>JAJIBD010021952.1:0-152150 GCA_021461705.1 Cryptotis parvus | reverse complement strand
TCCATGCCAAGAACACGTGAGGAAGAGGCGAGCGAGGTGTGTGGTGGCACCCGCGCAAGGGGCGACCTGGAGTGACCCGGGGTGAGCAAGGGTGACGCGGGTTTGGCTCTGCACCCCCAGTGCTCCTTGGTCTCCCCGATTCCCTCTCCGACGGTCCCACCTGAAAACTCTGCACGCCTCGCGCATTGCATTGTCTTCAAGACTCTTTCCTTTGCCCGGGTATTCCCCTCACCCGCCCCCGGTTTTATTCAGTGGCGATGCTGCATTAGTTTTGCAAAGTTAATCGTCTTTCCCCGGTGCCAGCCTCTTCCCCCGTCCCACAACAAACAATACAACGACTGTGACTCGCTGAACGGAGACTTTAGCCCCGGGTCTTTGCAGAGCAGAGGCCGGGGGGGCTCTGCAGAGCAGAGGTGCGGTGCAAGCCAGCCGCTGCGAGGTGCCGGGCTGCAGCACACTGACCCAGCGCGCAGCCAGCGGGAAGCCACATGCGCTTCGTCTGGGCCCGAGCGCAGAGAGGGTTGCAGCGAGTCTTTACGACGTGCACGACCTGCTCTAACTGGGGCAATCTGAGGTGGACAGCCTGCCATCACCCCTGCGGCCAAGAGCTCTGCCATGTTGGGGGTTGCCTGTTTGGGCTGAGACACTTTGGAATAACAGCTGTCACACCAGGAATAGCCTGTGACGCGGGTTTTCTTTGGTCTTGGGCAGGGATTTGCTTGGTAGGCACAACCACCTCACATTAAATCACAATTAATGGGATTTGTAGCCTAAACTGCTCCTCGGTTTGCTCACAGCCCCAAACAGGGACAAAGAAACACACTTCTTTCTCCTTGGAGACTGGCTGAGAAATTCTGCTCAGCTTAAAACAGCACTTGTTACTAGGGCCAGAGAGATAGCACAATGGGTAGGGCGCTTGTCTTGCACGTGACCAACCTGGGTTCAGAGCAACCCCGCCAGGAGCGAGTCCTGAGTGCAGAGCCAGGAGTAAGCCCTGGCACATCTGGGTGTGGCCCCAAGCCCAAAACAACAACACGATACTACCGAAAATTGCTAGGCATATCCCAACCGCTCTAACTAGCCGATTTCTGCTTCCACTTACACGGATTTTTTCATATAGTGACTTTGCTCATGTCAGCCCCCTTGCTTACAATAACCCTGTTACCTCAACAATTAGAAAACTTTGTTAAAACTGTCCAGAAATATCAAATTACACCCAAGATTTCTGCCCTTAGGTTTTTTTTTGGGTAAAAATTAAGAACACTTATCTTGGAAACATTAGATTAAGAATCTTTCTGTATCCCGCCTCCCTGTGCCTGCCCCCTGGCGCTAGTAGCCCCCCAACCCTAAAAACAGCTTTGTTTTTCTTTATCCAAATGATAGCAACAAAAGCCTACCAACCTCTCAGTGGGGATTTTAGCGCCTCCTCTTTCATTCTTCCTCACCTAAGAGGCAGGCTGGAGGTGGGCCTGGAGAAGACCGGAGAGGCTTCCCTGCTAGCTGCCTGATAAGTCTGGAAGCTAGTGATGGCAAGGAAGCCTGAGCGACAGGCTGCAGTCTGGCGCGGTGAACCCCACTTTATAAAGGCAATTTGCATACAGGAAGGGAGCAAGCTGCAAAGTTCAACACTGGGCTGTTTATTCCCTGCATTGCAACATCACCCAGAAAAATTATAGTCATCAGTGTCCTGTGTTTATTACACCCCAGCAAGACACACAAGAAATGTAACTTGACTGATTATCATCACAAATCAGCCCAGAAAAAAATTCAAAACACATGCACAGGGTTCATTTTTCTCAAAGAAGCTCTGCCGCCTGCATTCCAGGAGGCGCATGGAATTTAAGTTAGAGGGCCTGAGCAGAACAGCGAGAGAAGTGGGACAACCGTATGATTTGTGGTTGGAACAGCAAAGGGACTTGAGATGCGCGCCCTCCCCTCGTCCCCCTGCTGATCAGCGGGCTGGAGACGCACGGTCGGCTAAACTTATCATTTACCAGGGAGAATCAAGTTGTTGAGACTGGGGTTTCTTCCAACCGGATACCTGGCGGGTGGAGCAGGCGCCCCCTGTTCTGTCCCGGCAACCTAAGACTTCCGAACAGGAAGATGACAGGCGCGGCGAGTGCATGGGGAAGGGGACGCACGCCTGGTAACCCGGCATACGCTTTAGTTTGTGGCGCCGCGAGTAGTTTTTCCTTCCTGTCCTCAGTCTCTTTCGTCCAGACCCGTCCTCCCCCGGGGAGGAACCGGCTGGTGGCGGGGTGGCCACCGGAGGTCACCACATTTGTAATGCGACCTAGAGGGCGCTCGCGTTCTCTGGAAGAACCACTCCTAAAAGGAATGAGCTTGCCCACCTCTCCCGGAGGTTTAATCAGTTCCAGATAATTTCTTTACAGCACCTGGTGCAGTCATAAATCATAGAGACGACTCGATAGGAGATAAGCAAATTGCATTCCCTGTTCCCCAAGCTAATCGTCTGATATGTATGCCTCATCTTGGGAAAACAGCAATCAGAACTCAAATGGAACCCATCCTCAGAGATGTAAAGTTTGCATTCAAAACATTTTGCCAGTACACATTTATTTTGATCCCCAAGAAAATTGTTTCAGCTCTTCTACTTTGCGTCTTCTTTATGACGGATTCGAATTACTAAAACCTGAGAGCGCTCCTAAAATAAAAAGACGAGTCCAGTTAATTTAAAGACTCAGAAAACAAATTATGGATGTTTCTCAACGTGTTAGAAGAACTACTTTGTAGGATGTATTTATAAGGACTTACCCCTTACCCCTCCTGAGACTACTTGTTAAATGTGCCATCTGTGCCCAGTTTTCATTCCCTAGATGCATTATTTTCCATTGATAACAGGGCAATGCAATTATTTTG
Organism: Cryptotis parvus; assembly: GCA_021461705.1. Taxonomy (NCBI): domain Eukaryota; kingdom Metazoa; phylum Chordata; class Mammalia; order Eulipotyphla; family Soricidae; genus Cryptotis; species Cryptotis parvus. Next base: position 149,270 of record JAJIBD010021952.1, on the reverse strand, counting down.
CATTGCTCAAAATGCCATTACTTCTATAACAGTTCTGAACATGGGTTTGGTAGTTATTGATTCAATGGTTAGTGGTTATAGAATCCGGTCCCTGGAAAACCATCAAAGAAAGCACATACAAATGCCAGAAAACATAATTATTATTTTAGAGAGTGACTGATGGATCAGTTTTTGTTGGAGGTTGTCACCAAGTACATGTCTCTAATGCAGTACTCATCAAACTGAAATGATGGTGACAAATTAGTTTATTCAGGATTGCTATTATAGATAAGTAACTAACAATGGCAGTTAGATAAGTGTCTATTTATGGAACACAGGCTTTATAGTGATGATTACCTTCTGTATTCATAATTGTCAAAACTGACATGCATAAGACAGGTATCTGAGAGAAGTACACATTATCTTGAATACTCGTGTTAAGGGTTATTAAAACCCACAGAACTACAGGTTCTGTTTATACAGGGTTTTCTTTTTCTAAGACTGATTTGAATCAACAAGATTTTTATACCACCAATGCCCTAGAATAATGCTTTCTTAAATATGTAGCAGTCTAGGGGCCCGGAGTGATAGTCCAGCGGGTAGGTGCGCTTGCACGCTGCCGGCACTAACTGGGTTCGATTCCCGACATCCCATATGGTCCCTGAGCACCGCCAGGAGTAATTCCTGAGTGCAGAGCCAGGAGAAACCCCTGAGCATAGCCGGGTGTGACCCAAAAAATCAAAAAAAAAAAAAATATGTAGCAGACTAGTATACAGTACTTAGATTGTTTTCTTAACATTTTCCATTAACTATTAAAACATTATTGTTAATTTTCTTTTTGAGTTGGACATGTTATAGGCAAAACTATTAGGTAGCGGAACTAACCAGCCTTTAGGTTAAACACGCCTCCCTCCTATGTCCCTACTTTCACATTAAAACGGGTCTATGCCTCTTTTTACTTGCTAGGACATCAATACTCCTAGGGCCCCTAAACTCTGAAGCGTTGCCTCCCACTCTGCATCTCATTAGTGCCAATAGTCTCAAAAGCTCTACTCTCAATTCATCTCCACTGGAGATTGAGGAGATTCTTCCCCCTGCAAGTTTCCCTTTGTCTGTCCATCCATCTATCCATCCACCCACCGGCTAGCCTCATATAGCTCTCCCTACCTTCTTTTCATTAAGGTAAACACTTAAGAAGCATTTATTACAGAAATACAAATACTAAGAAATACAAAGGTAAAGGGCCATACTGGTGATAAATATAGTTATCTGATTTTATAGAAACATTCATTCTAAGTGGGGAGACATATAACTAGATGATGACAGAACACCATGAGGTCTAGAATAGAGGTCTGAGCAATATGGACACGTCTGTGTCTGGGATAGCACTAGGCAAGGCTTGAGTTCATTCATCCATTCATGAGTAGATTTTTCTAAAACTATCATGAATTGAGCTAGAAACAGGAAATACAGCAGTTAACTACGAGCTTCCCAATGAAGGACAGATGGGCATTATTTAGATATAGATTGGCTCCCTACGGCAAAAAGAACCAAAGCTCCATCACGCCATGCCCCAAGATGCATCCACTACAAAGATCCATCCACGCCTTAAAAGGGAGACATTCCAAACATAGTTAATAAAATTAAGTTAATCCAAAATGTGATGGATAACAGCTATCACTTCTTCAAAACACATTTGAGGGCCGGAGAGAAAATGCAGTGAACTGAGCGCATGCACAGCATACAGGAGGCCCATGTTTGAGCCTCAGCATTCGGGTGGTCCTTAGGGCACTGGGTTTACAGTAGTTTCTGAGCAACACTGAATGTGGTCAAAATAGATGAACAAAAAAATCCAAGAAGGGGAAACGGGGGCTTGGGAGGTGGGTGTTGGAGGGGGAGAGTAGAGGGGAATGTGATTTATTTACTTATTATTATTATTTATTATTTTTTTTTTTTTGCTTTTTGGGTCACACTCGGCCATTCTCAGGGGTTTCTCTTGGCTCTGCACTCAGGAATTACTCTCCTGGCGGTGCTTGGGGGACCATATGGGATGCCGGGGATCGAACCCGGCCGGCACAGGCTGGCCGCTGCAAGGCAACCGCCCTACCCGCTGGGCTATCGATCCGGCCCCAATTTACTTATTTTTTTTTTTATTTTGCTTTTTTGGTCACATCTGACAATGCTCAGGGGTTACTCCTGGCTCTGGAATTGCCCCTGATGGTGCTGGTGGATGATATGGGATGCCAGGGATCAAACCCAAGGTCTCAGCATGCAAGGCAAAAGCCCTATCCAAATGCCCTACCCACTCTGGTCCCAATTTTACTTATTTATTTACTTTACTACTTCTCTCTCATTAAAAACATTTAAACATATACAAACACAAGGGAAAGTTGGAAGTTTTATGGGATGATTTATGTTATTGAAAATAGAATGAAAAAGTTCATGAAAGCATGATCCTAGTCTAAAATAAGAATCAGCAATCTTATGGGCCAGAGTGATTATGGCATTTGGGTACTTGCCTTGCATGTGGCCAACCTGGGTTTGGTCTCTGGCAAACCATATGGTCCTCTGAGCCTGCCAGGAGTGATCCCTGAGCACAGGGCCAGAACTGAGTCCAGCACTACCAGGTGTGAACCCAGAACCAAAACCAAAAACAACAAAAGGATTAGCAGTCTTTCAATGGTTATACCACCCATGTTCTATACCCATTTCTTCTAGAAAGTTAGGCTAAAGGAAAGTTGGTGGAGGAGCAGAAGCCCCACTTTTGTAGTAAATTTATGATTTTAATTAGGGATTAAATTAAACGAGAGAAGCTAATAGTAGCTTTTGACGTGAATGAATGGGAATCTATCTGAAAATCCATTGGGCAATACGCTAACGGGTCTGTGGCGGGCTGAAAACACACTTGACCCCATTTTGGAGCACTGTCAGTTTCTGATGTGGCATCATCATGAACAATACGTCAATATTAAAACCCTGTCAACTAGAATATAATATGGAGGTAAAGAGTAGCTTATATTTGGCAAATTTATATTTAGCTGTTAGGATTGATATGTAAAATGACTTCCAGGAAACTTTTCATATGATTTTAAATTACTACTACTACTACTACTACTACTACTACTACTACTACTACGACTACGACTACGACTACGACTACTATGACTACTACGACTACTACGATCACGATACGACTACGACTCGACTACAACCTACTACTGCTACTGCTATTTCTGCTACTACCACCACCACCACCACCACTGAAGGCTGTAATAAAACAGTTCTAAAATACAAATGCCATACGACAAAGAAACTCAGTATGATAGCCCAGCGGATAGGGCATTTGCCTTGGCATGTGGCGGCCTGTGCCGGCCTGGGTCCAATCCCCAGCATCCCATATGCTCCCCTGAGCACCGACAGGAGTAATTCCTGAGTGCAGAGCCAGGAATAACCCCTGAGCATCGCTGGGTGTGACCCAAAAAAACAAAAACAAAAAAAAAAAAAAAAAAAAAGAAACTCAGTATGACAAGAACGCTTCTGACAGAAAAGAAGGAAGGAGAAGAAAGTATAGGAGGTGTGGAATGGCTGCAAATCAAGGACACCCATTTCTCCTACAGACCCAATATGATTTGTAGTTTTTTTTGCATGAAAATGAAGATGAGGAAGCTGTAACTCCAGTTTTAGATAAACCTTTGGAGTTGGAAGAGCAAGAGACCCAAGTAAAAGATAATTTAGACCTGGAGTATGAACAGGGGAAACCGCCAGACTCGGGAATGGAGGATTCTGGTCCTCTTGCTGCAATCTCTTCTGAGATAGACACTTCTGCCTTTATGGGAAGCCAGGATACCGCCTTAGAAATCACCCCAAGACCCCAAGAAGAAATAGTCTTCACAATACCTATGAACTTTATTTAGAGTTTTTATGTAGAAGAATTAATTGTAGCTGTCTCTTTATATATATTTATATATATTTTTATACACACACACACACACACACACACACACACACATATATATATATATATATATATATATATATATATATATGCTTTTTTGGGTCACACTCAGTGATGCTCAGGGGTTACTCCTGGCTCTGTTCTCAGGAATTACTCCCTGACACTGTGTGGGGGACTATATGGGATGCCGGGATCGAACCCGGTCGGCTGCATGCAAGGCAAACACCCTACCTGCTGGACTATAGCTCCGACCCCAGCTTTCTCTTAATTACTCAGTATTATTTTTGTTCACATGGGGGTAGAGCTGATACCAGCTCTCCCTATGTTCAACTGATCATGAGGAACCCGGGAGGGAAGGAGAGTTCTAGCTATGGTCTGCCTTCCCAACAGAGCCTCCCAAGAAGCCAGAGGAACCCCCACACCATGAGGGCCGCCATTTTCAACATCCAGACTCCACAGCTCATCAGAGCTCCACCCAAGAGAAAAGCCGATTCATCTGTAAATGCAAGAGATGAGAGCCTACTACTGAGAGTATACCATCTGATGGCAGAGTCTGGCAAGCTACCCGTGTTGTATTTGATATGTCAAAACCAGTAACAATTATAGACCTCATTCCCATGACCTGAAGGAATGGTCTGAGGATCTTCATGTTCCTGCAGCGAGCAGATGCCCTTGGGCTACATTAGCATGCAACAGGACATATGGAGACGTTACTGGTGCCTGCTTGAGCAAATCGATGAACAATGGGAAGACAAGTGACAAGTGATTACTACTACTACTGTTGCCTGCAGCTGCTGCTGCTGCTGCTGCTGCTGCTACTTACTACTACTACTACTACTACTACTACTACTACTATCTAAATGTAATATAACATTTATAAGGTCAAAATTCAATGTTATCTATAGCTTTCTAATTCTTTTTTTAAAAGTCATCATGTGTATACATTTTGTTACAGGTTGCCTTCTACTTTTCATTCATTAAATGTGGTGTGCTACTTAGTATATCAGTATAGTAGTATTTGAGATGCGCAGGAGCTCCAAAATTTTTTTTTTTTTTTTTTGCTTTTTGGGCCACACCTGGCAATGCTCAGGGGTTACTCCTGGCTCTGCACTCAGGAATCACTCCTGGCGGTGCTCAGGGGACCATATGGGATGCCGGGATCGAACCCAGGCCAGCACAGGCCGGCCACATGCAAGGTAAACGCCCTACCCGCTGGGCTATCGCTCCGCCCCGAGCTCCAAAATTTTTAATGAGGCGATAGAGTTGGAGTTAAATTTTTAAATGGGTGCATGGGTGTGGTCACCTGACCTTCTGGAAGAACAAAGAGATGGGGGTAGGTAGCCCATCCCAACCAACAATGAAAGCCTGGAGATTTCAGTCACAAATCCTGCATATCTGAGCTTTTCAGTGAATTAGTTTCTGAATGGAGCTCATCTGAGCAGTGGAGTCCAGCCTTGAACATGGTGGCAATTTGGGAGTGTGGATGTTCTCAGCTGCTTGGGCTCTGTTGGGATGGACCAAGGTCTCACCCATCCCCCTCTGGGCTGCCCTAGTACATTCAGCCTGGTGCAAGGACCAGTAGCATCTCCGCCACTTGTTGATCTCTTTTGTGATTTATATGTGAGTTACTGGATCATGGCTAGTGGATAAGGATACTTGGCACCTGAGGCGGTTCATGAGTGTGACTGCCTGGTCTTCTGGAAGAACAGGGAGATGGGTAGAGGTAGCCCATCCCTGAATCCACGGAAGCCTGGAGATTTCAGTCACAAAACCTGCCCACCTGGGTTTTTTAATGGATTGATTTCTGGGTGTTGCTTGTCAGAGCAGTGTAGTCCTGCCTTGAATATGGTGGCAATTATGGAGAATGGAGGTTTTCTGTTGCTGGGGCTCTGTTGGGATGGGACAGGGACTCACCTGTCCCCCTCTGGGGTGCCCCAGTACACTCAGCCTGGAATGTGGACCAGAAGCATCTCTGCCAATAGCTTTCTAATATGATGGGATCAGAACAATAGTACAGTGGGCAGGGTGCTTGACTGGCTGGGGATAAACAATGTTCAATCCCCAGCACTCCATATGGTTCTCTAAGTCCCATTAAGTGAGAGCAGAGCAAAAGATTAAGCCCTGAGGATCACCAGAATGGCCCACATATTTTTAATTGTATTTTATTTTATTTTTTTTTTTTATTTTTGGGTCACACCCGGCAATGCTCAGGGGTTACTCCTGGCTCTGCACTCAGGAATTACTCCTGGTGGTGCTCGGGGGACCATATGGGATGCCGGGATTGAACCTGGGCCTCCATAGGCTGGCGTGCGCAAGGCAAATGCCCTACCTGCTGGGCTATCGCTCCTGCCCCCCCAAATATAAAATAAATAAATTGAAGAAGCCTATGGTCTTATTGAAAGTTATATATTATTCACAGATTTTTACACACTTGGGCATCTATTGCTAAGTACTTCTTGTTAGGCATTTGTATTTTGAATGACCTTTAACAATTAAAAGAATTAATGTGTAACAATAAATTGTTAGGCAGTTTTTTGCTATGGCAAGAAACAAGTAGAGAAAGCTTTAGACTGAGACTGAGGAGCAGAGTTAGTAGAGATCCACAACTATTTCCTCTACTATTCTTGAGCCCAAACAGAAATCCAGGCAGCACAGGGCTTGGGATTTCTTTGTTGGCCAAATTCTCAAATCCTTCTTGGGTTCAGATATATTAAGAGTTGTGACCTGCACAAAGACTATATAGAGGTTTATGTTTATTTAAAACTACCATTGATTAATAAGAAGTCTGATTTCTGACAGGCATCTTTTGCCTCCATTTTCCACATCCGGACTTCCCCCTCGTCAGAACTCCACCCAGACGACCAGCCTATCACAGTCCGGCTCGCCCGCCAAAAGCGCTGCGTGGTTCATCAATAAATGCTGGTTATTTTGAGATGACTACAAGAGTGTGCTTCCCGCACGGCAGAGCCTGGCAAGCTACCCGTGTTGTATTTGATATGCCAGAATACCAGTTACAATTATAGACCTCATTCCCATGACCTGATGGAATGGTTTGAGGCTCTTTATGTTCCTGGAGCAAGCAGGTGCCCTTGGGCTCTACTTGCATGAGACAGGTCATATGGAGATGTTACTGGTGCCCGCTTGAGCAAATCAATGATGAACGGGAAGACAGTGATACAGTGATATTTTGCCACAGTGAAGTGAAACTTGGAAATCTTTCCCCAGTCAATCTCTTTCATAGCTGACCTCATGAATCTAGCAATCAATGCACCAAGAAGCAACAGAAACTCAGGCCACCCCTCAGGACTGTTTCTGTAAATATTACCTACAAATGACAGCAGTAAAACAAGATATGTATAATAGCACTGGGAAAACCAGAGGCCAGGTGGCTGGCAGAAGGCTGACTGACATGTTAAACATAAAACAGCTTAGTCTGCTTCCTTTTTGTTTCAGTCCTGAAAGTAAGCTACCTAAATGTTTGTCCCCTCCCACGGGAAGCTTAGGAGTGTCAGTAACATGCCAAAGGTAGGCACATTGCCTTACACATTAGTTGGCAAAGATTGAGACTCTTTACCTTTGAGATCTTAGACAAGCCATTCCCCTAATCCTTAATCACTTAATCTGTATAATAGGTACGCTAATAATGTTCATTGTGAAAATATTGAAATAAAGAATTTAACAAGTTCCTTACTCAAGCTAGATTTTGAAATAGGAAATATGATCTCTCTGTGTTCTTGATCCCTACCCTACAAGGTTCACTACAAGCAGAACACATCATTCCACACAAAGGTCTCCAACAAATCAAAACAATAAATCCAGCGGTTATGCGTTGTGTGTAAAGAGTTTCAAGGGTATAGGTTACTAATTCTGCTGGGCAGAGGATCAGCCCAGACAGTGAGAAGTCCCCTGAAAGATATGAAAGTTTACTTTGTTCCTCAAACATTCTCTTCTCCCCTTGATCTTCCCCAGACAACACTCCAGAATGGATCCTATCAAAGACCTACTGCCATGACAGTACAATAAATACGTGTTTACTAAGTATTTATTCACCTTTGAGGTGAAGGCTAAAGTATTGGATAGAAAGTGGAGGATAAGTCAAAAGTTAACCCAAAGCAGCTTTGAATTTCTCAAGGAGGATGGGAAAAATGCAATGTAAACATGAATCTGTTGAGGTGAACCTATTGAAAGCAGGCCAAACAAGTCCAGCCACCACACAAGATGCTTTTTCTAGGTCATTCAGCTAATCCTCCAGCTATGGAAAGAGGAATAAGCTGCAAATTATCGTGGATTGTGATTTTGGGGATGAAAGTGGTGCTTGGCCATACTTGGCAATGTTCTGGGCTTACTCCTGGGTCTGTGCTCAAGGATCACTCCTGGAGGTGCTTGGGGAATCACATGGGGTACAGCGGATGGAATCTGAGTCAGCCTTGTGGAGGGCAAGTACCCTACTCACTGTGCTATCTTGCCAGTCCTGTGGGGTTTATTATTTTTAATCATTCAGACCTCTATGGAATACATACTTTTGCCAAATCTTGCATTACAGCCTGATTAAAACAAGATTGCCCAAGATAGCTTGTTGGGCTAGAGAAATGGTAGAGTGGGTAAGGTGCTTGGTTTATATGCAAGCACCTCATATGGTCCCCCGGACAACTGCCAGGAGTGACCCCATAGCACTACTTAGGTGTGGTCACAGAGAAACAAATAATAGATGGCAGTTTGCTGCTTTAGGACAGCCTGGTCTATAAATTTATCAAATTAAGCACAAAAAAAGTTCATTTTGATAAATTGAACTGCATTTCCCTAAAAGTAAAGGTAAACTTACACTTAATTCTATTCTTCCTAAGGCCCTACTGTGCCATAATGCCATTAAAATATAGCAGTGGGACATGTATAATTACTTAAAAATATTTCAAATGATTGTCTTTTTTCTTTTATTATACCATGGTAAGATAAACAATTACAAAACTGTTCATAATTAGGTCTCAGTCATACAGTGTTTCAACACCCATCCCCTCCCCAATGTCTCCTGACTACCCCCCCCAGCCTGCCTCTAATGTCAGGCACTTTGCCTCTTCTCTCTCTCTCTCTCTCTCTCTCTCTCTCCTCTCTTCTGTTACACATTGTGGCTTGCAATACATACATTAGAGGCTATCACGCACATCCCTTTCCCCTTCATTCAATGCTCAGTTCTAGGCTGGTATTACCATTTCCAACAATTATGCGAGTTCCTTTTCACTACATCCCTGCCAACACTAATTGTTCCCAGTTTTATGTTATGCCTCATCTAAAAGACTTTCCTTCTACGTTCATGTGATTGGATCCTTTCTGCCATTCAGATCTCTGAGTAAATATCACCTACCCAATAATTTAAAGTAACCAGCTAGTGAATCATATTTTGTCACCCACTCTATTTCAAATGTTCTGGTGATATTATTTTTACAATTTGACATTTTCCTTGGGTTTATTTTCCTCCTCCCACTAGAAGGTTGTCTTTGTGAGGAAAAGGTACTGTGTTTTTGCTTTCTGCATAGTGTCCTTGGTGCTTATTATTATTTTTGAGCTATAGAAAGTGCTTAAATGATATTGTTTGATACAGGAATATCTTTCTGTTGGACATATGAATTGCTTTTAACCAAACTTGCTGTTATCATCTCTTTACATATTAGCCAGTTGTACATTTCCCAGGAATTCATTGCAGAGCTCATTATGAAAGGCATAAAAAAATCAAAAGCAGCATCAGGTCTTGCTATTTTATTTATTTATTTATTTATTTATTTATTTATTTATTTATCTATTTATTTATTTATTTATTTTTGCTTTTGGGTCACACCCGGCGATGCTAAGGGGTTACTCCTGGCTCTGCACTCAGGAATTACTCCTGGTGGTGCTCGGGGACCATATAGGATGCTGGGGATCTAACCCGGCCGGCACAGGATGGCGCGTGCAAGGCAAACGCCTCTACCTGCTAGGCTATCGGGTCCGCCCCAGGTCTTGCTATTTTAATACAAATATCATTGATATTATTGTTTAATAATTCCATTGAACCAAAAACTTGATTTCAAAATCCTCATTGTATATCACTCAAATGTTCAGTTCCTTTGTGCATAGTATGTTAATAAACTGTTTCAGAAAAGAGAGGAAGTAGGTTTTATGGAGTGATATACAATGAATATTACTGATTTTTTGGAGGGTCACACCTGGTGATACTCAGGGGTTACTCCTGGCTCTGCACTCAGGAATTACTCCTGGCAGTTGTAGGGGAACCATGTGGGATGCCAGAGATCGAACCTAGGTGGACCAAATGCAAGGCAAATGCCCTTTGCCAGAGAGCCATACTATCACTCTGGCCTCTATTTTTGAATACTTTGAAATCAGTTCTTTTCGCTCAATGTGATCATTAAAAAGATAATATCAAATGACTTTTTTTTTCAAGAAAACTAAAGTAGATGCTTTTTCTATGGACAACACTCAATGGATTCTTTGTTAAATTTAGAGAATCAGATGATTGGAAAAGCAACCATCTTTTTCTCTGCCCAGTTTAGGAAAATGCTCATTAATCCTCTTTTCCCAAGGACCACAGAAAATCTAGTAAGCTAGAAAAAGTATCCTCCTCTTGCACAATCTTTTAACTATTCCCTACCCAACTTTTTTCACACATTCTTGCAGCCTATAGAAAGAGAATTAGAAAACATGAATCCACTCAATTTCATGATACTTGATTTTTTGTTTTCAGTAAAAACCTTTCTAGCATTTATGAATCTCCCAATTTCTTTAGGATCTGCACTGACCATATGCAGGAAGTGGGAGCAGTTTTCTAAGAATAATTGCCTTTCATTGGCATTTAAACTAAGAAATAGCGAACAGTCTTTCCAAGAGTGGAAGAGTTTAGTTAGAGGCAACCTGGAAATTTTATTTTTATTTATTTATTTATTTATTCATTTATTTATTTATTTATTTTGCTTTTTTGGGTCATACCCAGCAATGCTCAGGGGTTTCTCCTGGCTCTGCACCCAGGAATCACTCCCGGCGGTGCTCGGGGACCATATGGGATGCCGGGGTTGAACCCAGGCTGGCACAGGCTGGCCGTGCAAGGCAAACGCCCTACCCGCTGGGCTATCGCTCCGACCCCAACCTGGCAATTTTAAGGTTTCCTCCTGTCCTATGATTGCCCTGCCTCACCTGCAATAGTACTTGTGTCCTCAGTAGTTGTTCATAGAAATATGTCACATGCATTAGCCGATATGTAAGAATTAAGGGAGGAAATCCATCTTCACTAGCTATACATAAATTTGGTCTAAGAAAAAAAAATGAGTGATGACCTGCTTGGTATTGTCAGTAACTTCATTTTACTCAAGAATTTTAGAACCTCTCACCGAGTTTAGGACTCAGGGGTGACTCTGTTAGCTCACAGAATATTTTCTATGCATCCTGTGATCATTCAGTTCTTCCATACCTTTAATTTTACCACAGCCTGAGTGCATATTTAGTTTCAGTAATTTTTAAAATTTGGTTTTTGGGGCCACACTTGCAATGGTCAAGACTGCAATGGTGAGTCTTATTTACTGGGCACGTTGGGCAGTTAGCAGAAATCATAGCCACATAGGTCTGGATGAGGAGAAATCCATGGTGCCGAGTTCATAAGCTCCGGAACTGCCATTGTGACTACATTGCTTATGAAAGCCAATTTACTCCTGGCTATGCTTGGAGGACCTCATGGGATGTGGGAAATTGAACCCAGGTCGGTTGTATGCAAGGATATGTTCCCACCTGATGAACTATTGGTATAAGCATTTTGCCTTGTAGTCTCAAAACTATTTCTTTCTTCATGAAGGGAAAGTCTTGATAAAAGAAATCTGATTGTGCAGCTCCTAGCATGTGGTTTCAGATCTGGAGCAGAAGCGACCAGAAGTAGCAAAAGCCACAACATGTATAAGTGCTGCAAATACCAAGTTGGTCATAAATGCATTTTTCATGTCCCTCTCATTATATTACTCAGATATGCATATTAGAATTCAGAGAAACAGAACCAATAAGATATGTGTATGTGCGCGTGTTTTCTCTCTCTCTCTCTCTCTCTCTCTCTCTCTCTCTCTCTCTCTCTCTCTCTCTCTCTCTCTCATTTCTCCCTCTTGATTCCTGAACCTGTGAGTTCCGATATGGTAGAAGAGTACTGTATTCTGGATGCTGACTCAGAGCATGTGTCTCTCTCGCTCTGGCCTCCCAAGCATTGACTGAACTTTCCAAAGACAATGACACTATTCTCCTAAGAGAGCTGCTTCTGGATAATGGAATGCACGAAAACATCAATGAATCCCATGTTCACAGGTCATGCTGCAGTACTTCATTTATTGTAAGTTGGTTCCTGGATCAGATGCAATGCCACAGAGGGAAAAAAAAAACCATTCTGTATATCCACAGATAGTTTGGCAGAAGCATGTGTATGCCAGAAAGAAAACTCAGCATCCAAGGTAAGTTCATTTTTGTAGTAAGAAGTAAATAGGATCCCTTTTATGATGAGTAAAGTAAGAAAATTAACCTGTTTTTCCCCGGCGCCCGGGAAGCATGGCGGGTTTAGCCCTGGCCTGCCACCCCAGCAGAGCCTCACAACAAACCAGATGACCCCACCTACTTCATGGGGGCCGCCATTTTCCACATCCGGTTTCCCTCTTGTCACAACTCCACCCAGCAGACCAGACTATCACGGCCCAGATCATCGACACCCACCCTGCAGCGGTTTTTTTTCTTTGAATCGGCCCAGGTATGCTGAACCAGAGACTCTCAGACATGGGGCAGAGCTGCTACTTGCTCTCCCTGTGCCCAGCCACTCATGAGGCATGGCATGGCGGGTTCTAGCCCTGGCCTGCCACCCCAGAAGAGCCTTACAACAAGCCAGACGACCCCCCACTCCATGGGGGCCGCCATTTTCCACATCCAGACTTCCCTCTCATCACAACCCCACCCAGCAGACCAGACTATCACAGCCCGGCTCGTGGCTGGCTAGTTCATCAATAAATGCTTTATTTAGAGGTGACTACAAGTGTATGCCAACCGCATGGCAAGCCTGGCAAGCTGCTCGTGTCGTATTTGATATGCAAAATACCAGTAACATTTATATTAGGTCATTCCCATGACCTATTATAATGGTTTGAGGCTCTTTATGTTCCTGGAGCAAGCAGATGCCTTTGAGTTCTACTAGCATGAGACAGGACATATGGAGATATTACTGGTGCCCACTTTTAGCAAATAGATGATGAACAGGAAGATAGTGATAGTGATACTAGGGTTACATATTGGAGAGGGTGCTACTTTGATATTCAGTATTTGTCTATTTACAGGTAGGTTGGGCAGTTAGCAGAAATCGTAGCCAGTCAAGGTCTGGATGAGGGGAAGTCCATGTTGCTGAGTTCATAAGCTCCACTACTGTCACTGTGACTGCATTGTTTATAGAAGACTTTGGTAAAGACAGGACTGAGTGGCAAGAAACTAGTACTCACAGAAGAAGCCATCACTAACATGATTTTTACCACCCCTCCCCTCTGCTAAGGTCATTCTTTGGTAATCATGTAGATGGACACACATTTTCTTCCTCCATTCAGAGAAGCTTAACCACATAACTCTTCCCTAGATTTCCATGCAACCAAATTTCTTGTTGACTTTCTACCACTTCCAATTCCCTGATCACTTGAACAAACCATTTCCCATTATCCAGGAAAAGGCATAAAGTCATATGTCCATCCAAACAAAATGAACAATTAGGTGCATTGTTCTTGTTCTGCCCACAGAAAAGAAGCTCCTACACTATTCTTTTTCAGAAACATCCTTAAAAGGGCTATAGTGCTACAGCTGATGCTCTCTCTCTCTCTCTCTCTCTCTCTCTCTCTCTCTGGTTGTGAGTATATGGTAGTATCATTTATTTGGTGATATCATCTGCAAGTTTTGTCTCACACAGAGCCAGGACTTAATATCTAGCATTAGGATTGTTAAATTTCTAGCAATTCAACATTTTCACTTACAGATCTTTTATTAAAGAATCAATTTTAGAAAACATTTGACTGCTTTTATAATATCCCAGACTGCTTTGATATTTGGGGCATGTTGTTTTCCACTTATCTGTTAGCTAGTAATTTAACATAGTCTTTGTAAAATTAGGACTATTTGGTACTGCATTAGTTTGTCTAGCAAAATTTCAAGTAAAGATTATTATAGTGCCCTAATATATTACCTTTATTTAATATTTAGAAAATATTGAGCCAAATATGTATGACAGTCTTAGCATGAAATTTTTATAAAGACTTAAGAGGGTTATCTAAAACACATTACTGAGTTAATTTTTTGTTCTGGGGCCACACCCAGAAGTGTTCAGGGCTTGCTATTATCTCTATCAGGAATCACACCTAGCAGGGTTGGGGTGTTGTGGAATTCAGTGCTGAGAACGGAACTTAGGTTGGCCCATGCAAATAAGTACCTTAACTGCTGCACTCTCTCTGACCCCTAAAACTTATTTTTATATTTACACAGGAGACCAGAGCTTGGCAATGCGCAACTACTACTGTACACACCAGGATATAATAACTCAGTCCTTCAATTTAAATAGTGCAGAAAAAATGTGGTGTCTTGGTATCTTGACACAACACTACTGGAGGTGTCTAGGACACATACCTCCACTATTATATAACTCAAGATAGGCAATATGAAATGAACCCATTTCTCCTCATACTCATTTGAAAGTTTTCAACAGATCTTCAACTCTGAAGATCACCAGTAATCTCATTGTTTGTTTGTTTGTTTGTTTTTTATCACTAAAAACATCCTTCTAGGCTGTGTAAGGATATTAGGAATCTAATTGTAGCCCATGTTTCTTTTGCCTTACAGAAACATTTTAGTTTGAGGTAATCCATTTGTTTGTTTTTGTTTCATTGTTTTTGCCACCAGAATCATACCATGGAAAACACCTGTGAGGTTCAAGTCTTGGCACATTCTGCCTATATTCTCCTCAATCTATTTCATGGATTCTGGTCTGATCTCAAGATTTCTGATTTACATTATTTTATTTTTTCTTCCTCTGTAGACCACATTTTTTTTTCCTCAAAGGCCAACAAGGTTCTACCCAGATGGTCTGAAATCACCAACATTTCATAAGACCATTTATTTGGAAGAGAGAGATATGACCTGGGGAAATGGTCTAGCTGTAGAGTGCTGTATTGACCAGAAATCTCAATTTTCTGATGGGTCCAAAAGAGTTGTTTATTTTTAGTTTCTCTGGGTTTATTCTTCCATAAATTGAGGTAATGGCATGTTGCCCTGGGATGAGGGGTAAACAGGAGAGCGTTCCCTTTGTTAGGACGTTGGTGAAGTGAAGCAAGCAGGCACTCTGATAGTGTCTTGCTACTATGATATACGCATTAAACTCATTAACATCGTAGATCCTGGTACTTTCTGTTAAGCTTGAGGTTGTTCAGAAGAGAATAATCTTTCTCCTTGAAGAATTTTGCCAGCTTCTCTGTCCAGGAACTAGGAAAAGAAAGAAATCAATGGTTTCTTAAGACTTAAGTTATTTAATAAAAAGTTATTTAGTTCAGCGATTCCAGGTCTTTTGGCTTTCTCAAGATTTGCAACACGTTGCTTTCTAGGGCGAGCAGCAAATCCTTACCTCCTGGATGGCAGCTATTCCTATCATTTCAACAGGAAAGAAAGACGATCCAGACAATACTGCAAGAAAAAGCCCCGAGTGTGAGAATGAGAGAAGTGTTGCAGCATCCGGCTGAGTGGGCGCTGGAGTTGCTCTGGGGTCTTCCAGTGACGTTCCCTACATGGGTAGGTGGAAAGTGAATTGTGGTTGGCAGCAATCTCTCTCTCTCTCTCTCTCTCTCTCTCTCTCTCTTTCTTCTCTCTCTCTCTCTCTCTCTCTCTCTCTCTCTCCTTTTTCCCCTCTCTCCTACAGTAGGAATGGCTGGGTTTTTCCAATGCAGCTGCAGGTTCATGGCCTTCTTAGAAACTTGATTTTTCACTTCATGGGAGAAAAAACCAAGAGGGTTAGGGGGTATGCAAATGTTCGTGGTTTTAGTGGGGATTTTGCTGGTAACAGCTGCTTCCGCTGATGCATTTGTGCTCAGGGTCCCTTGGGGCTTCTTTGTGCAAGGGCTCATGGAAGGAGTTTGGGGGTCTTCTAGGAGAACTCTTGGCTTCTTTTTATCTTTGATGAACTTTGAATTGAATTTTAAGGTATGAAAGATAGATCCAGCATCATTTTATGCATATAGTACATAAGATATTTTTGTTGTTGTGGTTTTTTTTTTTTGGTTTTTATTGTTTCATAAACATCTGACTTCTGTGCTTAACCTTTCTGGCCCAATTCTCTAGAGTGTATAGTTATACTCAGTGAGTTTTGAGAAAAATCTGTTTATGAGTTGTGATGATATAGAGTCCTCTTAACAGAACTAGTTATTACAAAGTTGTTTGGTGGATCTTAGAGTGACATGTAGAAGGCTGAGAATGTAGTTCAAGTGGTGGAGCATATGTCTTGCATATGTAAGACCCGGGGTCTGATCACTGACACAGTATGAGCCCCTGAGCATTGCCAGATGTGGCCACACTTTCATAAACAAAATTATAAAGTTTCTTCAGTTATTTTTTGTATTATGACAACAATATATTTAAAAAGCATATCTTTAGGAGAGATATATAAGAAACCTAGAAGACTTATAAGAAAATTTTAAGGGAGAAAACTAAAACAGACCAGAGCAAAGGCTCGGAATCACAAATAGTGAACTTATTTTCTAAACTAAATAAATAAGTTGACTTTAAAAAGTTACCATCATGGTTTTTTTTTTCTTATTTTTGGATCACACTCGGTGATGCCTCAGGGGTTACTCTTGGCTCAGGGGTTACTCAGGAATTACTCTTGGCAGTACAAGGGTACCATTATTGAATGTCAGTTATTGAACCTGCGCTGGCTGAGTGCAAGGCAAATGCCCTACCTGCTGTACTATTGCTCCAGTCCCCATAATTTTTATAAAATAAAAATTTATGCCTTATATTCTATTGCACTCTACTCATTTATAACAAATACCATACTAAAGAGACAAGATGCCCACTACTGATTAAGATCTATGACAATTCTATTTCACAATTTATAAAATATTGCTTAAAATTATAAAAAATCTTAAATACAAACATAGATCATCATGATAGACCTATTTGAATTTCACTCTTTCAATCATGTTGTTTATATGCTAAATCAATTCAGTTTGGCAAGTTCTTTTTAATAAGCCTCAACTTTAAAAAGCAAAGACCTTTTACTTTCTCTTTCTATTGTAAATATTACACCTCTATTTCAACAAGCTTTTTGCTCTAATCTTCTCTGATGAATTTTGCTTTGCTTTGTTTTGATTTGGGTCACACCCAGCGATGCGTGGAGTTATTCCTGGCTCTATACTCAGGAATTATTCCTGGCTGTGCTCAGGGGACCATATGGGATGCTGGGGATCGAACCTGGGTCTGGCCACATGCAAGGTAAATGCCTTACACGCTGTGCTATCACTCAGGCCCTCTGATGAATTTTTCAAAAAAGGAACAGCTTTACTGGGTACTGCATGGATAGACTGATAATCAAAAATGAACATGTCCCTCTCTGTAAGAGTCATAGTTCCATGCACCCCTATCAGGACAATTCATACAGCAGGCACTATGTTTCAGTGTTTTTTATGCAATATCTGACTTAATCCTCATAATGACCTTCCTAAAAATGGTTATAATAACCTTATATATTCTTTTTTTTAAATTTTTTTTTTGTTTTTTATTTTTTTTTTGTCCCTTGAATATTAGCAGTAGCCAATGGCCTTTTCTTTATTATACCACCGTGAGACATACAATTACAAAGGTGCAATTGGTTCTTGGTAATACAGTATTCCAGCACCCATCCCTCCACCAGTACCCCATTTCCACCACCAATGTACTCCACCCCCTCCCACTCACCCCCAGGCTGCCTTAATAGCAGGTAGCCCTGCTTCCTCTCTTTTCTCTCTATCTCTGCATCTCTCTCCCTCTTCTTTTTACACATTGTGGCTAGCCCTGCAGATATTTATTTATTTATTTATTTATTCCACCTTTTCCCCTTTTTTTTTAAAATTTTTTTTATTATACCACCGTGAAACATACAATTACAAAGGTGTTCATAATTGGTTCTTGGTAATACAGTATTCCAGCACCCATCCCTCCACCAGTGCCCCATTTCCACCACCAATGTACCCCACCCCCCTCCCATCCCCCACCACCGCCTTAATAGCAGGTACCCCCAGTTTCCTCTCTTCTCTCTCTTCTCTCTCTCTCTCTCTCTCTCTCTCTGTCTCTGCATCTCTCTCCCTCTTATTTTACACATTGTGGCTAGCCCTGCAGATAGTTAGAGTTAATCACTTAAGTCTCTTTGTGTATATTCAATGGTGAGTTTTAATCTGCCATTACAATTTCCCATATTTATTAAAACACTGGTATCTATATCCTATTAATGAATGCAGTCATTCTATATCTGTCCTTTTCCTTCTGACTAATTTCACTCAGCATGATAGACTCCATGTCCATCCATTTGCAGGTAAATTTCATAATTTCATCCTTTCTGACAGCCGCATAGTATTCCATAGTGTAGATGAACCACAGTTTCTTTAGCCAGTCCTCTCTGTTCTCGGGCATTTAGGTTGTTTCCAGATTCTAGCTATAGTGAATAGCGCAGAGATGAATAAAGAAGTACAGATAGTGTTTCTGCTATGTGTTTTTCGGTCTCTCGGGTATATTCCCAGGAGTGCTATTGCTGGATCAAATGGGAGCTCAATATCTAGCTTTCGGAGGAATGCCCATATTGTTTTCCCAAAAGGGCTGGACCAGTCGGCACTCCCACCAGCAGTGGATGAGAGTCCCTTTTTCCCCACATCCACGCCAGCACCGGTTGTTCTTGAGATATCTCCATTTCAATGCCTCACATTCCTTTGCCCTGCCATTCTACAGTTCACAGGTAAGTTAGCTTATCTGATATTTAACATTCTTCTTCTGGCTTACTTTGTTCACTGTGATATACTCTTGTTCCATCCAATAGCAACAAATTACATGATTTCATTCTTGCTTACAGCTAGCTGCATAGTATTCCATTGTGCATATATACCTAAACTTAGTTATCTTCTCTTTTGCTATTAAACATCTAGGTTGATTCCATATTCTAGCCCTGTTACTATGTGCTGTGATGAATACTGGCATGCATATGTGCTTTGAATGGATGGTTTTGTGTACTGGGGGCATGAATACTCGAAACTGGAAATTGGAATTGTTGGGTTGTAAGGTAACTCTATTCTTACTTTTTCTGAGAAATCTCCGTACTATTTTCCACACAAAGGGTTGAGCCAGGCAACATTCCCACGAGCAGTGAATGAGAGCTCCTTTCTCACCACAGCCTCTCATTATTTTCAGGTTTTTGATATATGCCATTCTCACTGATGTTAGATGGTATCTCACTGTTTTCTTGATTTGAACTTCCTAGATGATAAATGATAAAGATCATCTTACATTGCCCATTGGGTTGTCTCCTCTTCTCAGAAAACTGTTCATTTCCTTCGGTCCATTTTCCCCCTTTCATTTGAACATCATGGTTTACGAAGTACAAAAGTTTTTCACAGTACAGTTGTTATAAGCATTCATCATTCAACACCAATTCCATCACCAGTGTGGACCCCAACACCATCAAAGACCTTCCTTTCCTACCCCCCCAATGCCTGCTCTACTGGCATTAATTGTATCCAATGTATAAATAGTAATGGTATTGATAAAGTCATAAGCTTTCCTGGGTGGTTTCCTGCCAATTTGGATCATCATTATTTCAGGTTTTCACAACTGTTGTTTGGACCAATCCTGAATTTATAATGAATAATCTAACTTATATTGCTATGTTAGAGATAATTTGCTAAATATGGTCAAAAGACATATTCTTAGAAAATGTTAATAGGGGTTATTAATCTTAACCTGGACCCATTGGGCCTCTGATCCTCTGTATAAGAAATTACTTCGATGCTCTTACAGAGTAGAAGTTGTGCCTACACTTTTTGTTTTTAAGAATTCACGTTGCTGCTCAGCAGCTGCAGGACATTATCATGTCTGTAGTTGGTTGGTCCCCTGGAAAATTTCTAGATGCATATTTGATCCAAGGCTGGAGTGAGGTTGAGATGGCACGGGAAGAGTTCTGAGTGCAGCAATGTGACCTTTTGGAGGGCAGGACTTGGGGGAAGGGCCAAATCTCAGCTCCAAGAAAGTCAGCAGGTATCAATCACAGGTGACCAGCACACCTGAGTTTGAAAAAATCCTTCCCTATTTTTGATAGTATTTTTTGGAAACTTTTTTGTTCATCTCGTGAGTTCTTTATATGTCTTGGATACTAAACCTGTATCTGATGTTTTTAGTACAAATATCTCCCATTTGGTTGGTTGTCTTTTAATTTTAGCTCATGTTTATCTTGGCATGAAGAAACTCTTAGATTTGATGAATTTGAAATACAGCTAATATGAATGATGAGAAAGGACTTTCTTACCTTGTCACAGGTCTTAGTGTTTTTTTTTTTCTTTTCTTTTTCTTTTTTCTTTTTGGGTCACACCTGGCGATCTCAGAGGTTACTTCTGGCTCTTCACTCAGGAATAACTCCCTGCAGTGCTCAGGGGACCATATGGGGTGCTGGGGATCAAACCGGGTTGGCCTTGTGCAAGGCAAATGCCCTACCCACTGTGCTATTGCTACAGCCCCCCAAGAAAGTAAGTTTTCTGAACATTAAATATTTGTTAATAGGTTATAGGTTTTTTACATATGTTCCTTGTCAAATTGAAAAGTTTTAAGGATTTATTTTTATTACCATGAAGGTTGTTAAATTTTTGTTAAAAATTGTTGAATTATGTTTAAATGTTACCCCTACATTAATTGATTGTTGGGGGAGCCACTTCTGTCCCAGACAGTTTCAGGACAGAAGTTCTCTTCTACTTCAGCAAGGAAGAAATTCGAATGGCCAAAAAAACATATGAAAAAATGCTCACCATCACTAATCATCAGAGAGATGCAAATCAAAACAACAATGAGATACCACTTTACACCACAGAGACTGGCACATATTCAAAAGAGCAAGAACAACAAGTGCTGGCATGGATGTGGGAAATGGGGACACTCATCCATTGTTGGTGGGAATGCCGGCTGGTACAGCCTTTCTGGAAAACAATATGGACATTCCTCCAAAGACTAGAAATTGAACTCCCATTTGACCCAGCCATACCACTCCTGGGAATCTACTCTGGGAAACCAAAAATACGCTGCCCGGAAACACCATCCCTACTTTTATGTTCATAGCAGCATTATTCACAATAGCCAGAATCTGGAAGCAACCAGAGTGCCCGAAAATCGATGACTGGATAAAGAAGCTTTGGTACATCTACACAATGGAATACTATGCAGCTGTTAGGAAAAATGAAGTTATAAAATTTGCCTATAAATGGATGGACATGGAGAAGATTATGTTGAGCGAAATTAGCCAGAAGGGAGAGAGACAGACACAGAATGACTGCATTTATCTGCATAACATAAATATATATGTACATATTAAGATACCAATATCCAAGGTCAAGTGAAACATATATCAGGAGGTCTTGTCAAAGGTGGAAATTATCACAAGCGTGTGGGAGCCAGAGGCTAGGTAAGACGGAAAATGGAATAGTGTGCTAACAATTGTCGAGGGTACTAATGCCAACCTAGAACTGAGCATTAAGTAGAGGCAAAAAGATACACATGACAACCCTTTAATGTATTATCTGTAATCCATAGTCTGGCTCCCACACCTTTGTGATAATTTCCACCTTTGACAAGACCTAGTGGGGGAGGGTCTTACAGTGAAGGTACTGTAACTTTTTACATTAAAATCATAGGGATTATCACTATTGAAAGCATATTACCAAAATAAAAGCCTAAAAGAATGAATAAATTAATTCACTGTCTGTATAACTGTCTTCCCATTGTTCATCAATTTGCTTGAGTGGGCACCAGTAACATCTCCATATGTCCTGTCACAAGCAAGTGTAACCCAAGGGGCTCTGCTTGCTCCAAGGACAGGAAGAGCCTCAAACCATTCTTGGGTCATGGAATTGAGGTCCATAATTGTTGAATAAATTAATTAAAGAAAGTAAATCCACAGACTATTACATATCTACAGATTAAATCTACAGACCAGTTCATATTTTCTTATGAGTATATATATATATGTATGTATGTATGTATATATATATATATATATATATATATATACATATATATAAATCCCCAACATAGTAGTTACAAAGATAACAATAAATAATTAGGATTACACAATGAGTAAGATTTATTCCAGGTTTACAAGGTTGATCTAATATGCAAGAACTAATTAGCTAAATCAACTACAAGTATAGACCAAAGAAGAAAAATCATATGGCTATTATTAATTGTTGGATGACAGGCTTAGCTAGTTTGGGAGCTTTGCTCACAGCTTAATGGATTTACATCTTCTTAAACACAGTACATCTTTATTTCATTTAAGTTTACTATCTATTTCAAAATAAATGCATAGAATAAAATTTGTATTACACTCATATGTCATAAAGTAATTATGGACCTCAGTTCCATGACCAGAAGAATGGTTTGATTCCGATCAGATGGATATCGGATGATTCCGATCAGATGGGTGCAGAGTAACTCATAGTATCCCTTTTATAACTTTTGGTATTCAGGTATCACTAGTGTTGACCTATCGTTTATTTATGGTACCACTTTCATCATCTCTCTATTTGATTAACTCAGCTAACAGTGTTTCAATTTTACTGATAGTTTCAGGTTTGGGTTTAGTGCAATTTCTTTATTATTTTGTTTTTAAGAGCCTTCCTTCTTTTCTTCCTTATCTTTCTTGTGACTTTTTGCTTCATTGCTTGCCTTGTTGCTTCTCAACCTTCAGTGATTGATCTCTAGCACTGTATGATTTTTTGACCATGACACAGTGCTCCCGGAGACCACGTACCAGGGGATAAAACCTAGGCACTTGTATGTTTTTGCCTCTTGAACCATCTCTCCAACCTCTATATTCTAATTTTTATGATTATCCTTATTTTATTTGCTACTGACATAACTTTATGATTTCTTTTCTAAATATATGCATTTGATGTTTTAAATTGATCTCCAAATACCATTTTTGAAGCATTTTACAAATCTTACATGCTACATTTTCACAAAATTTTAATAATTTTTCTTGAGATTTATTTTAACTCTTGCTATTTAAAGTATGCTGATTTCTTTTTTTTTTTTTTTTTTTGCTTTTTGGGTCACACCCGGCAATACTCAGGGGTTACTCCTGGCTCTGCACTCAGGAATTACTCCTGGCGGTGCTCGGGGACCATATGGGATGCCGGGATCGAACCGGGCGGGCACAGGCCGGCCGCGTGTAAGGCAAGCGCCCTACCCGCTGGGCTATCGCTCCGGCCCCAATATGCTAATTTCTAAACAGTGCAATTTTTTTCAGCATTTTTTCTGTTACTGAATATTTCAGGTTATGGCGCAAAGACCAAATGATGAAATTAAAAATTTTTAAAGGAGAATTCAAATGGTGATATTTCCCAGGTCCTGACTTAGAGAAATGAAGTTATCACTGAACAGAAGGAAAAGCTATTTAGTCTAACACTCAAGCTTTGAATCAAAGACTTCTGGATCTGGAAGAATGTCACCCATCTAACTTTTACCTTTGAGGTTTCGATAATTGTGCTGGTATATAAACTCTCTCCAACACAAGAAACTGTGCTGGGGGGATTCCTCAGAAAAGGCCAAGTTAGCGCTTTTGTCTCTTGTTTATGAGACTCAATTAATCAACAGCTGACACCATTCAATTGTATCATATTGAGAGCAGAGATAATGAATTCTTGCTTTATGTAAAATTCTTTCTCTTAGTGCAAGTCTTTTGGCTCTTATGTAACTCAAGGGTCTTTATTACAAATAAAAAAACAGTTTGCCACACTAATTATTTTTAAGTATTTTATTATACCACCGTGACATATACAATTACAAAGATGCTCATGTTTGAGATTCGGTCTTACAGTGTCCAGCACCCATCCCTCCACCAGTGCTCATTTCCCATCACCAATGTCCCCAATTCCCACTCCCCTCCTCTAGCCTGCCTCTATGGCAGGTTCTTATCTCTTTTCTCTCTTTCTCTTTCTCTCTCTCTCTTTTCTCTCTTCCTTCTCTTACACACTGTGGATTGCAATACATATATTTAGAGGTTATTATATGCATTTATTTGCCTGTATTCAATGCTCAGTTTTAGGCTGGTATCACTTATGACAATTATTAGCACACTGTTCCCTTCTCTGTTTTACCTAACCTCTGACACCCACACGTTTATGGTAGATTCCACCTTTGACAAGACCTCCTGCTCCATGTTTTCCTGACCTTGGATATTGGTTTCATATAGATAGATAGATAGATAGATAGATAGATAGATAGATAGATAGATAGATAGATAGATAGATAGATAGATAGATAGATAGATAGATAGATATAGATATAGATATATAATACAAATAAATGCAGTCATTCTATATCTGTCTTTTTCCTTCTATTTGACAATTTGCCACACTAATTTAGTATAGCGTTCTAAATATGTAAATAAACTGTTGTTTTGGGCAATTTCACTTAGTTGCTGAGAGTTGAAACACCTCTTCTCTGTTTATACCTCATGATCATTGATGACTAGTTACATGAGCTTTAAAATATTGGACAATGATCCTGGAGTTAGCATTCTCTACTTTAGCAATATTCTGACTGCTGGGACTGCATCTATACCTATGTTCAAATTTTCTACTAAGGTAGCCCAATAGTATGTGAGGATTCTCACTTAATTTTGGTAGATTATGTAATAGTATTTTATTCTTAATTCATGTTAAGAACTGATTTCTGTTTACGCAATCATATGGATATTATCATTGCCATAATAAAAATAAGGCATTAAATATTTTCCCTTTTTAATACCATCTTGATCATTCTATGAAAAAAGGAAAACAAACTAGATTTGTTTTTATTTTTCTCCAATAATTCAAGATGTATTCATTGAGTATGATTGTGTCTTAGACACTAGGAAAGGATAAGGACAAGATCTTGATTAAAGGTCTCTATGATTAAAGATGTTGCTAATTAGTATCTCACAGTTCAGCCAGAGATCAGTGCTCGAACATACTATAATCCTATTGATTTTTATTAAAGAGTGTGCCAGATGCAGCTCAGGTGGTGCAAATAGCAGATGCATCTATACGGACTTGATGGTCAGAGTCTTTCTGGGGAGGCTAAGTTTCAAGTGGGACTATAAAGATCAGTTAGAATTAAGCACATAATTATAGAATAGTAATGGGAATTCCGAAAGGGAGGAAAGAAGAACAACTGACAGGATAAAAATCTGAAAAGAAATGTTCCTTTGATTAAGGAATCAAAGGGAATAAACTAGAAGCTGGGAAGAGAAACCAGTACCAAAGAGCTTTTTGTATTGATTTTGTGCAGCTTGAGAGAAACAATTAGAAAGTTCTTGTCAATAATTTATTTTAATTGTTTTTATTATAAATGGTGGTTACCATTAGTGAATAAAATAGCTACATCCCACCCCAATTCTTTTTTTATAAATATTGATATTATACAATATAGACATTCAAGTGCAAGTAAACTTATCATTGTAAACTTATCAATGTAAGCATATCATTTACTTGATAAGATTTCAAAAATCATTCTGTGCTGCATTCTATCAAGAGAAAGGTATATGTTCTTTTCAATATTTATTTAAATTTTCATTTTCTTGATAAAATTTTCTAGATTTTTTTTCTAGAAAAGAATGTATATAAATCATCTTAAAATAAAAACATTTTAATTTTTAGTGTCACTTTAATTATTTTAATGCAAATTTCATGGAAGGATTCTTTGACCAAAATGAAAGTTTCAACAAAATAGAAAATAACTCTTTTTTTTTTGCTTTTTGGGTCACACCCGGTAATGCTCAGGGGTTTCCCTGGCTCTGCACTCAGGAATTACTCCTGGCGGTGCTCGGGGACCATATGGAATGCCGGGATTGAACCTGGGCCGGCATGAGCTGGCGCATGCAAGGCAAATGCCCTACCCGCTGAACTATCTCTCAGGCCCAGAAAATAAGTCTTTGAAATTTATGTACAATCACAGGAAATGACTTATTCATCAAGAGTACTTGAAGTAATATCTTAAATATCAGCATAATGCTTTTTTAATACCTTCACTCAATGCATGGATATATACACATCTTTCTATCAAATATAGCCATCATTTCACTCATTTAACTGTAGACAACATATAGTTTTATTTAGTTGCATACCATGGATACATGTATAGTACAGTCTTCATAATATTAACATTAACTGTCATGCAACAAGTAAAGCAAACTAGCAATGTCAGTGTCTTAATAACTACAAACCACAATTCAACTAGTTGATTACAGGGTGGAAAAAATCCTCCAAATTAACAAGAAAAAGAGTCTGGGAAAAGAGAGTTTTTTTTACCTCATTTTATACCTTCTATAGACATGAACATGTTTTACATTTTAGCTTTAAGACAGTAATAGCTTACATCCATGGTACACATTCAAAATACTTGAAACTTGGCAAAAAGTATAGAAGGATTAGGAGATTATGAGTTCCCTAAGATATTGTATTTGAAGAAAATGAGGAAATAAAGTTTTTAAATTGAATATGAAGCACAAGGAAAGTATGACAATTTTTATTAGGCACACATCTGTTCAGATAACATCCAACTACTTTTAAATATTAACTTAAATATATTACACTTAAATATTTTTATTATTTGTAGTCTTAACAGCAACATGATTATTTTCCTTTACCAAAATCTATAATAAATTATTTCCACTAAATATTTCCCTAGTAAAATATTGTGTTTAAAATCCTAAAAATCAAATCTTTCTTACTTATGTTTATTTTCAAATGAACAAAAATAATGTTCTTTCCTTAATAGAACATTTCATAAAATCATAGAACATAGTTTAATATTACAATAAAATGTTGGGAATGGAATTAATCTTTTTTGTTGTTGTTGTTGTTTTTTGGGTCACACCCGGCGATGCTCAGGGGTTACTCCTGGCTCTGCACTCAGGAATCACTCCTGGCGGTGCTCAGGGGACCATATGGGATGCCAGGTATCGAACCCGGGCGGCATATGCCAGCCGCATGCAAGGCAAACACCCTACCTGCTGGGCTATCGCTCCAGCCCCAGGAATGGAATTCATCTTATATAATTTGCCCCCTTTTATTAAAAAATTATCCTAAATGTAATTTCAAATCAAAAAACACCACTCCTTGAATTTAATATTTTAAAATAATATCTTAAATAAAAATAGTGGGAAAGAGTGTGATAAAAATACATTAACTGGCATCCTTGCCCTTCGCTTTCATTAGTGTTTTCCCATTTTCCAGCTCTTATCAAAACATGAAATAAAACCTATTATTTAAGAGGTAGATGATGAACTTATTTTCCATTTAGGGAATTGAGTCACTGAAATGCCTTATCATTGATCACAAAAATTATCAGCAACAAAATCAAATTTAGAAGAAAGAGGAACTGATTGTATTTATATGTATATACAAGGGTGCCAAACAATGCAATAGAATGTTGAATACAATGCCAGTTAATTCTTACAGCCTGTCTTCCATCTTCCTCTATGATATACAGAGCTGATGGAAGCTTGACAGTCCATTTCAAGCTGAAGGCACATCTGTTCTTCAATGTCAAGCTCATGAAATTAGAAGAGGAATGATTATAGCAGCATCCTCAGACTCACAAATATAGGCTATGAAAAAGTACACTGAATGTATTTCAATTAATGAGATCAAGACAGTAAAAAAATTAAAAGACATTTAATAGAATTATGAATGTTGAAACTTAATTTCAACATTTCAACTGATATTCTGAAAAGTGATGTTTATGAATAAAATTAGAAATGAATATGTTCAGATGACTTAAAATTTAATTGATCTTGATGCTCTTAATTTAGGGGAGAATTAGGCATAGTAAAACTCTATAGCACACATCTTTTAATATAAAAAAAATCTATCCCTATTCACTGCTAATAATTTATTAAACTCCCTAGGTGCATGAAAGTGCTAGAGAAAATTTTATTATTTCATCTAGCAATAGCATTAGCCAAAAACACGCAATGATTCTAGAACGGAGGTACACTTGATGAGAAGTGCCAGGAAAGAAACAAACGTCTTGCCACGTGGGCTCTCAGGATGATGTGTATGGGTATTCGTTCCAGACTTACTGTGTGAGCAACCAGTATAGGAGAGAAACACTAACATAGATGACACATAGTGTTATCCAGTTTATTCTTGTGATCGTTGGCCTGTAGTTACCTGTCACATGGAGGATGACACTGGAAGAGAGAATGCCACTAGAGTTTTGGGCCTGAGCCACATAGAGGCCTGCATCGGCCTTGCATGCCTTCGAATGAACACTGAATGTCTTGTCTCCTTATGCCAAACCTGTAAGTGTCCATCTGCAGACAGTTTCTGGCCCTTCTTGTACCTGAAGCAAAGAGTCAGTTTTTAAAGTCAGATAACTGTTTATTCATACCATTTCCAAGTTCTAATAATCATTGCAAACGGGCCAATTACCACTGCAGTAAACTCTGCATTTAACAGGAACTTTGTTGTTACCATAAATTCCAATGGGGCTATTTATCCTTCAAGCAGAGGTTCATAACTGGTGCTCACAGAACTGCTGGATCTGCTCAGATCATGTCTTTTTTAACGTTTTTACAACAGTTAACAATTGCAGTACTGCATATAAAAATTCAAATATGCATCTATCAAAAAATTTAAAAAAAAACAGGAAAGGATGCTTGGTCACATTGGGCTACCATATTGTCATGCTAGCAATGGTCTAGAATGTGAAACTCCGTGCTTCTGGCTGGCCTGCATCATCCTTTTAGCTGCAGTGAAACAGCAACTGGTGACTTGGAATCTCTATTAGAGCAAGGCTAATCTGCTCCCCTCATCTTTATCCCCTAAGAGAAACACAAAAACACCAATGTGCTCTTTCAGAGAAGGTGCTAATATAATATTGCCTGCCTAAATGAGTTCATTGAATGTTTGTGAATTAATTTACTGGAAGAAAATATTTCTAATTATAAAAGGTGCTTATGCAATTGGTTTATGAATGTTAATGACTTGCTTCCAAGTTTCCTCTCATTGTAAGCACTTCGCTGCATCTTTTTATAAAGTAAACAATTGATTTTGTGTGTTCTGGATTCTTGTTGATTGATTTATACTCATTCTCATCTTAATAAGAAGTGATAACAAACCTGAATTATTTTCTGCTCCCAAATGCCTATAGGAAAAGTTTGCATCTTCTGAATGAATGTATGGTCCCCTGTAAGCTTGCCAGTTGTTCACTGTGCAAAACTGTTGTAAATGTGAGAGCAAGCTCTTTCTTCAACATTATATATAACCAAGTTATGTTTTGTGTGGACCAAAGCAAGAGACACTTCATGCAACATTTTTCTTTAGGCTGAACTGATATTTAATGATGAATTAAATATATTTAAAATTCATAAATCGAAAATATATGATCTGTAAAAAACATGCAACTGTTAAAAGCAAACGAAAGCATAAATAATCTGAGAGTTTTTAAAGCTCTTTAGATAACTGATTTATACTTCTAGTACCATCAGCGAACATACACAATAACTTAAGCTGCTAATATCTACTTAAAAAGTGTGATAGATGAATGCTACTTTGCTTATCTTAGTTTAGAAGTAAACCTCATTCCACACATACTTCAAATTACTTGCTCAAGTAAATCTACTTAAGGATAATATTGCTTAATGTTTAAAAGTAACTCACGTGTTTATATTATGGGATGACACTGGGTTGTGCTCAGGGATCACTCCTGGTGGGTTTGAGGGACCATGTGGTGCCATATTCAAGACCATAAGAGGATGCCATATTCATCCTCCTCCCCGCCATCAGCCATTAGCAACATATAAGGCAAGTTCCCTACCCACTGTCCTACCACTTGAACTTCTTATAACAACAGGTGATTCAAAACCTGTATCCCATAGTCCATTTTTATTCAAACAAATAGGCTAAAAATAATGATGTCTCTAGAGTGAAATCATATTGTTCATATCTCAGTTATTACACCACCTTGCAAAAATGGGGTTATTACCTGTCAAAGGGAACAACTGTGAAAGAAATATTTTTATCCCATCTATTATACTGAACAAATTTATAAAAAAAAAAGAACTCTTAGTGAAACACACAAATATTACAGAAGTGACATGTGTGACTGTCTTGGGAAGAGTGAAAAGATGAAATAGGTAAATGAAAGAACAGGGACATACCAAATACTTATTTATTATTATTATTATTATTATTTTTTGGTTTTTTGCGTCATACCCGCGATGCTCAGGAATTACTCCTGGCAGTGCTGGGGGGACCATATGGGATGCCGGGATCGAACCCGGACCGGCACAGGCCAGCCAAGTGCAAGGCAAATGCCCTACCCGCTGAAATACTTATGTTTTTAACTGAATAAAGGATGTTAAACCAGGAAAACAGCATGCTCTTTTAGAAATAAACAATAGGAAAAATGTTCAAACCACGGACTCTAGAATGTTAAATGGTTCTCCAAATAAAAACACAAGTACACTGTAGAACTTGTGGAGTTTAAAATGACTGTTAATAGGATTACTTTGTAAAGATTTATTAGCCATGCTATCACCATAATGAGAGTTGGGTGAGTGGATGTGAGGTGGAACCATGCAATTGCAGGATATTAATTTGCTCTCCCTAACCTGAAGTTAGTGTTTACACAATTAGCTCAGTGATTGGATTTGTTCCTTTTTTTAGAGCTTGTCATTGTAAGCTACCCACCATGTCAATGTAGGCTCCGGATATCCTGTTACTTCAACTTCCAAAGTCACTGGAGAACCTTCCATGACAGTTACATTAGACAGGAGCCTGGAGAAATTAGGTGCCTGGTCAGCTAGGCTGACCATGCTGGTCTTTGCAGATGTACTTTTAATCTGTTCTTGAGAAACCATTTGCCTCTGATAGGCCTGGCTGGTGCCTGATTGAAACCTGAGGCTGGAGAATGCATCAGGGGAAGCATGCAGCCTATCTTGGGTTTTAGTGACGTTATTATCAGCATGCAGTTTTTCTCTTGTTTCTAGCACATTTTCCTGAACCAAGGGCTGCTCCTGCAAAGCTCTCTCATGCACGTCACTCGCCATGCTCCCGGGATGTTTAGCACTGATGGTGTGGAAGGCGGTACTCTTTTCCAGAAATCCCTGGGGGTTACCAGCAGTTCAGCTTTGAACTGGGGTATAGACCTCTCCAAATGAGTGGAATTCGTGTCTCTCTTATCACTGCAAATATCCGCAAAGGCAGGAGGTGTTGGAATGCTAGCTTCCTGGGTTGCTCCTGAGTGCTGGCCCCTGCCTGCATCTTGTCAAGGATACTTATGTCAAGACTGAGGGAGGGGCTGGGACGTTCCTCCATCTCCATGTCTGAAGGTGTGAGGGGAGACTCTGGGCTTCCCGGGAGTGGAGGCAAGGAGATGTCATCAGGTGAGACACACTCGGAGTCTTCTGAAAGCACTTCAGCAGGCAGCACTAGGCGTAGGACTCCGCCCTCACTGGCAGAGGACAGCTGTCTCAGGTCCTTTGGAAACTGTACCTCCTCTCTTCCATTGATGGGCAAAACATCTGCCACCTGTGCCTGCTCCTTCAAAAGAGAAACACCAAAGATCCAAGTTAGTCAACGGATGTTCTTTTCCAATTCTCAGTAGAGTGAAACTGTACTTCAGAGACAACTTGAGGGGCGGGAATGATAGGACAGCAGGGAGGGCATTTGTCTCACACAGGCTAATCCCTAGTTTCCCACCTCCTTCTCTGAGCCCAGCCAGGAGTAAGCCCTGAACATAGCTATGTGCCCCCAAACAAAAGCAAACAAACAGACCAAACATGGAACAAAAATCAAGGAGACATTTTGAGAAAAGTTATACCCAGTCTGAATAAAATGAGAAGCGAAGGAGAGAAAACTGAGTTTTACCTGCAGTGAAAGTGTCTGAAGAGCTCTTACCACGCTATTGGTTCCTCCCCATGATCTGGTGCTATCTTCTACCACCAAACCTAGTTTGGTTTCATAGCTTACACAATAATTCCTAAAAACTAGAGGTTCCTTTGTAAGGTGACCCTTTAGATCCTCCTAGAGTAATACCTCTTCCCTCAGGAAAGCCTTTTTGTATTTGTTATTGTAATAAAACATCTGCATCTTCACATTTCCTTTTCTTGTGCTCTGGTTTAGAGCCACATCCAGCAATGTTGGAGGGTGGTGGGTGAGGTGCTCCCTGCTCTGTGGTTGGTACCAACCAGCAGTGTTAAGGGACCTTATGGTGCTGGGGATTGAACTAGCCCATTAAAAATATACTAGTCTGACTAATTTCAGGTACACAGTTAGAGGGCATTAGTTACATTGCCTTTGTTGTGCAATGATCACCACCATCATCTCCAGAACTTTTTCTTGTTCCTAAACTGATTATCTATTCATATAACACTAACTTCGTACTTCCCTTTCCCAAGTCTCTGGAAAACGCCATTCTGCTTATTATCTCTTAGAATACAATTGCTCCAGGTACCACAGCTGGCTATTTTTAAAGACTGGCTATTTTCTTTTTTTTTTTTTTTTCTTTTTGAGTCACACCCGGCAATGCTCAGGGGTTTCTCCTGGCTCTGCACTCAGGAATTACTCCTGGCGGTGCTCGGGGACCATATGGGATGCTGGGGATCGAACCCTGGCCGGCATAGGCCGGCCGCGTGCAAGGCAAACGCCCTACCCGCTGGGCTATCGCTCCGCCCCAAGACTGGCTATTTTCTTAATACCTCTTAATTTTATTCTTACACTGGAAAATATTTATTGTGTACTTATTATACACAAGGTATACGAAAAGAGTAAATGGTGAGTAAAATATTCTGGTGAATAAATGTGGTATTTATAAATACAAATAGAAATGGTGACTAAATATATGCTGTCTTTGTTTTTCACAAAGAAGACTGCCTCTTTGGGGAGGGAGTAGACATAAATGAAACAATCATACATTAATGAAATTCACAATATAACACACCGTGATATCTTGAGACACACCTGTCCCTTCTCTTCTGCTCAATGTGGCATGTAAGTCGAAATAAGAAACCCTATGAATAAACAGTCCTTTATCTTAGCCTACATCTTTCTAGTCTTTATCACTACTAGGACAAAGAACCTCCGGCTCCGGGCACATCTCTTTGACTCCACCATTCTCCCTGCATTAACATACGCCTCAGAGACCTGGGCCCTACGAAAGCAGGATGAGAATGCTATTCGGGTCTCCCAGAGAGGAATCGAAAGAGCTATGTTTGGAATATCACACTTCACTCAAGTGAGAGAAGGAATCCAGAGTTCAACCTCCGTCGCTATTCCAGAATCAGGGACGCTGTCTCGTTTGCCAAGGCATCAAAAATCAGATGGGCTGGACATGTAATGCGATTTGGAGACAACCGCTGAACTAGAGCCGTTACGACTGGATCCCACGGGATGTCAAAAGATCATGTGGCCGCCCACCTACAAGATGGTCAGACTTCCTTGTAAAGACACTGAAGGAACGGTTTGAGGGTCTTCGTATTCCTGAATTAACCAGATGCCATTGGGCTACATTGGCACGTGATAGGGTCCAATGGAAATGTTACTGGCGCCCGCTCGAGCAAATCGATAAATAACGGGATTCAAGTGAAGTGATCAAGTGATCAAGTGATCACTACTAATCCCTATTCACTGTTGGTTTAAGAAGAGGTTGAAATATCTGGCATGAACGGAAAGGAACACTGACACTAAAAGAGAGCTCCTCTATCCCAGTTTAGCTTGTCTCCTGCTTTCCTTAACTTTCTTAGCTATCACTATCACTGTTGTTAGGGAAGAAAAACAGCAGGCAGGCTCAATAAACCACAGGGCTTCCATATTGCTATGGAGAGTTACCGAGGGCTTGACATCACCCCCTTTTTGGCCTTGGGAAGGACATCTGGGCAAAAAGAAAAACAGTAGCCTATCAGCGGTATCTATGGAACTGCTCGGGTGCGGGCAGGGCGTACTAACATTTAGAACATCCCAAAGACATATCAAATCAACTTGTCTGTGCAACTTAAGTTGTGTTTCTCCTTGAGTTATGTTTTTCTTTGATTTTTTGAACTTAAGTACGTGGGGATTATAACGCAAGTAATGCCTATATAATCTAAAGCTTCCCCTTACTCGGGGTCTTGCCTTGGCCTGTGTGCCTAAGAGCTTGACCCCAGCTAGCTGGCTTAATAAACTCCACTTGCCTTTTTCATTACTGGCTGGTTTCTTCATGGTTCCTAAGAACTTGCGACTCTGGACCCTAACATTTGGGGGGCTCGTCAGGGATCGCTATCTGTGGGACTCACAAACAACCACCGGTATAGGAGTTACCAAGGCCTCTCGAGAATCTGCCTAGGGCAGAATCTGGGCAGGTTGGACCCACAGACGGAACTAGGTCTGGGAACAGTGGTAGGAGAGGTTGGCCTCTCTCTGGGAGAACTAGGCTCTCTTTGGGAGAAGTAGGTCCTCATCTGGGAGGACGGAGTCCTCATCTGGGAGGACGAGGTCCTCATCTGGTGCCTAGGCAATTTGGCTTTTGGAACCAACTCCGGAGACTCCATTGTTAACAACTACGGGACACGTCCCTGAAGAATATCATCCCCGGCAGTCTAAGTGGACGCTGTTTGGGTTTATACCAAGTAATGATCTAGATCTGGAGAAAGGAGTGTGTGTGTGGATAAGAGAAAGAGGTGTGCAGAGGACCGGTCCAAGTGAAAGTGTGAGAATTTATGTTTGCTGACATTGTGTGTGTGAAAATTACTGTTGTGTTTTCCCTTTGTTAATCCCCTTCTTTACAGGAGGAGTGGGACAGAATCAGGTAACCCCTTAATCTCTTTTTGAGCCATTTTTCATAAGTCCAAAAGAATTAATCTGTTTGTCACTACTGCTAGATTAAGATGTTAAAATTCATAATTACATTTTGCCAGCTTACTTCAAAAGGAACTCTTTCCTGACCTCATTGGAAGGACTCAGAAGGGTGAAGGAACAGGGGATAGTCTCAATAGGCCTACAGGGCTCAGTTTGCTCTTGAGACTGTTCTGTCCTCCTTCACCCACCTCAAGTATCCCCCTTGGTCAGAGAGACAGCAAATTGTTTGCTCGAGCATGTGTGCATGTGTGTGTATAATGGTCATCAATGTAGTGAATTTTCTGTGTCTGTCTGTTTGTATGTACAAATTGCAAAGGTCCAAACGTTATTAAATAGTGATGAACCATGAAAAAGCAAAAACGTTTCTAAAGTAAGTGTTAACTAAAAGGTTAAATGGTAACTAACATCAGAAGTTCTCGTAAGCTTCAGAAACCGTGCCATTTCAGAAATGCTGTGAAGCAGAGTCAGACACCAGAGGTAAGATCAAGGCTTTGTGAGACAGTTGGATTTTTTCTGAGAGCTAGTCAGTTCCATAAATAACTGAGATTCAAATGTTATCAAAAGTAAATCAAAGAATATTTTCTTATGTTTCTTTGGCTGTTGCAGGACTCCTTTAAGGGCCGCTGCATTAGCATACTAAAGGGGCCTAGGTGAGGTGCAGGGAGGGATTATCTAGGACATTTAACACTCCCTGCTTTCCATAACAATGGGAGGAAGGCCTGAGTTGCATGGGTATAAACTAGCCGGTTTTCACTCTCCCGCACTTCTTTGGGGGCTGCTGCTCGCTGTGGCGGTCGCCCTGCTTGGAAGTGTTCTTCTTTTTCCCAAAGCCTTTGCCGTGGTGGTCGCCATCTTGACCTACACGTGGCTGGGGTTCTAGCCTGGAATCCTAAGCATCGGGTTTTCCCTTTTTGCTGAGTTGTATGCCTGAACCTGTGATAAGTAAAGTCTTTTAAAATCGCGTCGGGTTTCTGAGTGTTCATCCATTCCTCGCCGGCTTCGGAGGTAGAAGGGGAACCCGCTTCCCGGCACTGTCGGGGACCCGCGGAGCGCCCGACATTTGGCTGCTCTCTAAAAGGTTTAGTAAAAATCAAGGGTTTCTTCTTATGTCTAAAAGCGTATGTTTGTTCTGTTTCTGCATAAAATTGTTAAAATTATCTGGTCTAAAAATTTGTAATTTAAAATAATTGTGGTAAATTTGTAAAAAAGAAAACAAATATAGAAGGGATGTATGTCTGTATTAATTGGCAGTTGCAAATACTTGAGTTCCATTTGTCTCCCCACCAGAAAGGAGCTGCCAGCCCCTACAAAGATGTAGTGACTGTCTTAAAAAACAGCTAATAACAAACTAGAGGGAAAAAAATGGCTGTTTTAAAAATCCAGTCGCAGCTGCAAAGAGCCACGTCAACTGGTGGCTTTTAACAATAAAATTGGCAAAATAACTCATAAATAATTTTAACTAATGTTTCAAAAATGGAATTTCTAAGGCAAGTATTTGTTAATTAATAATATGAAAAATTCAAAGGCTTGAAAGAAGGGTTAACAAGTTCTGTAGAGCACAACTCCATCATGCTAACTGAATATTGTCTTCATGTGTAAACCAGAATCAAATTTTGAAGTACTGGAAACTTAAAATGCATGTAAATGAAATTTTTGTTTTGCTGAATAAGGTACTTAAAGAACTGGAATTAAAGTAATAAATTAAAGAAGCTAAGTAAGATGAAATGTAAGGAGAAATAAGAAAGAAAATGGATGAAACTATCATCAGTGGGAAAAAGAAATCCTGTAAAAGTAAATCTGGTTAAAAATGAAATAAGGTTACAGGACAGAATGTAAAGGAATGAGCAGAAGGTTTGAGTATGTATAAAAGGTGTAAGGTTGTATTTTTTTTAAAAAAAGCTAAATTGAACTGTTATTATGTCCACAGAATTGTTAAGTATGCTTTTTGGCAAGGTCTATGGAAAAATATTAAATAAATGGTATGGGCTCCTGTTACAGTGCTCTTAAATAATTGGAACTCAAGGTTTTAAACATGAAATTAAATTGTACCACTCTAACTCTACAGATGTTAATGCAACCTTAAAATGGGTACCTTGCATCCATTGTAAAAAAAAAAAAACATTGCTTTTCTCTCTACACCTTCAATACATTTTTAATGTTTCATGTCACTATGTTGGTTTGCATAAATCCACATTTAAAAAAGAGTCTTTCCTCTCTGTAATAGGGGTGTATCCCTCATACAGACAGAAAAGCCATCTATGGGACCCCAAAGCCCTCTTCCAGGGAAATGGAGTCAAAAGGGATTGGTCTAAGTGACAGGAGCAGACATATAACAGGTACAAGTGCCCAACGAACCTCAGGGAGACCCTGGAGGCTGGCCAGACCAAGGAAGCTCCAGAAATCGTCTCTGCTGTGGAAAGTAAGAAACCTGCAGCTCTGCAATAACTGACAAGGGAACTGAAATAGAAATTTACTTCAGCCCCGCAAGGAAATGTGGCTGTTCTCTGCTCTTGAGGCCCCAGTGGAGAAACCCAAGACCACCCAGCTTGTCATGGGACCTAATCTTCATATGTTATGGCCAACCTCGGGGTAGCCCTGATGTCACAGGTAAAAATATTAATGCCATCATTGGTGTGTTTCCTGCTGTCTTAGCCAATCCCCAGGACTTCTCAGTAAGTAATGGGGTACCCCAAATGGAGAGTTCTCCAAGCCTGCTGTGTTTATGCAAAAGAACAAATCAGGATTGTTAAGTCATCTGGTAAATTTTAAATAAATGTGGAGAGAAAACCATGTTCCTGTAACTTACATTGTAAAAATCAGATTCTAGTTAACAAAGGTAATTGAATAAAATACATTCTGATAGGCTTGCTTTAAAAGGTACCCCTTTGGAAATTCAAATGAAACTTAATTTACCAACTGTAAGTAAGCAGGCTAGCTATAAAGAAACTCAGCATGCATTGTCACTGGTCTGACCAGTATAATTAAAGCCAGAAGTTAACCAAGAAAAACATCAAATAAAAGACACAATAAGTCATTTTCTATCAGCTAATCTCATGGGCACAATCATAAATATATGTATGGTGTTATGTTGCTTTGGTCTTTGTTGCTTTCACTTCTGTGTTTTCTGTTAGTAAACCATTCTTCCCTCTCTAGGTCTAATAGAGAGCCTTTTGACTCCTCCAAGGTCAATAATTTCAATGAGATGTTCCTCAAATTAATGAATTTTATCATTTTCCTTACAAATGTTAATAACTTCAGAAAATTCAACCAGTTCATTGCCTGGGCCCTCTAAAAATAAGGTAGCATAAGATTTCACCCCTTACACAGGCAGGATCTACATCCCTTTGTCAATATGAAGAAGCTCCAGAAGATGGACCCTCATCCATTTTCCCTCCAAAATTTAAGGCGGTGAAATCTCTAGGGGGGGGCTTAATGTAGGCAGGCAAACAGAGAAGGGGCCCATGGCAAATGAAATTGAAACTTCTACAAGCTAGTTTGAATCTTATTTCAGCAAGTCAAACTGGATAACTACCCTGATATCCACTTTGCTGGGACCCTAATAGTGTTATTTGCTTATATTGACTTTTTGAACCTTGCTTTCTTAATAGGCTAGTTGCTTTCATCAAAAACCCATCAGCACAGTGCAACTCATGGATCTGAAACAGCAGTATCTGGACCTTAATAATTCTAACTATGAGGAATATTCCTCATGAAGCTAAAAGAAAATGGGGTAATGTTAGGGAAGAAAAACAGCAGGCAGGCTCAATAAACCACAGGGCTTCCATATTGCTATGGAGAGTTACTGAGGGCTTGACATCACCCCCCTTTTTGGCCTTGGGAAGGACATCTGGGCAAAAGAAAAACAGCAGCCTATCAGCGGTATCTATGGGAGCTGCTCGGGTGCAGGCAGGGCGTACTAACATTTAGAACATTCCAAAGACATATCAAATAACTTGTCTGTGCAACTTAAGTTGTGTTTCTCCTTGAGTTATGTTTTTCTTTTGATTTTTTGAACTTAAGTACGTGGGGATTATAACGCAAGTAATGCCTATATAATCTAAAGCTTCCCCTTACTCGGGGTCTTGCCTTGGACTGTGTGCCTAAGAGCTTGACCCCAGCTAGCTGGCTTAATAAACTCCACTTGCCTTTTGCATTACTGGCTGGTTTCTTTGTGATTCCTAAGAATTTGCGACTCCGGACCCTAACACTATCACTATCTTCCCATTCATCATCTATTTGCTAGAGCAGGCACCAGTAATATCTCCATATGTCCTTTCTCATGCTAGTAGAAACCAAAAGGCATCCGCATGCTCCAGGAACATAAAGAGTCTCAAACCATTATATTAGGTCATGGGAATGACCTAATATAAATGTTACTGGTATTTGGCATATCAAATACGACACGAGTAGCTTGCCAGGCTTGCTGTGTGGGTGGCATACTCTTGTAGTCACCTCTGAATAAAGCACTTATTGATGAACTGCGCGGCCGCTAAGCGGCGCGTGGAGCCAGGCTGTGATAGTCTGGTCTGCTGGGTGGAGTTGTGACTAGAGGGAAGTCCGGATGTGGAAGATGGCAGCCCCCATGGAGTCGGGGGATCATCTGGCTTGTTGTGAGGCTCTGCTGGGGTGGCAGGCCAGGGCTAGAACCCGCCATGCCTCCTGGGCGCCTCATGAGTGGCTGGGCACAGGGGGAGCAAGCAGCAGCTCTGCCCCATGTCTGAGAGTCTCTGGTTCAGCATACCTGGGCGGATTGAAAAAAAAACAACTGCGGCAGGGTGGGTGTGGATGATCCGGGCTGTGATAGTCTGGTCTGCTGGGTGGAGTTGTCCACCCAGACAGAGAGGAAACTTTCTTAGCATTTTTGCTTTAATCATCAATGAGTGACTTTTGTTCTATCATGACTACTTCCATGTAAGAAAGCCATATCTTAACCTTGGCTTGGAGTTTTTCATTTATCCCATGGTCCTACTGCTAAATAAACTTTTAAAATGAATTTTGAGATGTGCATTTTCTGATTGAAGATTAAAACAAAAAAAAAAGCAATGCTTCTTCTACTAACCCAGTGTATTACTTAATCTCAGAAAAAGTATGAAACCAACTTAGAGAATGCAGTTTCCGTTAGTCATTTAATAGAAGTTTAAATTCTGAGTGGAAAATCAAGAATCCTATTCCTAATCAGGTAATCAACATGTACTGAGACATGTACCAACCAAGACATGTACCAATCAAGTAACCAATGTATACTGAGAGAAGAAAATAAAACCAGTCAAGTAACCTAATCAGGTAACCAACAGTTTTAGCACAAAAAGACTCTATTGATTTTCAAACTTATTGGTTATATACATTAAATACCCATAAGTTCTATACATAAATTACATTGTAATAGTGATTTAATTTTTGTGAAAAAATAAAATACAGAAGTTCCTAAAAGTTCATGTCATTAAAACCCCAATAACACACACACACACACACACACACACACACATATGCACACCCGCTCACACACATGCACACAAACAAATACAGTAGGGAATAGCCCTCCTTTTCATTTTATTATTACTTAGGCAAAGAGTTCACTGTGGTGGTAAGGTTTATATTTATGATACACAAAATTACTGTACCATAAACACGAAATTCAACAACCCTTCACCATAATTCCTAGGTCACTTATCATCTACGCTTTCATGACCACCATCTGCCCATCACCACTTAGTAACCTCAGTTCTGCTATCAGAATCCAAAGGTTTTTGGATTCTGGGCCCTATGCATTCCTTAGCTTTGTTTATTCATATACCATACATGGCTAAGATTGTCTGTTCTCCTTATGGCTTTTATTCACTTAACAGGACACCCTGTAGTTCTATACAAGGTAAAGTGAAAGGCAAGATTTTCTTTCTGCTTATGGATAAAAAGTCTTCCACTGTGTATGTATACCACAATTTCTTTACCCACTCATCTGTTGTTGAGCACTTGACTTGCTCCAAGAGCTTGACTATTGAAAATATTGCTACAGTGAATATGCTTATATATATTTATATATATGTATATATATATAAAAGATACATATATAATACATATACATACATATATGTATATCTTTATGGGTTAATTTTTTTCTTTTGGAATAGACATCAAAGAATGAGATTGCTGTGGTATATGATCATTCCATTTGATATTTTGAAAAGTTTCTGTACGATTTTCTACAGAGGCTGAACCCATTTACAGTCTTTTTTTTTTTTTTTTGCTTTTTTGGGTCACACCCGGCGATGCTCAGGGGTTTCTCCTGGCTCTTCACTCAGGAATTACTCCTGGTGGTGCTGGGGGACCACATGGGATGCCGGAGATCAAACCCAGGCCGGCATGAGCCGGCAGTGTGCAAGGCAAATGCCCTCCTTGCTGGACTATTGCTCTGGCCCCATGCCCAATTTACAGTCTTAACAATAGAAAATGAAGCTCTGTTTTTGCCATGTCCCTTTAAGCTGTTCTTTTTTCTGGACATGTTGATGTAGTCCATTATCATTTGTGTAAGGTGATTATCTCACTGTCATTTTAATTTCCCTGATCATCAGTTATGCTTATTGTTTTTTATTTGCTTATTAGCCATAGTTTCCTTCTCCATTCCTAAATTTTTAGTTGATGTAATCTAATTTATTTTTTTATTTATTTTTTGACAATGGAGTCAAATCATCAAAGATGTCCTGAAGTTAATATCATGGAGAATTATGCCTCTGATTTTATTAATATATTTATGAATCTGTCTCTAATATCAAGGTCTTTGATCACACTTTAACTTAACTTTTACATACTGTCAGGGTGCTATTTGATTTTATTTGTATTTGGTTAACCAGCCTTTCAACATAATTTAAGAGAAATTTCCCTCCCTTTATGCATTTTAACTTCTCAATCATAAATTATGTGTTCATACATTCTAGGGTTACTTCTGGGCTCTCAATTCTATTCCATTCATCTGAAAATTTGATTTTATTTTAGTATGACACTCTTTTGATGACTGTAGCTCTATATTATAATAAAGTCTTTGAGTCAGAGTAATAGTAGAGTAAATATGGCTTTTGCCCTTTCAGCTTTTTAATCATTATAGAATTTTACTAAAATTTCTTTCCATTTTAGTAAAATTAATTCCTAGGCGCACTGTTGCACTAGTTTACTAGGTGCACTCCACTGACCTGATTGTTTCATATAAAAGTTCTTGCATGCCTTATAGGAACTATAATTCCTCTGTTATAGTTTCCCAGACTACCTACTTTTCTTTATAAAAAAATGACTCTGTGCATTCACATTACCAACTATTTTTTTTCATATTTCCTTATCATAAAACCTTCTTTGTTATTGGGGAAGAAGGTGGACAGATAGTGGAAGAAATATGTGTTTATAGAAAAGGTAGTAAATATATACACATATTTATGTATATATATTTACTACTTTTCTATTTCTTCCACTACCTTATACATATTTTATATATAAGGTATATATACTAATACCTTATATATAAAAATATATATATGATAGTATATATATCATATATACACATATTTCTTCCACTACCATATATATATATATATATATATATTGATATCATAGCACAAACTGGTAATATTTACATTTACATCAATAACTGAGTTCCATGAAAATAGTTGGTAAATAGTCAATTCATCAAAACATATTTAAATGTCAATTTTTTTTACCTTTAAAAAGCTCAGCTGCTTTTTGTTTGTTTGTATGTTTGGGGACACACAACTTTACTCAAGGCTTACTCCTGACTCTACACTCAGGGATGAGTCCTGGCGATGCCAGGCGACACATGGGTGCTGGGGATGCCCAAGTCAGCCACTGGCACAGCAATCTCCTTGCCCTGCTGTACTATCTCCCCAGGATCAAGGGTTTTGTTGTTGTCAATTCCTTTTTCTTTTCATACCTTCTAAATATGTAATGATGTATGATCTTGTCTTTATCCTCTCTTACCTTTTTTACAAATTTCCCCCTTAAAGATCACATCTGCTTTCACATATAGTTGACAGTTAACTTTGTTTTTGGTTGGTTGAGAGGAGGTAGGACTGGCCATCTACCACTGCTTGAATTGCTGCTTCCAGCTCTGTGCTAAAGGTCCCTCCCAGTGATGTTCAGGGAATCTCACAGTGTAAGGTATTAATCCCAGGTCTCCTGCATGTAAAGCATGTACTTCAGCCTTTTGAGCTATCTTAGCAGCTCATCAATTAACTTTTAATTTATCCTAAATCTACTGCCTCAGGTATTATCTCTATAAGGATTTCTGAACTTTTATTCTCATTGATAGACTTAATCACTTGGATTAATGATAATTGCCATTTAGGGAGAAAATGAGAATCTGGAAGAACAAATATAATGATATTCGATATTCATCATATTATGCAGTATTATCTTGGGACAAATAAGATTAAAAGAAAGTAAGTGGGAAACAGAAAAAGAAACATAATGAGGGGCTAGAGAGATATATTGCCACAGGAAGGGTGCTTGAATTGACCTGAGTTCAATTCCCATAGTCCCCTGAGTCCCTCCAGGAGTGATACCCGAGTGCTGAGCCAAATGTATGCCCTAAGTACTACCAGCTATGGCGATCACCCCAACCCTTATACAAAAAAAAAAGAGAGATAATGAACTTTAAGTTTAGTTTGCAGGAGAAGATCTGGGAAAACCTTAAAGAGGGGCATTAATAGCCATGGGTTGGAAGTTTTGGACACTTTAGACAAGGGGAAAGAAAGTAACAGAAGGAGAAATACTATGCCTCCAACCCATTATTTTCTTTTTTGTTGTTGTTTTGTTTGATGCCACACAGGCAGTGCTTAGGGCTAACTCCTGGCTCTGCCCTGAGGGGTCGAGCCCTGCCCATTGTACTATTGCTCTCAACCCAAACTTTTCTAATGTTAATATCTACATAGACTTTACCCCATCTCCATTCAGTTGATAAGGATCAGCAGAGGAGGACCCAGGACTATCCTCATCCAGTTTGCTAGGTGCACTCCGCTGACCTGATTGTCTCATATAAAAAGCTCTCGCATGCCACTGCTTTCCCTTTGTCTGGCCACTGCTTTTACAAGGCTATCATGTAGTGGAAGAAAGTTGACACCGGTGAAGGGATGGGTGTTAAATTACTAAAACTCAACTATGACTAACACTCAACTATCAGTAACTTTGTAGATCATGTTTCTTTAATAAAAATTAA
This sequence comes from Cryptotis parvus, assembly GCA_021461705.1. NCBI lineage: Eukaryota > Metazoa > Chordata > Mammalia > Eulipotyphla > Soricidae > Cryptotis > Cryptotis parvus. The sequence continues at coordinate 104,992 of JAJIBD010021952.1, read as the reverse complement.
AATATAAATAAATATTAATAAAAATTAAAAAATAAATAAATATAAAGGTCATTATGCAAACAAATGATTAGAAAGAAGGGAAAGGTTTGCATTGGGATATAGAGAAGCCTCGTAAAATGTCTTATTTATATGCAGCAGGTCCTCAAGTTCCCCTCTGGCTTGTGAAAAGTACATGGCTGATATTCGGGAGGATCGATTGCCTTCCAGGTTCTGACACTGGTTTCTGTGATTTTTGGAGGAAAAGATATTTAATTTTTGGCCTCAGTTTCCTCAACTGTAAAATGAAATTTGATCAGATGATTTGTTCAATCCCTTCAAGCACTAAACGCCTGTAACTGGGAGTGCTGGCATTCTAAGACTTCATCTCCTACCAAATAGTTCTGTGACTGTAGGCAATTCTCTTAATACTTCCTGCCTCCATTTAACCTGAGGTATCCTTCAGCTATTACTTTGGTCTTAGCTTCAGTGATCACCTTAGGGATAAAATGCCATCACTAATCTGTTAGCATGCAATGGACATTGCTTTGACTCTATCGACTGATTCTACCTGCTGCATTTTGGGTCAGAAAAATGAGAAGCACTTTATTTTCAGGGGACAATACTGTTTCTGAAAAGTATATTCCTATAATACTTTGGTGAAATTGTTTTATCTGACTCAATAAATTTTCCAGTATAGAATAACACCATGTAAGGGCAACAAAATTAATCAGAGAAATCTCCATATAAGGTTTATACTTGGTTCTTCCCTTTTTAATTTGTATGTATTTGTTTGGAGAAACATATCTGACCTAAAATACAAATAATAGAGACCATAATGTGGCAAACACAACTGAACTATTTAAAAAGGGAAGAACTCCGCCTTTAAGGACTCTTTGTACCAGAAAGTATATTTAACTGATGTCAGAGAGGTTTTAATGACTTCACTCTATATCAAAGTACTGATAATTATTAGCTTTTAGTTTACATTAAAGTAAAAATAATTGCTCTTTTAATTGTGAAATTAAATTTTACTCCTACCCATTTACACACATGTATGTGCAAGCAGACACACATATACACACAAAAATCTGCTCTAGTCTTTCTTTTTTCTTATTTAGGTGTTTTGGCCACACTTAGTAGTGCTTGGGAAGGGACTGCTTCCAATTCTCTGATCAAGGGTTCTCCTAGCCATGTTGAGAACAATATGGTGCTGGAAATGGAATTCCTGACTTTGATACACAAAGTATAAATCCATCCCAGTAGGCTTATTTTTTTCTTCTAAGCATAATAGTGGGCCAGAGAGCTAGTACAGGGCTCATGTCTTGCATGTGGCTGACCTTGATTCCATCCCATATGGTTCCCAGAGCCTGCCAGGAGTGATCCCTGAGATTTGAGTAGGAGCAAGCCCTGAACACCCCCTGGGTGTGGCCCCCCAAAACAAAAAAACTAACAAACAAAAACAGCACCCAAAACAAACAAAAATAAACCAAAAGGGAAAGATAAACATATGCTTTAGTAACAATACTAATAAAGCAATAATAAACACATTGCTTTAGTAGCAATAACTTATTTCTACCTAAATAAATGAGCTTATTTGGCAATTTAGAAAATAAAAAGAAAAAAATTCACCCCCCAACACCCTTTAGGGCCCCCGCGACTCCACCAGGATTGATCTTTGAGTGTAGAGGCAGGAGTAAGCTCTCAGCACACAAGAAGTGATCCAAACCTTTCTTTCAAACAACTCCCAAAGAAACTGTTATCCTTAATACTGTTTGTAATTATTTGACAACCATATAATTGAGTTGATCTGAGTCAAAGTTCATTTTCCCTCAGTGACATTAGACCACTTCTATAGACATTTCATGATAGGTACAACGTAGGTGGTGGGCAGTGAACCTAGCTGGCCTCTAGTAAAGGAAGCCAGAAACGTTGCTACAAATCTTACGGACAGAATCCCTAGATCAGAGAATTTTCTAGGTCAAATTTCAAGAGTAATAAAGTTTATTGATGTACGACTCAGTCCAGAAAAATGACCAGTGACGAAGCATTTCATTTGCTTTAGATAGAAATCAGGATTTAAATGTCTCCCGGCCATGCCACAAAAGGGCCTTTTTGCCCAAAGGTAGTAGCAGCTTCGTGGTTGTACAATTGAACTAGACCATAGGTTGATTTATCCTGTAAAAATGGACCTTTAGAAAAGAAGTTCCAAGATCTGTATTGGCCCCAAAGAAAAAGAAATCTTTCTCCATGAGATAGCATCAATGATGAGTTATTATTTTCTTTAAACTTCCAAGCCACCGTTTGGGAAGGGTTAAGAAGGATGTTAATTCTGCTTGTTATTGCAGTTCTTTGGGAGAGGGAGAAACCTTAGAAGCAGGCAACTCGGCAAAGAAGAATCAGAAGCTAATTATAGTCCAGGAGGTATGAATAGAGTATGAGCAACTTTTGCCGAAAATCCATAACGATGTGATTTGAATAATACTTTTGGAATCAGGATACATTTGCATTTTATGAGTATTTGCACTTTTTGCTGCATGCTTAATTTATCTCTAGTGCATAGTTTTTCTGAGTGCAAAATATTTAATCTCTTAAGTCTTTAATTTAAACATCTTTCTAAGTACTTTAACATTTATATTTCAGCTAAAGTCTAGGACATATTTTATTTAAATTCGATTAGGATATTGACATATATGCTTTAACTCTTATGGCAGAAATAGAACCTTAAAGCTATATTTTATAGAAGAGGCTATATTTTATAGAAATAAGGTAATATTCTAATTTCACATATTAAAATTTTCATTGGAGACCTAAAGCAAGAATATCATAGTTTGCAGTATGATAAAGAGGGAGAAGTAACATTTGAAACTTGAATTAAATATAAAAGGACAATGGGAAAATTAGCTAAAGATAGTGGGAAAGTGTATTGGATCAACTGCAAAATGTTTGACAGACTATCCCAGTGCAAATGTGAAATTCTATGGTTTTATTATTCAATAGGAGTTTCTCAGGGAAGTAGCAAAGGTGAAAGAACTAGATAAGGGGTAGAAAGGAAAGCAGGACTAAGAAAACTCACTGCATTTTCATTAGGTGTTTGATTGGAACATAAGAGAAAGCTTCACTTCACGTTCTTTTTCAGTACACAATAAATCTAATGTCAAGACAAAATTAATAGGGGCAGAGCAATAGTCCAGCAGGTAGGGGATTTGTTTTGCACATGACTGACCCAGGTTCAATCCCATATGGCATCTCATATGGTCCCCTGCCAGGAGTAGTTCCTGAATGCAGAGCCAGGATAACCCCTGAGCATTGCTGGGTCTATAGGGGCAGAGCGATAGTCCAGCAGGTAGAGGATTTGTCTTGCACATGACTGGCCCAGGTTCAATCCCTGGCATCTCATATGGTCCCCTGAACACTGCCAGGAGTAATTCCTGAATGCAGAGCCGGGAGTAACCCCCTGAGCATTGCTGGGTATGACCCAAAAAAGCAAAAAAAAAAAATTAATAGTGAGATTATATTGTTTTCTTTACCTTATTCACTTCTTCATTGACTATTGTCTGTTTGTTCCTCATTGGTTCATTTAGAAGATCAGTGAAATCGTCTTGGAAGTCTTCCAAGTCCAAATTCATTTTCACAATATCTCCCTTGCTGTGGAGAGCGATGGTTAGCATGAGTGGGGCATGGAAGCTGGAAGAACGCTGCCACACGCGTCACATTAGAACCAGTGGGAGAGCACAGCTCTCTTGCAAGTCTTGGGTAAATTTATTCCAAGACACTGGAGTCCTCCTACGATGGGATTTATAAAATTATCCCTAACCACCCAGGCTTCCAATTCTCCTCCTACCCAAGTCCTTTGAGTTCATTTTCAGCAAAAATTGATTGTTCAAAGACCCAGCAGGAAAAAAGTCATTGTTTCAGTCAGATGTACCTATAGTCTCTAAAGCAAGAAATTGTAGTGCACATCAGTTCAAATCATTAGTACAGTCTAGGGGAGCAGTAAAGAGGTAGAAACGACTAAAGATCTCTAGTGAAGAACAAAGTAGAAAATCCAGGGAATTTGCAAAAAGTAAAATGTTTGAGAAACTTGAGGAAGAAAATGTCATTGAGTATGATAAGGGGAAAATGACTTGGAATAAAGGAGAAATCAAGTGGTTGATAATATTTTGAGTCTGCATCTCATTTTACGTTTGGCTTTATAGAGGGTTATAAAAGGGTGTGGAGCTGGTCTGAGGGCTGAGAAGACTTCAAAACGGTAGAAGGAACCATGGGTCGGGTATGTCAAGGGAAAGAACACCTGTGCAGGGGGTGCTCATGCTACAGCATAAGATTATGGATTCCTTTCTAGACCATGATTACCAAGTGATCTTAAAGAAGCCCGTAGGCTCCTCCAAGCAGACATGCTATTCTGACTCACGATTTGAAGAGACACATTTCTGAGGTGATTCAGCTTTTAGTCTCAACTCTAAAACTTGAACTCACTTGCATTACCAGGTAAGTCACTCTGCTGTAGTACACACATAATTCCTAATTCTGTTATGGCAGCTGTTGTGGAAAAAGTGCCAGTTTCTGAATCACATCTAAGTTTCATAACCAATGTTAGTAATGGTGAGGACCCCAAGCACAAAATTTTTACCAATTTCAAACTTAGCCTCTGAAACAAGGAAAATGACATTTGCCTCATCTCCATCACAAGTTATTTAAATATTATGAAAGTAATATATATGGAAATCTTTTGTAAATCTCAAATTGTTTTATATGTAGAAAAAAATTTTTATGATTCAGCCTTGACAAGAATTTCTGAAGCTACTCTTTCATAACCCCTTCAAAAAAGAGCCATAGCATTAACTTTAAAAACATGTACAAGGGCCGGAGCGATAGTCCAGTGGGTAGTATGTTTGCCTTGCACGCGGCTGACCCGGTTTGATTGTCAGCATCCCATATGGTCCCCTGAGCACCGCCAGGAGTCATGTCTAAGTGCAGAGCCAGGACTAACCTCTGAGTACTGCCAGGTGTGACCCAAAAACACACACATAAAAAATTAGATATTATGTACACATACAAAAATTGGATATTATGTTCTAATGCAAACATCTGTGGAGTGTTAGTAACTATTCTTTGACAAGTTTTATTTGTGTTCTAACCATAAGAGCATTGCTGATTGATGCCTGTTTCTCTTGCTAGCAAGGCCCTTCCTCATTTCTATCGCCACACAAATTAGTTTCATAGTTAATGAATAATTCTCCATATAAACTTTTGGGTATTTACTCAAATGCCACAACCATTTCTGGAGAAACTTTGGAAAGGTTTAGTATTTAATATAGTGTGTGAAATGCTAGTCTGAATAGTCATAGGTTTCCTTAAATACAGTCAAGTAAAGGTCTTGGGTTGCAAGTGGTAGTTTTTAGAGTGATAGAACTAAGAGTTATCAAGGAGGTAGAATTTTGCTTTCACTTTGAATGATGGATTTAAATAAGCAGAGATATAAGATAAACTTCTTTGTAAAGAAGTTTAAAGGCAGGCGACCTGGGAGCATGGGGTTCTTAACCAGTGAGACAGGAACCTATGATGAAGGTAAAGACGTAGTGGTGTGGAAGGATGATCAACCGCCAAAAACCACAAGGCTTTGAGATTAAATTTTATGTGGTGAACCATGGTTAATTTGCACTGCATATTTTGAAGGCATAAATGACAGTAGAAGAACTTTGTTTAGGAAGAGTAATCTGGTGAGTGTGAAAATTAGGAGGCTTCTGAGTTCAGAATTCAAGTAAGGTTTAGGAATGAGAACAGGGGTGCAGTCCTGAACACAGAAGATATAGAAGAACTGGGGAAGGAGGAAGTGGAGAGTGTCATGAAAACAACTTTCAGGAAGAACTATGAAGCTGGAAAGGGATCAAACTTCAGGAAAACAGATGGAAAGGAAGCTTGAAGCTGTAGAAAGAGAATGGGAGATATATGGTAAACAACAGCAAGCCAGAAGAAGCCTGATTGCCAGGCTGTGTAGAATAAGATTTTCAAGAATATGATAGAGATGGGAGAAATTAAAAATGTTGAAAAGATGACAAGATTTATGGAAATTTCGGACCTTATGGCAACATTATAAAATTTTTGTGAAAAGCAATTTGGTATATACATATATACCTATTCCTACTTGTACACATAAAGTACACATATACATGTGCATATATATATACTACACTAGAAAAAATTTTATACCCATATACCTAAGTATATTTTGGAGACTGTACACATAGGTACAAATGAAAAGAAAAAGTTATATGAACAAAGATTTTATTGGACTGTTCTTAAAAATAGTAGAGGAAAAGTGGTAGCTCAAAGGACTGGAGCACAAGTTTTGTGTGAAGGAGTCCCAGATTCAGTCCCCGGTACTGATGTCAGCAGATAGATAAGGGAGGACCCATGACAATGTAATTCCTAGGATGACTGTGAAAAAGCCCAATTTGCAGATACAGGAAATAAAGCCCAATAAGGCCACATTTGGCCATGAGATCCTCAGGCCTTGGGACTTTCTCAGAGAGATATTTCAACAGGAACAAAGGACAGAAAAGGAATTTCAAAGACCACTCCCAACACTACCCCCTTGGCAACTACGGCAACAATGGACATTTACCTAAGTAGAAGCCCCACCTGGGGTAGTTTGGTAAAAACCTACAAAAGTCACCTTGAACAACGAGAAGGGCGCGCATGTGCTGCCTGAGCCCTCATACCGCTTGCGACTACACGTGTGACCCCGCGTCTCCTCTCTGCAGATGTGTACACTCTCCCACTTCATCTCCTCCTTCCCCTTCCTAAATGTCTCTAAATACAATCTGTTTTACTTCACTGCTCGTCTCTTCCTGAAATTCTTCTTCAGAGAGGCAAAGACAAGAACCTGCAAGGTCTGGGTGAGGCCCGGCCTGGCCAGTCAGTGGGCAGCAGAGGCTGATGCAGAGAAAGTGACCGTCTCTCCCCTTTCAACTTCATATAAGCCACCTGTGGTACTTCGTGGCTCCCTGAGCATTGCTGGGTACAATCCCCAAACACCAAGCCAGAATTGCCCCCAGTGCCAGTGGATGTGGCCCCAAACCAAAATGAAATAGAAAACTATTTTGAAAGAAATAGGCTCTCAAATTCATAACAGAGATTCACATAGATTTTTTTTTCTGCCTTTTGGGTCACACGTGTTGATGCTCAGGAATTAATACTAGTTCTGCATCGCGAATTACTCCCGACAGTGCTCAGGAGACCACACAGATTGCCTGGGATAGAACCAGGTCAGCCGAGTGCAAGGCAAATGCCCTCCCTGCTGTACTATCACTCCGGTCCCTCACATAGAATTTTTTAGGAGGAAATAAAAACAGCTTTGAATGACAGCACCTTATGCGTCAGTAACAGTAAGCACCACACCACGTGCTCCTTCATGTTCTGTCCACCTGTGGCTTGATTCCCACTTCCCTCCATTTTCTAGACCAGAACACTTAGAGTCAGTGAGATTAAGGAATGTATCTGAACTCACAAATTTAAAGATTTGGGAAGTTGACATTCCTAGGCGGTGTATTTAATTCTAGGGCATCTTTTTTTTCAGTTTTGACAGAGGCACTGTGATTCACAAAGCCATTAATGATGAGTTATGTTCATGCGTACACAGACCAAATCCCACACCCACCAGCAGAGTCTGTTTCTGCCACCCATGTCCCTGCAGGCACTCCCAACAAGCTTGATGATGTAGACCAATCTCCAGTTTTGTCGCTCTTGAGAACTTATATTCTTTTTTTTTTTTTTTATATTCTTAGTAACCTTGCCAACTCTCCATCCTAAGATGTAACAACAAAAAACTTGGCTCTTTCCACCCATTGTGAAAGCAGTAGGACTCCTTTAAGGGCCGCTGCATATGCTCTGAATTTCCGCCTGCAAATCACTTCAGATAAGGGGGTAGTCTAAATGTGGCAGTTTATCTGACCATGTATGCTGTACTAGCTGGTATAAATATTCTCCCATGCTACCACAATCATCGTGGGACTAGCTAGATCTTACCAGCATATTAGCCTGGCCACGCAGGACCCAGGGGTAATTAGACCAGAGAGAAATGCTGTTTGCTTCCAAGCAAACAAGCATGGCTCCCTGATATACTCAAAGGCAACTAAAATACAAAACTACAATGAAGTAGAAGAGACTTGTGAAGGCTTGGAGAAATATCTAACTGGCATTAGTATTAGTCTTTGGTACAGAGACATGCCATCTCAGAAACCCCCTTCTCTACCCTATAAAGGCATTTCCAGGCAGAGCTTGGCTCAAAACATTAGCATACTAAAGGGCCTAGGTGAGGTGCAGGGAGGGATTACCTAAGGGCATTTGACCCTCCCTGCTTTCCATAACAGTGGGAGGGAAGGTCTGAGTTGCGGGGGTATAAACTAGCCGGTTTCCTCTCTCCACGCTTCTTTTTGGGCTCTTAGTGAGCGCTCACCCTTCTTGGAAGTCTTGTCTTCCCCTTTTACAAAGCCTTTACATGTGGTGGCCTCCATCTTGGCCTACACGTGGCTGGGGTTCTAGCCTGGAATCCTAAGCACCGGGCTTTTCCTTTTGCTGATTTGTATGCCTGAACCTGTGATAAGTAAAGCCTTTTAAAACTGCATCGGACTCCTGAGTTTTCATCCGTTCCTCGCCGGCCGGAGGTAGAAGGGGAACTCGCTTCCCGGCACTGTCGGGGACCCCCGGGGTGTGCCCAGACACAGTAGTAATGGGAACAGTTTTTTTTTAACACATCGCAGACACTACAATACACGTAGTTCTCTCTTGCAACTAGATTTTGCATAGCTATATACAATATTTTATATTTTCCCCACAATCTGCCATCAAATTGCTATTGCATAAAATATTCTAATGAGTTTAATAGTCCCATGAAGTTGAAAATCTAGTGAGTATAATAACAATGACAATCAGCTTGAATTTCTTTGGGGCCACAATTTGGGGAAATAGAAAAAAATCTTACAAACATTACCTGCAAATGAAAACATAAGGCTATTTAATATAGACATTACTTTCATTATAATGTTGTACATTTATCCTTTAAGATATGATGCATGAAAAGAATAAACTAGACACCTTAATGGTGTTTAGCCTTCATTCACAGAAATATTTTTTCTCTACTGTGATAGGAAAGAAACAGAATTAATTATGAGACACCCAGATAATTATGTTAGAAGCAATGAAACAAATGTGCATATTATGTCCCATGAGAATTTCCCTTAGAATATCTTTGCACCATAAGACACTTGATCAACACATTTAAATCACTTGAAAATACATATTTTTTAAAAATTACCTTCAATTTTTCTTCAAGCTCTGTGAGAGAGCCACATAATTCAGTAACAGATTCAAGAACTTCTTTGTTTTTTGCTACAATTTTCTCAGCATATTTCATCCCTTCTTCCAAACCTGAGGAGGAGAAACAAAACTAATTTTAAAGGTCAAATTCATAGGAAAAAAAATAAACTCTCAAACAGTAATTTCTCATTTCAGTGTCTTTTGCTTTGGCTCACAGTAAGCGCAGTGAATGCCTTTTAAGTTTTACCTTGAACAGGAAAATAATTAATGGCATTTAAATTTTAAACTGTCTATTGAGATGTCATTATTTTAGAGGGTGTTAGATTTTTATATCTAAGGGCAGGTGTTGAAACATCTATAGTATCATTCCAAATCATACAATACAGAGAGATGGGCCATGGATAGCTGATGAGAAGCATCCATGTCTATTATATCCTACCTGCCCAATGGATATTGTTCATCCCCTGTCTTAGGGATACAGCCAAGTATATATGGACTCCATATACTTGGTTGTATCCAACTAAAGTTCCCATAACTTCCATAGTCCAGATAACCCTCCCTATTTGGTAACTTCAGTCCTATAGTCAGAGTTCACGGAATCAGTTTCATTGGTTATTATATGTTCCTTTGCTTTGTTTCTTCATAGGCCACACATAAGTGATATGGTCCAGCAACTATATTTCTCCTGTGACCTCTAAGAGTTGATATATTTTTCTCACCTGATGAAAAATTTCAAAGAAAAAATATGTAGCTTCCCTAGAGAAGAGATGAATAGACATAATTTTCATTTACGTTATTCATTCAATGCTGTATTTATTAAGAACTTAATAGTGCCACACAGCGGAAACACAATCCGCACTTTTATTTTCATAGCGTACTATCCAGCTGACCTGGACAGTAGCCGGACTGATGACTGGTAAGAACTGTGGTAGAATGGGGAAGAATATCCCCATACCCATCGATAAGGGGTTAATATCCAGGATATATCAGGCACTGGTAGAACTTTACAAGAAGAAAACAAACAACCCCATCAAAAAATGGGGGACAAGAAATGAACAGAAACTTCAGCAAGGAAGAAATTCGAATGGCCAAAAACATATGAAAAATGCTCATCATCACTAATCACAGAGAGATGCAATCAAAACAACAATGAGATACCACTTTACACCACAGAGACTGGCCATATTCAAGAGCAAGAACAACGTGCTGGCGTGGATGTGGGGAAAGGGGACACTCATCCATTGTTGGTGGGAATGCCGGCTGGTACGCCTTTCTGGAAAACAATATGGACTTTCCTCCAAAGACTAGAAATTGAACTCCCATTTGACCCAGCCTACCACTCCTGGGAATCTACTCTGGGAAACCAAAAATCGCAGCGGAAACACCATCCCTACTTTTATGTTCATAGCAGCATTATTCACAATAGCTAGAACCTGGAAGCAACCAGAGTGCCCGAAAATCGATGACTGGATAAAGAAGCTTTGGTACATCTACCAATGGAATACTATGCGCTGTTAGGAAAAATGAAGTTATAAAATTTGCCTATAAATGGATGGACATGGAGAAGATTATGTTGAGTGAAATTAGCCAGAAGGGAGAGAGACAGATACAGAATGACTGCATTTATTTGCATGGCATAAATATATATGTACATATTATGATACCAATATCCAAGGTCAAGTGAAACATATACAGGAGGTCTTGTCAAAGGTGGAGATTATCCAAACGTGTGGAAGTCAGAGTTTAGGTAAGACGAAAATGGAACAGGGGGCTAACAATAGTCGAGGGTACTAATGCCAACCTAGAACTGAGCATTAAATAGAGGCAAAGGATACAAATGACAACCTTTTAATGTATGTTCTGTAATCCATAGTCTGGGAAGGGAAGGGAAAAGAGAAAGAGAGAGAAAGGGAAAGAAATAAAGAACCTGCCATGGAGCAGGGCTGGGGGAGGGGGGGGGAACCGGGGATGTTGGTGGTGGGGAGGATGGGCACTGGTGGAGGGGCGGGTGCTGAAACACTGTATGACCAAACCCAAACATGAACTTTTAATTGTATATCTTTTATTTGTATATCTCACGGTGGTATAATAAAATACTTAAAAAAAAAAAAAAAAAAAAAAGAAACTGTGGTACATCTACACAATGGAATACTATGCAGCTGTTAGGAAAAATGAGGTTATGAAATTTGCCTATAAATGGATGGACGTGGAAAGGATCATGTTGAGTGAAATTAGTCAGAAGGAAAGAGAGAGATATAGAATGACTGCATTTATTTGCATGACATAAATATACCAGGTGATCTTACCAAAAGTGGAAATTACCACAAGCGTGTGGGAGTCAGAGGTTAGGTAGATAGAGAAGGGAACATGTGTGAATAAATGTCAAAAGGTCTGATACCAACATAGAACTGAGCATTAAATACAGGCAAAAAAATGCAAATTATGGCTTCTAAGTGTATGTAGTGCAACCCACAATGTGTAGGAGAAGGAAGAGAGAGAGGAGAGAGAGAGAGAAGAGATAAAGAACCTGCCATTTAGGGGAGGGGGAGGGAATTGGGGACATATGTGGTGGGAGATGGGCACTGGTGGAGGGCGGGGTGCTTGGAACACTTTGTTACCGAAACCTCCAAACGTGAACAACATTGTTGTAATTGTATATCTCATGGTGGTATAATAAAATGTTTTTTTTTAAAAAAGAACTTAATAGTGCCATTAAGCAGTGAATTTACAGTTAAATATTCTCTTCTCTTTTTTGCCCTGTTCTATAGAGGAACAGACAGACAACATACATGCAAACTGGTTAATAAGAGCCAGGAACTCAAGATGCAAAACTATGTGTAATAGAAATGAAACAAACTGCGCCCTGTTTCTGAGCACTTACTAAAGTCTGAAACTGAATGTGCACTGACACCATCAGTGATAAAATATATTTTCTTGCATTGAAGGAGTTATGGTCAACAGAGGAGGCAGATGTAAGAAGGTGATTTTACCTCAGTGTGAAAAGTGCAGTAATAGAAGGATATATACTCAATGCTATGGAAAAAAGTTAAACTTTTTTTTAACTTTAAAAAGTCATTGGGCTATACTGGCATGTGATAGGGTCCAGTGGAAATGTTACTGGCGCCTGCTTGAGCAAATTGATGAATAACGGGATTCAAGTGATCAAGTAGGATCAAGTGATGGAAAAAAGTACTTCCAGAATTTTTTCTTCAGTGTAGTTCTATGGACATTTCGGGAACAATGAGATGCCTCATTTGTTCCCTCTAATTTCTTAGAGTGTATTTCTTTTTATGTTTACCCTTTTTCTTGGGAAAATCACTAGTAGCTATGTTTTCATTATTTATTATCAGGGATTTCCATGATGATCCCTGATAGTAAATGTATCAGAAACATTGTTATACCACATTTGAATGACAGTTATGAAGAGGACTACTTCATTTAACAAGAGCAAATAGGCACCTGACAGCATCCTGGGCAGCAAGTGCAACAATCTTTGCCTGTCACTCTCTTTTTCAAGGATTTGCCAGGTCTCTGGGAATTCTTTTTGGGCTCATAGTTAACAGTATCAGCATATCTGCAAGTATTATTTCCCAAAACCCTCAAGAACCCTCATCACTCAAGGGGTTTCTCAGTGAGCCTTCCTGTGTTAGGAAGATTTCTCAGGCTACAACTCAATTATCATTCCCAGTCAAGAAGAAGAGGAGAGCGGCACAAAGCAGGACGGTAATTCAAGTTCTTTGCACAAGTGAAAGGAAGGCAAGGGGAGGAGGCTCACGGTGGGAATGCCTGCTCTTTTTACACCCACAAGCATCTTTTAAAAATACACTGCTCAGCCCTTTCTTAAAAAATCCTCATGTGGGACTTGTGTCTTAACTCTACTTCTTCAAGTATTTCTGGAATTTTGCATGTTTTCAAGGACTTTGTAGTGGAAATTGAATATTTCTTGCCTAAATAAGCAGTATTGTTTAGTTTTATTGTCTTGGGAATGACTTACAGGGATGGAGAAAGGAGACTAGACAGGAGGATTTGCCTATTACAGGCCTCCTCTCTGGCAATTAGAATCTCCTTCCTCTGATCTTGTTACTTTCTACTTTTGCAGAGTGTGGGCTCTTATCCAGACCTTTTTGCAGAGCTGGTGTGGAGAACAGGCCTGGGGTTGCTATACTCTGGTTTTCTACTGGATTAGGTTCTTTATAAATCTGTTCAGTGGCAAATCCCTGGATTGCTTAGATGAGATCTCATGGGGGCTGATTCAATGTGATAGAACCCATGCCTAGTATGCGTGAGGCCCTGAGTGGGCTCAGTCCTCATCACAAGCACTGCACTGCCAGGTAGAGTACTGATCCTCAATTTGGTGTCACTGCAAATAAGAAGGTGTGTGTGTGTGTGGGGGGGTGTGGCTGGAGAGTGCTCACCGTACAAATGCTTTGCAAGTTCAATAATCTCCTGTACCCTTTTTTCTTGCTGAGGAACTGAAGGCGTGATAAACTTGTTGAATTGCTGGCGCAGAATTGCCACGGCTTCCTTCGTCTTGCACTCTGTGGAATATTTTCCAACTCTGACAACTGTGGCACTTGCATCTTCATACCAGAAGTGACACTGAGTTAAAGAGAGACAAAGCTTAAATATTAAAGACACAATTTTTCTAAAGGATCACTGAAGTATTAAGCTTCAACTTCTTCAAACATTTTATTCACGTTTCCAACATCTGAAGTCATGATAAAGAGAATATCAAGACACGATCATTTACTTTTGCACTGTGGTACTAGAGTTAGAAAAGAAGTGAAAAATACAGAAATGCATTTGATCTTCCTGCCTTCTTAGGTTTTCCTGAAGAATAACTTATAGCAGAATATTTCAGATTGATAACAGGTGTTATAAATGGCATTTGGCACTTTAAAAATCCACACCTTAGCTAAAAGGAAAGAAAAAGATCAAACACACAAAATTCAGCTTAATTAACTGAGATCATTAACAATACACAGATATTACCTGATTAACATTCTAATAAATTTTCTCTTAAGAATGAGTTTTAGTCAATAGTTTGAAACAATGCCTCAGTAGAATAATGCCTCAGTAGAAATAATGACTCAGTAGAAAGCATTTGACCTCTTTAAAGTGGGAGATAGTCATATACTCAAAGTACAATGGAGACTTAAGAAAGTGTTTCACCAAAATAAATCATTAGGATGGAAGGAAGTATCCAATCTAGGCAAAAAGCAAGTTTGTGAAAAATATACGTGCTGTTCTGGTAGGAGTTGACTTCAAGTCTGCAAACATATGTATTTGTGTGTGTGTGTGTGTGTGTGTGTCTGTTTATATATATTTATATAAATGTATTTCCCTCTCATCAGAACTCCACCCAGCAGAAGGGCCTATCACAGTCCGGGGCCGCTTGTGGCCACGTGGTTCATCAATAAATGCTGGATTTAGAGATGACTACAAGAGTATGCTACCTGCACGGCAGAGCCTGGCAAGCTACCCATTTCGTATTTGATATGCCAAATACCAGGAACAATTTTAGACCTCATTCCCATGACCTAATGGAATGGTTTGAGGTTCTTTATGTACCTGGAGCAAGCAGGTGCCCTTGGGCTCTACTAGCATGAAACAGGACATATGGAAATGTTACTGGTGCCCACTCGAGCCAATCGATGATGAACGGGAAGACAGTGACAGTGATATATATATGTATACACATATACACTTATACACATACACACATATACACATACACACATACACACATATACACGTATACACATATACATATATGCATATATACATACACATATATACATACACATATATGCATGTATATATGTAATATATACATGTTTGTATATGTGCAAATTTATATGACTTAACCCTATGTTTGCCACTGCAAACCTATATATAGACAAGAAAGAATTATATTATTTCATTGTTAAGACATGGTGAATTACAAAGTTACTCATAGTTGAGTTTCAGGCTTCAATCTTAATAAAGTATTTAAGCCAAAAACTCAGCAAACCTACAGTTACATTTTGTGCCTCATAATAATGGACTACAAAGAATATTCAAGAACTTAAACTATAAGTTTCTTCAATGTGAGTATATCTAGCTTACTGTGTATTCTCAACAAAAAACAAAATTAATGATTTTTGGGTACCTAACAAAAGTCATGAACCACCTTTTCTAAGTGTTGTATATTATGTGTAATAAAAAATAATTTGAGTATTTTAGAGAATTATGCAACATTGAGTATGTCCATTATGCTAAATATTTTCAGTTGATAAGTATCACTTGTATCACTTGTCTGCCCATTATTCATCGATTTGCTTGAGCGGGCACCAGTAACATCTCCATATGTCCTGTCATATGCTAGTGTAGCCCAAGGGCATCTACTTGCTCCAAGAACGTGAAGAGCCTCAGACCATTCCTTGAGGTCTCGGGAATGAGGTGTATAATTGTTACTGGTCAAATATGACACGGGTAGCTTGCCAGGCTCTGCCGTGCGGGTGGGATACTCTTGTAGTAGCCTCTCATCTAGTGCATTTGTTGATGGACCCTTTTCCTTTTAAGAGCCTGTTTTAAAAACAGAATTTGAAAATTAACAATTAATGTTATTTGTGAAGCTATTGGTTGACTACTGAAAGCAAAATCTTGAACACTCAGGGCCAGAGAGATTTTCTTTTTGGTTAATAAGAAAATAGAGAAATGAGAAAATTTAATAGGTGGATGGTCAGAGTAAATTAGTAGAATATTTCTGAAAGACTTTAGACAGTGCACTCAAAATCTATAATATTTATGCCCGTTGATCAGAGAAATTCTCCTTTATGGAATTATCCTGAGGAAATAATCATGAAAAAGAGCATAATACAAGAATCACTGACAATAATATCCAATGCAGCATTGTTTTAAAGTAGAAAGTAAATTTTTAATACAATATTACTATATGGATCGCGTTAGAACAATAGAAAATACCTCTTCTATCAACTCCTGGAGATGTTCTGTCAGATCCAAATTCTTCTTATAATCTGTGACAACTTTCTCAAACTCATTCACATGCTTTTTCAAATCCTTCATAGCTTCCAAAAGAACATTAACTTTACTGTTTTGAAACTTTACAAAAGAATCAGAAGTTTTATTATCAACTTTTTCCATTTTCCTTTTAAGGGCCTGTTTTTAAAACAGAATTTGAAAATTAAAAATTAATCTTATTTGTGAAGCTAACTGTTGGTTGACTACTGAGACCAAAATCTTGAACACTCAGGGCCAGAGAGATAGTATTACAAGACAATAATCAAGAGTAGACATTTGCCTTGCATGTGGCTGACTCAGATTTGGTTCCTAAAACCCATATGGTCTCCTCTAATATTTGCCAGGAGTAATCCTGACTAAACCCTGCATCAGCAGATATGTGTCCTCAAAACAAAAAAATATAACAAAGCAAAAAAAAGAAAAAAAGCAAAAACAGTCTACTTGAACACTTATAGCTTTACATTATAATATCTTAAAATTAAATGTTGGTAAATATATTTTGGAAAGAATAATTTTTTCAAATATTGACACCACATTCAGAAAGCATATAGAAAATTTACTATTAGGATTCATTCAATATTTGAGAAATTTACTATTAATTTTAAAACAGTGATCATAAAATCGAGTGTTTTCCGTGGTAATTTTACTATTTCATGAAAAGGTATTCAAATAATCTAGCTAATGCAAATGATAATCAAGGTAGGTATGTGAGAAATAAAAAAAGTGGACAGACTTCCTAATATAGAAAGTGGAAGATTCCCACCAGGAAAAGGATGAGGACTACTCAAGAGGAGTATATATCTGTGCGCATATGTTTGGAGGGGGAGGAAAGGAATAGAAATTCTGGGTAAAATTGGCAGGATGTAATCTGGAGATACCTTAAGAGATAAATTTATTATATTTGAAAAATAATTATTACACTTGCATGATTTGTTACGTATATAAAAACCTAAATTGTTATGAGAAAAGAAAATGGGACAGTAATGCTTCTCTTTCAATTCTCTTAAAATTTCAGGTGTTAGGAAACTAGCATTAAAATGTCAAATGATTCGCAGTTATTACAACTCATGTGTGACCACTCACATACACACTCACAAACACACACTCACACACACACTTTCTTGATACCTGTATTTTATCAGTATGCATCTCAACTTGTTGAATTTGATACTTAAGAGCCTTCAGATTCCGAGCTTTTTCATTTTTCTTAGTGTAATTAAACTTCAAGTTGTTGAATTTCTTTTTTATATCTTTGAATGACTCTTTGAGCTGTAGCCGTTCAATAAAAAGAAATGATTACTTTAAAATTATAATTTCTACTTGTTGATAATAAGTACAAATATTTTAACACATCAACACATATTTATAATCTTCAAAATGTGTTGAGTAACTCAATAGAAAACAAGTAGTATGCTAAGATTTTAGTACATGATTTTAAACATACTACCAAATATTAGTCATTATAAATCATTATCAGCAGCTTAGGATTGCAATTATAGCATATCCTTTGAAATGCAAGCAAGACATTTTCTAAGCTATTATAGATTTTTCCATAACTAATTTTTTGTATTAAATATGTTTTATAATCATTCTCTTCTCTACATCTGATACTTAATCCAGAGTCTTCTATCTTACAAAGGTCTCTTACATGTATCTTGGATAAATTTAAGGCCTGAAGGAGCAATTAATGTTGCAAAATCAATGAGGTGCTCACATTTATGATACCTCCAACTTCAGTTGGCTAGAAGAGGCAACCTAATTTAAGATTTAGTAGAAAAGATTTTTCCCAATAAACAGTTTTCAAAAGAAATTTACTTTTTAAATACAAGTCATTATCTTTGGATGTTCTTTAAAGATGAAAATGTAAGGAACAGATGTTACTGATGATAGCGATGCTAACTTACATGTAAACAGTGATGGTTATATATTGAGAAAGGGACATCTTAACCTATTCTAGACTACAAAGGTAAACAGGCTTTTAAACACAGTTTACCTTTATTAGTACACCAAAAACTCTAAGCAGGTCAGTTCTATTAAGTACTCTACTTTATGTGCCTTTTCTGTATATATAAAGACTAAACACATTGAAGGTTATTATCAGCAAAAAGAGGTATAGGACATAAATCTCAGACTATGTGGAAGCAACTAACAGCAAAAATGAACAATGCTATGACAGACAAATTTGAACTATAATGGTAATAAAATTACTTCACTAACAGCAAAGAAGATGTGGGTGAATAAAGGCTGAGCATGTGTTAGATATTTTTGACTTACAGAAAAAATATACCTGTCCTCAAAGAATATTTTTTCTCAGAAATCCTTATTTCAAATTATTTGTATTGTAGAAATAAAACCATGGCTTTATTCTTAACATTTCTTGAGATAATTATCTATGAAATTCTAGTGGACTTGCATATATAGAAATTATTACACATAAGTAATCTTTGTACCTCAAATAAATAAAATTAATCAGTGCCATTATATAGTGAATGAAATCATTGAACATTAGTTTTAAATACAGAGGCCACATGAAATATTTAAAATGACAAATCATTAGTGTTAGTGTTGAAGTTTTTAAAACTACTCCTATATTACAAATCAATAAAATATTTTAATTCTCATATTCAATTTCTTTACATGTGAAATAACCAACTAATATTTAACATTTTTACATTTGATGTATCAGTAGGCATGTGTTTAATTTTAGTGGTAGAAGACAAAAGGAGGTCAATGTTATGTGATAGAGCGATGAAGGAACTGCATCTTAGTTTTTCACATAAAACTATGTCAGGATCTATAATCCCTTAAGTAATATAGTCCTGCAACTAGAGGACTAATAACTGCCACATCTGAAGAAACGAGAGAATTTGTGAGTGGGTGCATGGTGCTGTGTGGTGGGTGCTGTGTGGTGCTGTGGGGTGGTATGTGGTGGTTGTGATCAAACTTAAAGCTTCCCACATACAAGGCAAATGTTCCAGTTTGTCCCTGGAAAATTTAATACTAAAAACATGTCCTCAGTGGGTAGTAATTGTTCAATGAGTACAAAGGTTCTTGCAGGGATGAGTTTAAGAAACGATCGATAGTGGATGACTATTTAATTAACCATGTAAATAAACTTAGTATCATGGAACTATCTATACTTAAGGTTTAAGATGGTTTAGATGAGAAATGTTGTTATGTACTCTTTACCAAAATTAGAGAAATGTTTTTTAAAGGATTTCTAGCAGTGTTTATGAGCTACTTCTGGCTCTGTGCTCAGAGATCAATCCTGTTGGTCTCCAGGGATCAAGAATTTCCAAGCATCGATCTAGTATTGACTATATTCAGGACAAGTGCTTTAATACCTATTATATCTTTCCAGCTAAAATAAAATTTAAAAATAAATCAGTAATATTATTATAAAGTAATAAAATAAATAGTTTAATATATAATGAAATAGAGAGGAATGCTAGATCATTAGAATGCTAAAGAAGGCCAAGCCTTCATCATTAGCATTTACCCATTGGAAAATAAATACTTATGTATTTATGCATATTGTTTCCTCTCTTTCTGAAACAGCATGATGTGCATCCATGCCCCCAAATGAAGAACTCTGTCATCAACCTGATGACAATTGGTTACAACTGCCTATTCAAATGGGAAAGATCGACATTCATTTGAATCTATGTGATACATAGAAAAAGACTATAAATTAACGCTTTAATTCTAGACCAGGACATTCTAAGTCCCATTTGAATAAAGAAACTTAGGACTAATAAACAATAAGTACAACCAATTTCTCTTTGCTTTACAGTGTATACATAAGGCCTAGAATTTTCATGGCATCATGAGGATGCAAACAAAAAAAGATATATATTTTTTCTGCCTCTTGACTTTTCAAGTTGCTAACACTTTTCATCCCACTGGAAATTCTTTTTTAAATCTATTGGCTTTCCCAGCTCAAACACAGGATGATTACAAATAACAGTGGAAAGCAAGTCCAGAAGTGGGAAAGCATGAGTAAATTACCTTAGCAAGGTTTTCCAAAAATTTAGCCATGCCCAACTTTCTGACTTCTACATTTCAAGATGAAAACGTAACTTCCCACATAATCCCCACATAACCTGAGATCTTATTTTTAAAGAAACCAAGTGCCATGCTGCTCAGCTGTGGTATCATGGTTCACACAGCTGTTTCTAACTTTAGTTAGCTTGTCAGCAATGAGGAATAGTGGAGATTTCTAAGACAACTGCTCAAGTTGAGCACATAAGTTGACAAAAAAATACCCAAAGTTTGGGGCAAGTTAATGTTTATCCATTAGAAATCTTTAAATACTGTTATAAATCACACTAATAAAATCAGAAAGATTTAAGATCTCTTTTCTCAAATAATAATAAATTTTCCCATCTTTTCATTGTTAGGCGCAAACACACATTTGTTCTGTCCTCTTCATATTTGTTACAGAATTAATTAGTAGACAAATGGAAAAAAATAATACTTTAAAATTAAGGGGGTTTTTTGTGGGGAGAAGGGAGCAGCACTATGAGCTGCCAGAACATACT
The DNA here is from genome assembly GCA_021461705.1 of Cryptotis parvus. NCBI lineage: Eukaryota > Metazoa > Chordata > Mammalia > Eulipotyphla > Soricidae > Cryptotis > Cryptotis parvus. The sequence goes on along the minus strand of JAJIBD010021952.1, from coordinate 84,131 downwards.
TCTGACTCTGAGCTAATTCCTGGTAGGGCTGAGGGAGTCTTATTGGTGCCAGGAACAATCTCAGGTCAGCTATGTGCAAGTTAAGCTATGTGTTACCTTACCCGCTCTACAATCTCTCCAGCCCCAAAGATATAGTTCTTTTGAAACAAACAGAATGAGCATCTTCACCAGATTTCCCTAGGAACAGCAAATCTCTCAAACGGTCAGAAACGAACAAAGCTATTTTGAGAAGCAGATGGAAAGGAGACTGGCTTGCAATTTTTAGTCTTTTTTTTTTTTTTTGCTTTTTTGTGTCACGCTCAGCAATGCTCAGGGGTTACTCCTTGCTATGCACTCAGGAATTACTCTTGCATTGCTCAGGAGACAAATATAAGATGCAGGGGCTCGAATCTGGCCTCAGGCAAGGCAAACACCCTACCTGCTGTGCTGTATCTCCAGTCCTGCAATTTTTAGTCTTGATAGAATTGGTTGAGGTAGTGTGGGTACAAGAATACATTTCTGGGGCTGGAGCGATAGCCTAGCGGGTAAGGCGCTTGCCTTGCAAGCAGCCGGCCCATGCTGGCCAGGGTTCGATCCCCGGCATCCTATATGGTCCCCCGAGCACCGCCAGGAGTAATTCCCTGAGTGCAGAGCCAGAAGTAACCCCCTGAGCATTGCTGGGAGTGACCCAAAAAAAAAAAAAAAAAAGAATACATTCCTGTAAGTCTGTTATTGGCAAGACCAATTTATGTTATGAATGTTATGGGTCATTTATAAGATAGGGATTGCATTTAAATGAAAACTTTACAAGTACAAGACAATTTGACCAGAAGCAAAATATACAAAACAACACATTGATTTTCATTGTTCTAATGCCCACTTCACAAAGTCATTTCCTTGACGTCATTTCAACTTTTTGAAGAAAAAAAAACTTTCTGAAACTCATTTTAAGTGATAGAAAGATGCCATGTTATCAAGTAAGGATGTTTGTGATTGAAATGAAGAGTTGAGAAGATTCATAATCTAAAAAAAATGATTTACTAGTTATAATGCCTGTCCTGGGTACTCTACTAAGTACTATAACATTATTATTATTATTGTTATTATTATTTATTACTGCAATGATCACTTCCTTGTAGAATGGTGAGATCCTGGTGTTGAATCCGTAATAGAGCTCAAGAAGGATTTGAAGAATTGGGTTTGAACGCCCTACTGGCTAGGGCTTTAATGACTGCTTCGGTCTCAACAAAATCAAAGGCTTTCTTTAAATCAATAAATATGAGACAGAGCGGCATCTTGAACTCCCTGCAAACCTCAATGAGCTTTTCAGAAACCATCTTGCTCACATGGTTGTCCTTCATCTAATATTCTGCCAATCCTGTTCAGAATGACTCAAGTGAGCAGCTTGTAGAAGACGGACAACAGGCAATTGTTGCCAATGTCGTGGATGTCTCCTTTTTGAACAGCAGAACTGTCCTGCTGGTTTTCCATTGGGAGGACACCAGCATTCAGACAGGTAGCGTGTGAAGAGCCGAGCTAGTGTATTGATGAGTACTGAAGGCAGATTCTTTAGGTGTTCGGGTCTGACTTTGTCTGGGCCGGGTGCTGTTCGGCTTCTTTACTGACGAAATAGCATGTTGGATTTCAGAAGTGAGAACATTGGGAACGACATATCCATCCTGCAGAATTTGGTATGTGGGCAAGTTGATGTGGCTATCAAAGAGCTCTGAGTAGAAGTCATGGATAATCTCCACTGCCTTTCTGGAAGATGTGATAGATTACATCAGGATGTCAAAGGGCAGTCATCTTAGTCTTATAGTTGGTGATGAACAGGCGGGCGTTGCAAATGCTTTTCCCGGCTTCTGCTGCATCGACTAGTATTTCTGCTCTTCTCTCTTTGAGGTCTTCCTTTAGAGCTTCTCTGCATTGCTTTCGAGCTTGGACGTTAGCATTTGGTTGCCTGAGGCTCGCACCTTGACACGTTGGTGAATGAGCGAGAGTTTTTGAAGACAGGTGTCCTTTTGTGTCTTTCTCTCTCTCTCGGTTTTCTTCACACAATCATGGAGGTGCTGTGTATTCTTTAATGATGTCGTCAATGATGGCATCTTCCCATGTTGCCCCAAGGGTGCAAAATAATTCCCAGTTGGTGATCATTCTGGGAGTTCTCTTCTTAAACTTTGCAGCCTTTTCTCCCCATTGCGTGAAGTAGAATTTTGCACAAAGGAGATAGTGATCTGATCCTGTTTGGAATTTTGGGATGAGAGCAACATCCGTCAGGCAAAACCGTCGATTGAAGATGATGTGGTCAATTTCATTGTGGGATGGTCCACCTGGAGAATCCCATGTCCAATATTTTGATTCAGCCTTCTGGAACTGTGAGTTTCAATGAATGGTCTTGGTGGACATGATGAACTCAGATATTCTCTCACCCTGTTGATTCCATTCTAGGCCATGGGTCCCAATGTGGAGTTATTCAGTTGATCTTCTATCTTGGCATTAAAATCATGAACTATGATCTTGTAGAAGGTATGATCTTCTTTATAGTACTCCTCCAGTTCCATGTAGAATTTCTCAATTTCTTCTTCCTTGTATGTGATGTTGGTGCATAAACAATAAAGATAAAAACTGCTGGCAGTGGGCCACAAAGTCATATGATGTCAAAATAGGGGTTCAGCAGGGTGAGACCATTTCACCTAAACTCTTCAGCGCTACCCTCGAGAACATCATGCGACAATTAGAATGGGAAGGAATGGGAGTGAAGATAGACGGATGGCAACTACACCACCTTCGCTTTGCTGGTGACATTGTTTTAATAACACCAAACATTAGTGAAGCAGCACAAATGCGGGCTGACTTCGACCGAGAATGTGGAAAGATAGGTCTACAGCTGAATCTCAACAAAACTATGTTCATGAAAAATGAACTAGTTCTGGAGGCCCCATTCAATCTCAATGGAACAAACATCTCTGAATGCAGTAGTTATGTGTACCTAGGTCGAGAAGTCAATATAGTGAATGACCTAAAACCTGAGCTGCGCAGGAGGAAGATAGTGGTATGGAATACCTTCAAAAGCATCAAAGAAATAGCTAAAAAAGACAAAGAACCTCCAGCTCCGGGCACATCTCTTCAACTCCACCGTTCTCCATGCATTAACATACACCTCAGAGACCTGGGCCCTACGAAAGCAGGATGAGAATGCTATTCGGGTTTCCCAAAGAGGAATCGAAAGAGCTATGTTTGGAATATCACGCCTCACTCAAGTGAGAGAAGGAATCTGGAGTTCTGACCTCTATCGATGATCCAGAGTCAGGGACGTTTTCTCTTTTGCCAAGACATCGAAAATTAGATGAGCTGGACATGTAATGCGATTTGGAGACGACCACTGGACTAGAGCCATTACTGACTGGATCCCACGGGATGTCAATAGATCAGTGGCTGCCCACCTACAAGATGGTCAGACTTCTTTGTCAAGACCCTGAATTAACCGTTGAGGCTCTTCGTATTCCTGAAGCAAGCAGATGCCATTGGGCTACACTGGCACATAATAGGGTCAAATGGAAACATTACTGGTGCCTGCTCAAGCAAATCGACGAATAATGGGATGTCAAGTGATCAAGTGATTTATTACTGCCCTCAAGGTGTGCACATGTGACTGTGGTGCCTGACTGCATCGGCAGGTGGCAGACAGGAGACAGGCTTGTCTACACCCAGGGCTCTGCCCCTGGGCCCTTGATGGTTGATGGTCTGACATAGAAAAAGACTGGCTCCCTGGGAATAACCCAGAGCCACGGCAAGCCTGGCAAGCTACCCATGGTGTATTCGATATGCCAAAAACAGCAACAATAATGGACCTCATTCCCACGAATGGAGACGTTACTGGTGCCTGCTCGAGCAAATTAACAAACAAAGGGAAGACAAGTGATACAGTTGAATGCTAAAGTACCAAGCCTCTGTGCTGGCTGAATTTGAAATAAATATTTTGGGTTGCCTCCAACAGCAACCATGCAGTTGTCTTTCTATGCTTAAGATCGTCTTGGGCATAAAGCTGGAGAGTGGAAAGACAATCACTCTGTTTAGAACTGTAGGTAGCAGCTAGCATTAGTGGCAATTTTATCTCCCCTGATAATTGTGTATGCTCATTATATATTTAAGTTTTATTTTCCCAACATGGTATCTGATCTTAAACTTTAGCTCCCTATATTCTTCAAGAAGAATGAGGTTAGTTCAATTTTATTTTTGTAACAGATGCTAAGCATCGAAGTTTTAATAATTTTAACCCTGTGGGATAGAAGTTGTTGGAACAAATTATAATCATTACTGTCTTATTAAAAATACTGTGCTATACTGACTCAACTTGGGGCCCAGTTATAGGCAGTTCTATTCTACTCTGCCTGGTTTGAAGGTTCCTGAGCTCTAGTACTCTTATGGCTGTCATTGATAGCTACAAGAAAGGTAATTTTTAGTGATGGCTATACAGTTTTTTTTTCTTTAAAATGACAAATTCGGTAATCAATATGGAAGAAAACAAATCTCTGTATTATACCATAAGGCCGTCCCCTTTGACTGTTGTACTCATATACTGCAATTTCTGCTTCTTTTCCTGCCAACAAGTGGTTGTTTGTAGAATTTATGTTATTGTACCAATGACAAAGCATTATCAGGATACCCTTTTTATTAGTTGTTGTGTATGTTTCATTAATGACATTAGAATGTCATTATACATTTCTAATGGCATTCTGTATATTGCTAATATACTGTTCTAATATACTACTTTGTTTTTGCTTTTTGGGTCACACCCAGTAATGCTCAGGGGTTGCTTTTGGCAGTGCTTGGGGACCATATGAGATGCCAGGAATCAGTTCGGCCGCATACAAGGCAAACACCCTAAATGCTGTGCTAGCGTTCCAGCCCCTCTAATATACTTCTTCTAAACTCATTTGCACCCCTGGGAACTCAGATGACCAATTGATCCAAATCAAGAAAAAAATGTGTGACTAAACACAAGAAATATACATTATGTGTATCACTTGTATCACTTGTCTTCCCATTGTTCATCGATTTGCTCAAGTGGGTACCAGTAAAGTCTCTATTCATTGAGAATGAGGTTCATTATTGTTACTGTCTTTGGCATATCAAATACACCACGGTAGCTTGCCAGGCTCTGCTGTGGCTCTGGGTTCATCCCATACATAACATAATACATAATGTATATCTCTTATGTTTATACATATAAATATATATGTATGACATATATATTTATGTTATACATATAGCAATGCTTATACATATAAGTAATATGTATATATGTTAAAAGGGGATATCCATATTGATATGAGTCCTTTTTTAACTTCCTTCTTTATGGGTAAAATGTTGCAGCAGTATAAAACTTCTAGGTAAAATACCATAATTATATAAAGGCTTCTGTTTGCAAAGCTTCTTTTAAGAAATAGATATCAACCCAATTCTGTCATTATTATTTTTTATCAAAGTAATTTTTTTGTGACCCTTAATGAGACTCCATTTAAAAATTACCATTAACATCATGTAAATGCAAAGATAATTGGGGGGTCAGTTTGCAAGAAGAAAGCATGCTCAACATAACTTATTATGTTTTTAAAGAAAGTCGTGCAAAAGAATGAGTAACTTAGGTGTTCTGTTCTTGTAATATGACAGAGTGTCTGTAATGGTTTGTTTATTAACAACTTACTTGCATTGCCGGGTTAGAAAATGTAGAGTGAAATTCAATTTTCATGCATACAAATATATCTTTGTGTGAAATGAATGGAAAAATGCTCAAACTCTTGCAGTCTGAAAGTCTATTTTCATGGAGAAAATTAGTTTAATAATTTCCTTTGTCTTATATAGTACATGAAAATTAGAAAATGATATTTTGCACAATGATAATGATCAAGGCCCCAAATAATGGTTTTCAGTCCTTCAAGAATATCATATCACATAAAATAATCACACATATATTAATAGATGAAAAGTCACTTTGTTTTGCCTTGAGATACGAGTTCCTTTCTAAGAAGCACAGAGCAGTTAAAACCAAAATCATCAAGTTAGCAACATAATCATCAAGAATAAAAATTTTGTTGAACTAGTCAAATGAATTGAGTTACGTTTAAGATTGTGCAGTTTATAAAACATACTAGAAAAAATATAGAGGTATAAGGGTTAGAAAAATATATACATTTAATAGACCATACAGTGAATGAGACATTAAGTGGACAGTATACTAAACTTTGAGCTTAACTAGTGACAAAATGTGTCAGTTTCCAGTAGTTTGGTGACTAGTAAATGAACTTTTTGGCTCAAAGCTGACTCTCAGAAACATTATAAGCAGAAACTTTGACAACTTTGAAATACTTACCTTGCACACAGCTGACCCAAATTCAAACCTCAACACTTCATATGATCTGCCAAATTAGTACCACAATGATCCCTGAGCATGGGTCAGACCTAAGCCCTGAGCACTACTGGGTGTGGTCCACAAACTCAAATGAAAGTCAGATATACCTGCTTCCTATCCCAATAATGAAGCTGTTAAGCTATATAACCTTCAAATTTTATTTGACTCAGAGTTTGTGAACTTCTAAAAATCACTTTAAGTTTTTTAAAGGTCTAAATCACATTAGAGGAAAACAATGTACTTCAAAATCAACTTCAAAAAGCAAATGCTCATCTTGGTTTTGTTCCTTGGTGGGGTATCTGACAGCATAAGTGAACATATTGTTTTCAATCTTAGATAATGTCTTAAGCATCTATACTAAATTCTAACAACTGTTTACAATACTAATAATGTGTAGATGTAAAGTATTTTTGCTACTTAAATTCTAAACATCAGTTCACGCCTATGATATTCATAAAACAAATTAAGATATAAATATCTTTATTTTACTAAAGGGCACTAAAATATTCCTATTTTGTGCTCTCATTGGACCTAGAGTTGGAAATTCCAGATTATGTGTATAATCCTACTACATTCCAGGTTATGTATATAGTTGTACAAGAAAGAAAAGGAATAAAAAAAAATCAAAAAATTCTTCAAAAGTGAAATTATAACGTAAATAAAAGACTGCTTTTCTTAGTATTTAAAATCATATTGGGGTGGCATATGATTGTTAAAAACCCCCAAGTTTCTGGTTGCTTTAAACAATATGCTTTAAACAATATGAGAGCATCCCTATCATGGCAGAGCACTATCTGCCATTCTGGTAACCTGGTTCATAGCATAGGCAGTCCTGAAATAGAACCTCTGTGGGAAGGGGCCCAGACATGGAGACCAGGCTGAACATATGCCAAAGCACTCCAGGGAAATGGAAACCAAGCTACAGAGCACTGGGATTATGGAAATAGCCTTTCATCTATTTCATTTGTCACTTGATCACTTGACATCCCATTATTCGTCGATTTGCTCGAGCAGCCACCAGTGACATTTCCATTTGACCCTATCATGTGCCAGTGTAGCCCAATGACATCTGGTTGCTTCGGGAATACGAGGAGCCTCAAACTGTTCGTTCAGAGTCTTGACAAAGAAGTCTGACCATCTTGTAGGCGGGCGACCACGTGATCTTTTGACATCCGTGGGATCCAGTCAGTAATGGCTCTAGTCCAGCGGTCATCTCCAAATCGCATTACAGGTCCAGGTCATCTGATTTTCGATGCCTTGGCAAATGAGACAGTGTCCCTGACTCTGGATCGTCTACAGAGGTCGGAACTCTGGAATCCTCTCACTTGAGTGAGGCCGTGATACTTCCAACCATAGCTCTTTCAATTCCTCTATGGGAGACCCAAATAGCATTCTTATCCTGCTTTTGTAGGGCCCAGGTCCCTGAGGCATATGTTAATGCAGGTAGAATGGTGGAGTCAAAGAGATGTGCCAGGAGTTGGAGGTTCTTTGTCCTTTTTAGCTATTACTTCGATGCTCTTGAAGGTATTCCATGCCACTCTCTTCCTCCTGCGCAGCTCAGGTTTTAGGTTGTTCATCATGTTGACTTCTCGACCTAGGTACACATAACTGCTGCATTCAGAGATGTTTGTTCCATTGAGAGTGAATGGGGCCTCCGGAACTAGTTCATTTTTCATGAACACAGTTTTGTTGAGATTCTGCTGTAGACCTATCTTTCCACATTCTCGGTCAAAGTCAGCCAGCATTTGTGCCGCTTGGCTAATGTTTGGTGTTATTAAAACAATGTCATCAGCAAAGCGAAGGTGGTGTAGTTGCCAACCGTCTATCTTCACTCCCATTCCTTCCCATTCTAATTGTCGCATGATGTTCTCAAGGGTGGCGCTGAAGAGTTCAGGTGAAATGGTATCACCCCTGTCGAAACCCTCTTTTGACATCAATGATCATTTCCTTGTAGAATGGTGAGATCCTTGTGGTGAATCCGTAATACAGCTCACAAAGGATCTTGATGTATTGAGTTTGAACACCCTGTTTTGCTATAGCTTTGATGACCTCTTCGAGAATCAAAGGCTTTCTTTAAATCAATGAATGTGAGACAGAGCGGCATCTTGAACTCTCTACAAACCTCAATGAGCTTGGGTACCGTGTGGGTATGGTCGATTGTGATGAACCCTTTTTGGAAGCCAGCTTGCTTGCATGGTTGTCCTTCATCTAATGTTCTGCCAATTCTGTTCAGGATGACTCAAGTGAACATCTTGTAGATGACAGACAACAGGCAGATGGGGCGATAGTTGCTGACGTCGTGAATGTCTCCCTTCTTGAACAGTAGTACTGTCCTGCTGGTTTTCCACTGAAAGGGCACCTTGCATTAAGACAGGTAGCATGTTAAGAGCCAAGCCAGTGTATTGATGAGTACTGATGGTGGATTCTTCAGTTGTTCAGGTCAGACTTTGTCTGGGCCTGGTGCTGTTCGCCTTTTTTACCGATGAAATGGCATGTCAGATTTCAGAAGGGAGAATGTTGGGAATGACATATCCATCCTGCAGAATTTGGTATGTGGGCAGGTGGACATGGTTATCAAAGAGATCTGAGTAGAAGTCATGGATAATCTTCTCCATTGCCTATCTGGAAGATGTGATAGATCCATCAGGATTTGTGCTTTCAATAATTCAGAGCTGCACAACACATGTAGAGAAAATTTCAGGAAGCAAAATGTATTTATACCAGCTCCAATCCCTGCTAAAGAGTGGAGGAGAAGATGAGATCGCAGAAAGAGAAACCGATAACTTCAGAAAGGTAGCACAAGGGGGTGGAGAGAAAGGACAATGGTTAAAGCACTTGCCTTGCACACAGCTGACTCAAATTCAAACCCCAACACTTCATATGATCTGTCAATTTAGTACCACAAATAATCCCCCGAGCATGGGTCAGACCTAAGCCCTGAGCACAACTGAGCGTGTTCCACAGAAAGCAAAACAAAGCTTGTGCAAAAGTTTGCTTCTGAGGCTAAAAATCTAACTTTCAGACCCTAGGAATGAATAATACTCTCCATCAGATGAGTTTCCATTGCAAGACCTGGCATTACTGTTGTTACCTACAGGACAGAAACTGAAAGAGGCCGTTTTATTAGCGGGTAGGCTATAACGTCTGAGTCTCCCATTAACAGAGAGAGAGAGAGAGAGAGAGAGAGAGAGAGAGAGAGAGAGAGAGAGAGAGAAGGAAACTGCCTGCCTGTTATAGAAGCAGGCGTGGGGAATGATGGCAGGAGGAAAAATTAGGAAATTGGTAGTTGGAAATGTACTGGTTAAGGGACAGGTGTTGGAACATTATATGACTAAACCCAACCACAAACAACTTTGTAACTCTGTATCTCACTGATTTAATAAATAAATTAAAATGAAAAGCAAAGAAAAAACAATCTAAAAATTTTGTTGCTGTTAATTTCTGCTTCCTTCCTGTTTAACTCATCCAAGTGTCTTTTCTTGCCCTTTCTCCTTCTCAGTTTTCTTCCATATTCTGCTTCCTCACCAGCAGGAAAGACCGTTAAGTTTTCTCATTCTTTAATCCAACATTGAATAATGTTTGATAATATTTGACACTTCTGGGTTTAGACAGCTTAAACTGATCACAAACAGAACGTTCAAGAAAGTTTACCACTTTTCTATGATTCCATTTTCTAATGAAGTGGTTCCTAACAACTCAGAAATATTTGCTTGAAATGAAAGTATGGCGTCTGTGTTCTGCTGTCTGTTCCGAGTCAGGATCAACACCCTTGCTCTCAGGGTCAGAGACATAGTACACCGGGTAGGGCACTGCCCTGCAAGCAGCCAAATGGGTTCAATCCTGGACACTCCATGCACTTCTCCCCCTCTCCTGCAGGCTACCATGAATGATCCCTGAGCATAAACCAGAAGTAAGCTCTGAGCACCTCTGCCGGGTGTAGCCCCCAAATAAAAACAAACTAACAAATATAAAACAAAGATCTTTGCTGATTTTTCTCCCATGGTACGAGTGAGTAAAACTCTGAATTCAAGTTTAGCAAAACAAAATTGTGGTGGTGGTTCTGTAGTACTGGCAATGAGGGGCGGGGTCTCAAAAGCCGTTTGTCTAGAAAAGCCATCTAGTCTGAGTAAATATGAAACTGGCCACTTGACTTTGGTCATAATACTTTACAGCCCATCCGGCAAAGAGCATGCTCCCCGAATCCCTGTCTCTATGAGTCAACAATACTAAAATAAGAATCTCAGCAGGTTGGAACTGGCCACAGTGGGACAGTGTCACGCTCTCTGCCCTGACAAGCTATGTCCACTCAGACAAATGATGGCTGTAATGAGAGTGGGTCCTGCAGCAAAAAGAAAAGACAACATTATGGTTATTTTTTCCTATGGCCAGAGCGATAGCCCAGCGGGTAGGGCATTTGCCTTGCACGCAGCCGGCCCATGCTGGCCAGGGTTTGATCCCCGGCATCCCATATGGTGCCCTGAGCACCGCCAGGAGTAATTCCTGAGTGCAGAGCCAGGAGTAACCCCTGAGGTTGCCGGGTGTGACCCAAAAAAGCAAAAAAAAAATGTACTAATAATTTGGGAAGTTTGAAGTTTGCTTACTATAGTTTGTGTTCCAAGGCAATTGCTGGATGGTTAAAAACAAAGGTGAAAAGAAACTCTCTTGATTCTTTGATTCTTAATTCATTGCTCTGTGTGCTCATGCATGTATGAGTATTTGCATGGTGTTGTGTGTGTGTGTGTGTGTGTGTGTGTGTGTGTGTGTGTGTGTAGACTCTGAGAACTGCATTTTAGGTTCAGAGACACTTTCAGCAGTGATAACATCTCCCCATGCAACCCCACCTCGTTGATCTCATCCCTCGTGGCACAGTACTCCAAACTGTGGGCCAGGGTCAGCTCATGCGCTTCCACTTTGGCACACCAGCTTACGTGGTCTCCTTCAATGAGGTCCAGCTGCTGCTGCAGATTCTTTGCAGAAACATGAAAACAGTTCTGAAAATGAGAGAGCAGTGGAAGTTACAGAGGGAAGGGATTAAACAGTGGTAAGAGGAATCTGCTATTTCTTTGCAGTATGAAACTCACAAACAACATTTTGAAAAAACAAAATGGTTTATAATTTGTTTCCCCTTAAGCATATTTGAATATGATTTCTGAAAGAAGCCAGACAGCAATACGATGGGAAAAGCTTAATGTTACATTTCAAGTCTCTAAACTTCAGTTTTGAAGATTTGCTCATCACACTCAACTCCTCAGAGACACTCTTCATTATAAGAGATAATTTTTACTTCAGAAAGCATAAAATATGCATTAGAAATATTGGACTTCTGCACTATAATTTTCTTGTCATCTGGAGTTTAACCTCAGGTTCATTATGCAAGCGCTGCAATCTCTGCTCAGTATAAGGGCTGCCTTGGTTAGGGCCAGACTCAAATTGGAGAACAATTTGTGTGACTTGTGCACAGTAAGAAATAGTCCCTTTTAAAAAAATAATAATAATAATAAAATGAAGGTCTTTAAAAAGGAAGTTCTCTGGAAGATATATATCATGTTGGGTGAAATAATGGAGACCAAAGGCAAACACAGGATGATCTCACTTCTCCATGGTTTATAGAATAACTGGCTGAGGAAACGTAATATAGTAAAGGGGGATACCTACATCATGCTTGACCCTCGTCTTTAGGGAGAAAAACAGCGAAAGAAAGCAAGCAAGGGGAGGAGGAAGAAGATGAGATGGGGAAGGAGCCGGGGAACAGGTGTCAGTTTATACTGGTGACGTGGGTGAGTGGTATAGCTATATATACAGAACACAGATCCACAATACTGAAGACATGGAATCTAAGCTGCCAACACCAAGCTTTGTAAAATGCAGGTCAAGGTGGTCGGCGGGGGCAGGGGGCTGGTGTGCGGGAACACCGGTGGAGGGAAGTTGACCCCTGATGGTGGCACTGTTGCTGAAATATTATACGCCTAAAACTCAACTATCAATAGTTTGTATTGATATCAAACGATTGTTTATATTGATGTCAAACAACTGTTTGTATTGCTATCAATACAAGCCATTGTTTATACTGAGATCAACACAAGCAATTGTTTATATTAATATCAAAATCATCTATCAATTTTGTAAACCACATAAAATAATTTAAAACATTTTTAAAAAATTTCTTCTTGGAAATTATGTTCTATGAACAGAAACAAATAGTTTGTGCTTCTATGACAGTGTTTAGAAAAATGCTTTAGGTTCACTGCATCATAGAGAAGGTTAGTAGATATCTCAAACTTTGACGCAAGATTGACTGTTGTGATTATATTAATGTAAAACTTACTGTATAGAAAAAAATCATACCTATTTAGGAAATTAGAAATGGAAGGATTTTAGTAAATAATCACAACCAGTGCTTCATTTTTAACACTGTGATCTTTCTTTAGAGGCTCCTTTCTTGGTCTAGTTTAGTGCATTATGCAGCTCTAATGAACAGTCTGTGAGTCGGGGGATGGAGGTTGGGGATTTGTGCTCCTCAAGTCTGGATTCTTATGGAAAAAGCACTCTAGGTCCTCAGAGTCTTCAGCTAATAAATGAGGTAGGTTCTAGGCTAGGTGTTCTCCAGGGTGCATTTCTCATCCAAAATCTAATGTAGTTTTGTCTAATCAAAATACAGTGTGTCACATAAATAATTAAAAATTTTCTTGTAGCTTTTGTAAAAGAATTTATTGCTGTAATTAGCTTCCCTATCATTTCCTTTAACAAATAACAAATATTAAAATTGTTAATGAAATTTATTTAAGGCTATGTCTCTAAAACCTGTGTTTTTCACACTTAGAGCACATCTCAGTGATTAAATTTCTATCAAAAATTTTTTATTTGTATTTAACTTCATAGTGTTTATAATTTTAAAACAGACTCTCATATTTGAGTGGCATCCAGCACATTTAAATGTTTTCTAATAACCACACTGTCCATTTTTAATTTTACATTAATTTAAATTGAACAAAATTTAAAGCTTAATTTTTTAGTTGCATTAGACATATTTCATATGTAAAAAAAAACAACTGGCATATTTGACAACATGGCTCTACAATTTTATTTTAATTATCATTAGACAAGATAAGCTGCACTTTAATAATTATCACTTGATCACTTGAATCCCGTTATTCATCGATTTGCTCGAGCGGCGCCAGTAACATTTCCTTAATAATTATATTAAAATAAAATTCCTTTCTCTTCTTACCACAAGACTTAAAACATTTTTTAAAACTTAACATTTTCTAGACAATCTTTTTTTAAAATATATAGCAAAGCCCATGACTATAATTGGCTATTAATGGTGGTGACCGATGTTGCTTACAGGTGACTGCAGGGAGGAGATAATGTCCGCCCCAGGAATAGTGCCAGTTTGTACAGACGGTTGATGTGTGTCTTCTTTTCCTGAGAGTGACTGAGAAGAATCTGAACATCATGGACATCATCCAGCTCCTTTGTCTGTTCTACAAATCCCAGATCCATTGATTTGATGAGATTTCCCAGCTGGAATGCAGGGGATTAATTATTTATTCAGCAAAGTTTCCAACTTTTAGGAAGACACATCTTCTCTAGAGCCTATTTTCTAACATCCTATAATCCCCACAAATCAGCGGGGTTAGTAGCTACCATTATCAGTTCTATTAAAGAAGTACTGTTTGCTCATGGTTCAAAACTGGAGTAAACTCTAATCCCACAATCTAAATAGATTCAGGCACTATTTTATTTATTTAATTTTGGCTTTTTGGGTAACATCCAGCAATTCTCAGGAGTTATTCCTGGCTCTGCCCTCGGAAATTACTCCTAGCAGTGCTTCGGGGACCATATGAGATGCTGGGGATAGAGCCCAGGTCTGCTGCATGTAAGGTAAATGCTCTATCTGCTGTACTATCACTCCAGTCTTCAGATGGTATTTTAATGGAAAAAAGCACATCTTCATTTTTATTAGTAGATGCCAATAAACAAAGAAGTTTTTTTTTGTTTAAAAGTAACTAATAAGATCCAGAGAGTTAGTACAGGAATTAAGTGCTTGTCTTGTATATGCTGACCCCAGATCCATCCAAGCCTACATATGACCCCTAAGCACACCACGAGTGACGCACGAGCACAAAGCCAGGACAAGCCCCTGCCAGGAGGGATCCATTTCTTCCTTCTCTCAAGAAAAGAAACTGAACAAATACACATTTATTGAGTATTATACAATGTCAATTGAAGTACCAAAAACCTTTTATTTTATTTTTTTAAATATTTTGTTATACCACCGTGAGATATACAATTACAAAGATGTTCATTTTTTTAATGCTTTCTTCCAGCAAACAGTTTGCCTTTGAGATGGTGTTTAAAAGGTGTGATGGATGAAAACAGAGTGGTGGCGAAAGTGACAGGATTTAGATGGTAGAATGGAGCAAATGGGACGTGTGGACAAGGACAGCCTGAGAACTGAGGCTTGCGGTAAGGTGTCCTCTATCTCTGGAGCACAAAATTTGGTCAGTGCATAGAAAGGATAGAGCAATATTTTCAGACTGTAAGAAACTGCCTGTATTAGAATAAGCAATTTGGTCTTTAATATTACATAATAGCTTTTAAATTTTACAATTTGGCTTTTAGACATCCATGATAAGTCTAACCTCTTCCTTTACTTGATGAAACTGGATCGTCTTGCTCAGGACATTGTCATAATCTTGGATGTTTTCTTTCTGTTTCTGATGAAAGTACAGGAGATCCTTCAGCTGTTGAGACTTCTCATTCACAGGGGCGCCTTTGCCACTTAACTCTTCTGATTCTTTTATGATGTACTGAACTTCATCAGCTTGTAGCTAAAATATTGAAGACAATAAGAGAAAGTTTGCTTTTAGAGAACTATTTGCTTTATAACATTTGCATACTTAAATAATATTTCTTTATACATGAATGCTTATTTTTAAACCACCCCATTACCCATGCCCTCAAATCCAGGCATTGTACTTGATACTAGAAACATAATATTTTAACCTGTTTCTTAGAAAAAAAATTTTTTCCTCTTATCAGATTTTTAAAAATTTTTTTATTATACCACCGTGAGACATACAATTACAAAGGTGTTCATAATTTTTTCTTGGAAATATAGTATTACAGCACCCATCTCTCCACCAGTGCCCCATTCCCACCATGAATGTACTCACACCCCCTCCTGCCAATCCCCAGGCTGCCTCAATAGCAGGTACCCCCTTTTCCTCTTTCTCTCTCTCTGTCTCTGTAACGCCCTCTTCTTTTACACATTGCAGCTAGCCCTGCTGACCTTTAGGTTTTATCATGTAAAGACCGATGCTAAAGAAGGGTTTTGAAGCAAGGTGGTGAAATAAAAAGTCATATATTTTTTACCGCAAATGTGTGGGAGTCAGAGGTCAGGTAAGACAGAGAAGGGAACATGTGTGAATAAATGTTGAAAGGGCTAATGCCAACCTAGAACTGAGCATTAAATACAGGCAAAAATATGCACACGATGGCCTCTAAGTGTATGTAGTGCAACCCACAATGTGTAAGAGAAGGAAAAGAGAGAGAGGGAGAGAGAAAGGAGATAAAGAACCTGCCATTTAGGCAGGCTATGGGAGGGGGAGGGAATCAGGGACATTGGTGGTGAGAAATGGGTACTGGTGGAGGGCAGGGTGCTGGAACACTATGTGACCGAAACCTCCAAACATGAACAACATTGTAATTGTATATCTCACGGTGGTATAATAAAATATTTAAAAATAATAATAATATACTATTACACAGTCAAAAAAGTCATATATTTCTGTGCTTCACCAAATATTACAGTCAACTGCTAAATTAATTATGCATTTTATCTATTTCAAGAAGCTAAATATCATCATTAGATATGACCTCCGACATTTAATTCAGACTAAACACATGTCATGTGGTTAGAACACCAAGAGAAAGCAAATATGAAAATGTATGAGGGGAAATTATTTGTACTTTGGAATAAAGAATGACCAAAATGAACCACAATTGTAAATGAGCTTCTGAACAAAGTCATTCCAAAATTTACAAATAATCCTCACAGAGAGGAGCAGAAAAACCGTTTTCTCTTTTTACTCAGTGTAGCTAAGCACATTAAGCACACACCCTATTTTAATCCCTTCTCACACCCTACCTGATTGGTTGACACAGAATTTACACCCAAATTTGCCTTACTTTAAAATCCCTTTTCCACCTGAGAGTTGGTTAGTTACACCCAGAAGTGGTTATGAATAGTAGAGATTTCTTTGTGAGTGCTTTATTCGCTCAGGAACTGACCTCACCTGGGACAGCAACACTCAGTACCAGTTCCTTAGAGGGATCTAGGCCAGGTCCAAACTTACAAAGGACACACAATTTACAGGGAAAGCACTCTCACTTCAGGGATGGGTTTTACATGAAAGATAAAATTTTGAAAATTATTTAGACCAAGAAAGGCATCTGCAGGAGTGGAACTGGGCACAAGATCCTACAATGCACACACATCACAGTGACAGAACTAAAAATCTTGGCTAAAAAAATCCTAATTTAGATTAATTTGGACACTTATATAGCACGTATTCAGGAATTTGACAACACAAGAAATACTAATAAACATGTATCACTAGGGCATGCCAAAGAACCTAGCATTGGACAACTTGAGACTTTCTAAAGAGCTCACATTAGGCTGAAATGTGCTTGTGACATTGTACAATGGTTATATATTATATCAGTTTTGTCCTGAAATTAGATTATATATATATATATATATATCTAAATGTATATCCATATATATATATATCTAATTCTGGGATTCCTAAGGAGTTGTTAGATGAGCAAAACGACAGGCAGGTTCAATGAGCCAAAGGGCTTCCTTCCATGTTGTCTGTGGAAAATTACAGAGAGATCAGCATCACCCCCCACCCCCTGAATCTGGCCTTGAGAAGAACATTTTGGTAGACTCAGCCCAGAAAAACAACTGTCTTATTGCCTCTATCTGCAGTATCTAGGGGGACTGCTCGGGTACGGGCAGGGCGTACTAACATTTAGAACGTCCCGAGACATATCAAAATAACTTTTGTAAGTTAAGTTGTGTTTCTCCTTGAGTTATGTTCTTCTTTGAATTTAAGTTTGCTTGCTGTGATGCTAATAGTGGCTATATAATCCAAAGCTTCCCTTACTCGGAATCTTACTTTGGCCTGTGACTTGAGAGCTTAACTCTAGCTAGCTGGCTTAAACTCTGCTTGCATTTTGCATTACTGGCTGGTTTCTTTGTGATTCTTAAGAACTTGCAACTCTGGACCCTAACAGAGTCTGCATTAATGAAAGAGTGGTGAATATAAACACTAAGTCTTTGATTTTTTAGTTTAGAATAAGTCGGGCAGGGGTTAGCAAGAGTGGCAACTATTTTTGGCAGCTGTGTGAAAGTCAGGAGTGGCAAGTAGTACGGGCTGTGGAATGTCTCAGCATCTGAGCTTGGGAACATGACTCACGGTCTTCTCGCTCCAGCCGACAGGCTCTCTGGGCCGGAGAATGGGAGAACACAGCAAAATTCTTGGGAGGGTAGTTGGAGCCTAAGAGTCCATGGCTGGGGACAGTGATCTCACAGGGATAATTTTAGGAGTAAAGGGCAGCAGAGCCTCCATGTCACAGGCTGTTGTTCCTTGTCTGACACGTCTCAACCTATGTCACAGCTGTGCTCTTTTCAAAATAGAGTCACTATAGATGATACCTATATTACCAAGAAAATAGTTTAATGTGAATTAAAATAATCCAAGATAAGATATTACTGACATTTTGTTGCAGGAATGGTTAAGAATTCCAAATATAAAACAGTGCCAAGGACAAGAAAAATGTGCTTTGAAGTGAAGATTTAGGGAAGCAACATTATTGCTTTAAGAAACAGTAATTCACTGTTGGTGAATATGCCATAAATATGCCATAAATATGCCATTTAGTGTGAATAGCTTTTCACCATAATTTACTAGGGAACTTCAGCCAAAATTGTTGTATTTTAACATTCACCCAAGACCATCCATTGGTTTCTTCACCTGGAACTGAGGTTTCATTTCATTCCATTTTTTCCTTACACCTAAAATGCTCTGGAGGCTCCTCCAAGGTCAAGTGCAGACACAGGAGTAAGTGCTTCCTGAAGAAGTTTTAAGTTGTGCGTAGTCTGAAACAAACATTAGATCGTTAGGTGCAAGCTTTCTCTACCACCAACAGCAATATGTTAACAGCATCCCTGTGAGGACATAGTATTGATTTTTCTGTCATCTGCCTGGAGGAGCTCCTCTTTCTGAATTCAGCACAAGCCTGATGCTCCTTTGCTATGTTTTTAAAAGGCAGACATAACAAAATGCATTATGTTAAACATTCTTGTGTATGCATTTCATGGTATTAGTATGTATACACTGGTGGTATACAACCATGAGCACAGTGGTGTTCTAGCCCTCCTGAACTCTACCATGACAAGAACTCCCTTTCCCCTTCAGCCCTATTCTGCTTTTTCTGTCCATGATAGCTTATGGTAATTGTAAGCCTTGCTCGGATCAAATGGCAACCGGTTAAGGCCCAAATGGCAACATTCTCTAATCAAAGATCACCATTCCCCCCACCCCACCCCCGTGGAAGACAGGACTTATGGTCCATCTGGTGACAGGAAATCTTCAGGCTGCATTCCATGCTTCCTTACAAGCATCCCCTACTAATAACAGAAGTCCAGACCAAAACATCAGTTCCATCTCTCTGCTCTCTTTTCTCACCCAAAACAACTTAAAGTCTCACTTAGCCTCTCCCAAAGCATGGCTCTACCTCAGCCTTGCCAGGGGTGGGTAGAGTCTACCCCAAAGCATCCCAATAAACTTCTCCTAGTTCTTCACTTTACTAATCTCTATCCCTGTCTGCAATGGGTGAGGTCTCCAACCCTGTCAATAATTGAAACTACTGACGTGGAATTTTAATAAAATTTATTAATGCAATATTGCTCCTTTAATCTTGACTTCTCTCACTGACTAGCTCTCCATGTTGTAGCATGTATGAGAATTTTATTACTAAGACTGAATATCATGCACAGTAGATCCCTGCACCTTTTTAAGTCGTTCCTTGAATGCTCCCCACTGCTGTTTCATGGACCTCTTCTCAGTGGCTTGAAGTTTCCAAGTCACCCGGAGGTGGCTGAGTTCTTCTCTTTCTGCTTTCTGCTTTTCCAAAGTAGTTTTCCATAATCTGCATTTCATTTCTCACGTCTGATATTTCACTCTCTTTTGCCTGTCAAATTAATGATCCACATATATTTTAATTCTCAAGTAATGTAACATTTTGGTACACAATCTAGGGAAGACAAAGGCTTTAGTGACGGTCAAAGAAGAGCACAATTTTGATATCATGACAAGCCTGACTGATGCATTCCAAGGCATGGCACAGCTCTCAGACTTCACATCTGTGCTTGGTACATGTTTACATGTCCTGGTGATCCCTACAAGGCCCATTTGCATCTGTGACTGAGTTCTGTTATTTCCTGTCTGAGAGAGCATGAAAGAGCACCGAGATTCAGAAATTTTGAATTTGGATTATTGATTAGGCATGCAATTGAGAGTTTAATGCACCTTTTATTTTAACGTATTAGTCAGAATATGGAAAAATCTCAGTATCTGGTAATGTGAGGAATTGTTCTGTTCTGTTTCTCCCTTTCAACTATCCCATTATGTATGATTCATTATTTTCAAATCCACTTTGAATTGTTTTTTCAAGTTATTTACATTTATGAGAACTGAAATGAACATTTAGATAGCTCTTGATTATATCTCTGTGCATACATCCAAGTACAGTCTCCAAATTAAAAGACTTTTCTCTCCAGATTTCACACTTTCTAGTGGACTGATTTGAAATCCTTTAACAATGACTTTAAACAAAGGGGAATCCAATTGCAGACAGAAACTGAAGAGAGGTAAAAAGGCAGATCCTGTGCTTTAGTTTATGTGGAAACATTTTTCAGTACAGAACTTTTGCTCAAACACTGATTTACTTTCATGGGCAGCCTTTCTTAAATACTCACATTTATCCCTACCCATTTTTTTACCTTATCTTAATTAATTTACAAAGTTTAGAAATTTAGGGTATAACTTAAAAGCTCTACATGTTCATAGGACTCACCACTCCCACCACAAATGTTCCATGGTCTGTTCACTACCAAAAGATGTCTCTTTCCTGTCCTCTTTCCCTCCAGTAACCAAAGTTATTTTCGCAAAGTTTGGGAATGACACATTTTTTGCTAGTTCACATACGTCAGTTGATAATGCCTTACATTTCTGAAAGCTAAGTGGTGATTGCAGGTCTCTGTGTTGTTGGTCCGTGGTTCCCAGTTTCCCTCAATATTTTCAGTTTTGAAAATAAGTTAAAGATGCTCAGACTCAGAGTAAGAGAGTAGAAAAGTTTGTTGGAAAGCAAAAGAGAAAGGAAAAGGAACCTCCCTTCCTAGGGAGGAATTTAATATAGGACTAAGTTACCTAAGGCTTGTTTGTGGGAGGTTTATGGGAAAATTGCGTTTTTGTGTTTCAGAGTATGCAGGAAATTAAAGTGTGTGTGTGTGTGTGTGTTCTTTTTTAAATGAAAATTGGGCTCTTTGCATTTCTTATAGACATGGGGCAGAGCTGCTACTGGCTCTCACTGTGCCCAGCCGCTCATGAGGTGCCTGGGAGGGATGGCAGGTTCTAGCTATGGCCCGCCACCCCAGCAGAGCCTCACAAGCCAGACGACCCCACACTCCATGAAGACCTCCATTTTCCACATCCGGACTTCCCCCTCGTCAGAACTCCACCCAGGAGACCAGCCTATCACAGCCCTGCTCATTGAGATCCACCCCTGCTGCAGTCTTTTTTAATCCGGCCCAGGTATGCTGATCCAGAGACAGACATGGGGCAGAGCTGCTACTGGCTCTCACTGTGCCCAGCCGCTCATGAGGTGCCCGTGAGGGACGGCAGGTTCTAGCCCTGGCCTGCCACCCCAGTAGAGCTTCACAAGCCAGACGACCCCACTCCATGAGGACCTCCATTTTCCACATCCGGATTTTCCCCTCGTCAGAACTCCCCAGCAGATCAGCCTATCACAGCCCAGCTCCAAGCGGCTGTGCTGTTCATCAATAAATGCTGGATTTTGAGATGACTACAGAGTATGCTACCCTGCATGGCAGAGCCTGACAAGCTACCCGTGTCATATTTGATATGCCAGATACCAGTAACAATTATAGACCTCATTCCCATGACCTGATGGAATGGTTTGAGGGCTCTTTATGTTCCTGGAGCAAGCAGGTGCCCTTAGGCTCTACTTGCATGAGACAGGTCATATGGAGATGTTACTGGTGCCCGCCGAAAACAAATCGATGATGAACGGGAAGACAGTGATACAGTGACAGTGTTAAGAATGTAATAGCGAATACAAGGATCAGAGTGGTCTGTCCTGAGCCTTAGCTATATTTCCCTTTTTCTTAGCCTCCCAATGAACCGAAACTCAGGGGCAGAATTTTACAAAATTGGACTATGACTAATTTTCTGTTTATCAGAAATCGCCCAGGAATTCACAGGAACACAAAAAGAGTAAGATGGAGGCAGTCAAAAGTTGGACTGTTCACAGCTGAATATGTATGTTTATATGTACATATGTACATATGTAATCACTTGTATCACTTGCCTTCCCGCTCATCGATTTGCTCGAGCGGGCACCAGTAACATCGACATATGTCCTGTCTCATGCTAGTGTAGCCCAAGGGCATTTGCTAGCTCCAGGAACACAAAGAGCTTCAAACCATATGTAATAGGATATTTTAAATAATGTACAACATTACATGCAATGTGGTATATAAATTAATACTTTATTAATTAATAAATTAATAATATTCACATATTAATATTATGCATTTATATTTTACATTCATTTAGACACTAAAAGGGCAATTATTTGTAAAAGCTATCTATGTATTTTCAGGTGCTAAATGAAATTTCTGTATTAATTTGAGTATTAATAAGAAAATGATGTATTCTGTAATTATGATTACAAAACAATGTACATTATGAAATATATTAAATAACTATCTCAACTAAAAATAAATTACCTTTTTATATATTATTAGCAAACTATTAATAATATGTAATATAGCCTATGATTTAATGTAAGATTGGAAATTATAGCCATTAGAAATCAAGTTAGTCTGGGGCCGGGCGATAGCCCAGCGGGTAGGGCGTTGCCTTGCACGCGGCTGGCCCATGCCGGCCAGGGTTCGATCCCCGGCATCCCATATGGCCCCCGAGCACTGCCAGGAGTGATTCCTGAGTGCAGAGCCAGGGAGAAACCCCTGAGCATCGCCGGTGTGACCCAAAAAAAAAAAAAAAAAAAAGAAAAAAAAAAGAAATCAAGTTAGTCTAGAGGAAATCTATAAAAGGAGTTATTGTAAGTTTTGGTGATATCTGCCTAGCAGAATCTAAGAACAGTGATTTCTGGGCACTTGACCACTTTGAAAGATTAAAGATTTTCCTAAGATCAGTTAGTAAACACATTACTCACTTCCTTATGTGTAAGAGAAATTTTGCCATAATCTGGACTACTAGGGCATTAAATTTTCCCGCTTAGATTCATACAATAAGTGATCTTAAATGTTTTGTTTTCTAGATACTGTGATAATCAAAAGCAGTATCCCAGAGAGCATTCTTTTTATTTTTTCTTTTTGGGTCACACCCAGCGATGCTCAAGGGGTTACTCCTGGCTCTGCACTCAGGAATTACTCCTGTCGGTGCTCGGAGGATCATATGGTATGCTAGGGATGGAACCCAGGCAGGCATGGGCCGCCATGTGCAAAAGGCAAACGCCCTATCCCGCTGGGCTATCACTCCGGCCCCAGCCAGAGAGCATTCTTGGTATTCACCACATAAATTAATAAATTGGCACTTTCATCAAGATATCTGCCAGACTTCTGACCTAATTCAAATGTTCAAATCTTGTTTTTCAGATAAACTGAAAAATTGCCATTTTCAAGCTTGAAAATATGAGCTATGGCATCCAATAGAGACTAGGACACTCAGCAGAAAATGCCAGCTGGCCTTTTCTTTCTTAATAATGAAACAGGCTACCACATCTCAATAAAAATGTTTGAAACCATATTGATCCAAAAGATATAAAGAGGTTCACAAATGAGTTTTATCTGATTTACTGAACAGTTCATATCTCAAAAATACAGCTGAACCAATCAAGTAAATAGCATGTGAAACTATTTATATCAATATGGAGGAATTTATTTATGAAATGATAGTGATGGTTCAGAGCAACAGAACAGCTGGTAGGGTGTTTGCCTTGAATATGGCTGATCTGGGTTCCGTCTCCCTCTATGGTCCTTAGAACACCACCAGGGTCAGGTACAAGTCCTGAACACTTCCAGATGTGCCTTCTCTCCCAAACAGAAGTAGTAAATAGCTTAGGATAAAGTGAAAATGTTTATAATCTCAAGATAAAGCATCACTAAGTTATTGGGCAAAATTATTTGTTTATGAGCATTCTAAGTAGACATTTGCTACTTCAATATCACTTCAACCTATGTTTACTGTTTTTGGTATTCAGACCTAGGGCACCTCCATCAGAGAAGGTACATCAGCCCTTTGAGTTATTTCCACTGCCCATCCATTGTTTATTCAGACCTTGAAGAAAAATCTGCTCTACAATCCTGAACACCTAAATAACTACTATAAGATTTCTGTGTTTGGGTAGTATGGGATCATGCTAAGGGGCAGAAAGTGCTTCCATGTAGAATAGCATTTCAAATAAATGCAGAAAGCATCCATTTGAAAGCAGTTTTTGCAATAATAACCAAAGAAGCTAGGACTCCTGAGGAAAAGGGTCTGTGTTTGGCAAGTTCGCCTGCCACCACTATTAACACAACTGGGGAATTTTTCAAATGGCCTATACATGAGGTTAGAAACTGAGGCTTTACTGGGGACTGAAAAAATGAATGGAGTTTCCAGAAAATACTTGGGGAATTCAGGCATATGGCTGACCTCCTAAGGACCTTAACAAAATATTGGGGTTCTGCATATAATTGGGTTTAAAACCCCAACCAAATACCTCTAACAAGCAAAATTGAAGCTTTCATCAGATTCACAGGACTGGAGTTGGGAATGTGCTAGGGAGGAAGGACAAACCAGCCTCTTTATGGAGAGAATTCTAAAAGCCCAAGATGAATCAGGGGAGACAGTCTTCACAGGGTTACAGTCCAGACCCAATTTTATCAGCTACTGCAGAGCTTATATGATTTATGATCTACCAACATCCAGGGAAGAAAAGATGATGAGGCTGTCTGAACCTACTGTTTTTTAGTTAAAACATTGAGCATTTGACAATTCTTTTCTTTATTAGTCCTCCAGACAAAGGACAACATGAGTAGACAGACACAAAAAGGAAAGTAAGTGATAAAAAGTAATTCTAGATCAAGATATTAAAATTCGTTTAAAATATCTATGGTTAGGAGGTCAAGAAAATACAGAAAAGATGAAAAAGAAGGCAGAAAAGAATCTACTGGCAATTGAGATATATGTTTAAAAAAACTGTATTTCAAACCTGAAAAGTGGAATTCCTGAAATGAAGTTAGTAATAAAATTGATGGGCAAAAATGCAGTTTGAATATGTTCTTATTTCCTTATAAGTGCAAATTAAAAAAATGCACTATCAAGAGATAAAGAAGACTAAAAAACTAAAAATTCAA
Organism: Cryptotis parvus; assembly: GCA_021461705.1. NCBI lineage: Eukaryota > Metazoa > Chordata > Mammalia > Eulipotyphla > Soricidae > Cryptotis > Cryptotis parvus. Next base: position 59,001 of record JAJIBD010021952.1, on the reverse strand, counting down.
AAGTGATATATTTATGTATATACTACATATTTCATTGCCCCCAAATTAAATAAATTAATTGCATTTTATAATGTATAGACATATCATTAGGTCACAGAGCTTCATTAGGAGGAATCTTCCAAAAGCTCCATCTAGATAGCTTTGTTTCTGAAAGTCAACACTGAATCACACACTGTAGAGGCTCTAGAACTAGATATATGCCAAATTTTACTGATGTAGTTGATGGAACACTAGGTAGGGGAGATCTCCCTGTCTATAGAAGGAAGAGCAGTGTCTTCTATTGTGCACTTGATAAAAGATTGTGAATGGTGATTGAATTAAAATATTATAAGGAGTGTTCATTATTATTCTAAAAAAATTATAAATCAACTGATAGCTTGAATGAATTGAAATGTCATCCTCTCCCTCAGACATTTTTATTAAAGATTTAATTTTGGTCATAGAAAACTTTACTATTAAGTATATAAAATTAAATCCAAAAGAGATAGTTAATTTAGATAGCAAGTTCAAAATTAGTTTTATAATATGAAATCATGGCTAAAGATCAGAAAAAATGAACTAAATAGAAATAAATATAAGACCAACATTATATGAGAAAGATAAATAGCTGTCACAGATAAAGTAAGGGAGAGACCTAGCTAGGCAAAAATTGCCACAGAAACATAATGGAAGTTTGATTTGATCAAAAGCTTAATATGAATCACTCAAAGTAAAATTGTTGCTAAAATGCTAACACAATATTAGGTCTCATTAGTGAAAAATGATGTCTACTTTATTTTTATTCTGTGCTGAATTTACTGAATTTATACTTAGCCTTTTAATTACACTTTTATGAATGATTTTGACAAACTACAGGAAACTTCAGGAGGGAGGATTAGGCTAGGGAGAGAAATAAAACTGCCTTGCATAAGATAAAAGACCTGTATGTGTTTAACTGCTGAAGATTCAGATCATGGAAGTTTTAAAGAGAGGATAGATTATGCATCTTTTAAGAATCCTATATAAAATCGGATTCGGGCCATGTAAGGATTCTAGACTATTTTACAGATAAAAGTCCGCCACTAAATTTCAGGGTACTTTTCTCACTATAATGCTATGGCAAGAATTCTTCAGAATGAGACACTGTGGTTAACTATCAGAATATTTTCATAGAAAGACTGGAGATTAAGGATTAAGGTTTATGTCCTAAATGTGGACCCCAGTTTATTCCCTGGAGTGACAGCATCCTCTAAACACTGCTGGTTGCAGCCCACAAAACCTCCGCAGGTTCTTAACCCCACCTTAGGTCTAAAATCACTATGACAATCTTCTAGGCTCCTAAACACCACATTAAAGTCCATTCACTTCCAAAAACAAAAGCTTTCAAGGTCCTTCTCTTGTTTTCTCATCACAACTCAGAGTGTTTGAGTGCTTTCTACTGAGAACTCCATGCGATAATAGTCATCTTTTCTCGGGACTAAAAAGGGGCATTCGTGTTATAAGCGAACAAAAAATCCTACAATAAGTGCTAAATGCTGGACTTCAAGGGCAGTTCTAGATCAAATGAGCTAACAATTAGCTCCCTAAATTAGCATTGCTGATTAACAGCTGAGCTTTTTTAATCTATGACTTTAACAAGTGATCTGTGCAGAGGGTGTGATTCATCTAATGTCATTCTCACCATATTTAAAAAATGAAGGAACTCCAGACCTAAGTCTTGAGTTAAAAAACTCCTCTTTAAAAATAGGGACCACCGTTCCTCAGTTAAGTCAGATGGATGCCTGATTTCAGATTTAACCTCTTTCTTCTGTAGGGTTTCGGCATGGTAAAACTCCTTTATGCTCTGACACTGCTCCTCCACCTTTAGAAAAGAAAAATAGAAATAAAATATTGGAATACTTAAAAAGACTTCAAAAAACTCACATGACTTCAATTAAAGCCTGTATAAAAATTAATTAAAACTACATTTCAGAAATATTGAGCAACATGAAATTCTATTTCAGTTGTAAATTGACAGAATTACACAAGGTGGGCCAAAAAGTTTATTGGCTACAAATGCATACATATACATTATTTATGTATTACACTTTTTTATACATGTGCGTATGTATTAGGGAAGTACAATTCAGAAATTAACTAACTGTAAAATATTATTAGAACTTATCTATAATCAAATGTGCCCATAGGTCTATAGATTAACATGAGTTTTTCCAAAAATTTATATTTGATGCAAGAATTTATGTATTTCGGATATCATCAATGGCCAGTAGGGCAGGATTTGAAGAGTTTGTGTGACTACCAAAAGCAATCTAAATAAATTGATAAATTTCAGGCGATGGCTGGTCTATATTTTAACATTCTTAATTCAAATAAACTTAATGGAAAGTCTGCAAACTATGCTCAGAAGTAGAAACTCTCTCATTTTCCTACTCTATTTTTTTCTTTAGCCCTTGTTCTGCTTGTGCTACTCTTTGTCAACTATTCCTAAATTTTTCTGCCTCCAATTATTCTTCCTGGGCTTATTAAAGCTCCACCTCTCTCATGGACTTGTCTGGGTCATTGGTGAGAATTCAGCATTTGCTTTCTTAGAGTCTCAAATATATTTTGGGGGGGAGAGTGAGAATCATAAGCAAACTATCATAACACAAGACAAGTATACATTCAATGTCATAGGCCTACTAACAAGATAACACAGCTTTATATATCTTAAATAGAGAAAGGATTCTCAACGGAACTAGCATTTAATCTTTTCCAGAATTTTCCCAGGTGAAAGTGATAAGGAAAAGGATATTCCAGATGGAATAACAATAGGTGAATGTAGGGAGATAAATGATCTTTGTTCCAGTGGAGTTTGGGTTGTACCATGGTAAGAAAGTGGCTACAGAGGGGTGACTACATAGGGATAAAGCTGGTTAGCAGATGTCAGCTTTTTTTCCATTGTAAAACAAACATCATCGTGACACATTCTCATTCCTTTTGAAACAACTGATAGTTGTTACTGAGAGTCACAGCAACTCAGCCAGCAGGATTCTGTACTGTTAGTACTTCCCATGAGACAGTGTGCTCCTGGCAGGGTGTCAAACTGATGGGCTCAGTAATGTGCAATTCTCAATCATAAACTTTATGAACTTATACTCCTTTCTTCATTCTCAAAAAGTGCCTCCTGACTGCAAAGTTAGAATGAAATAATAAGAATTCCCTAGAATCGATACCAGTTTATCTTTTAAGTGAATACTAATAGACTTTCATACCTTTTCCATTTCCTGTAAAAGTTCTTTGTAACTTGATTCACAAAATTACATTTGTTAAACTACCGAATTTCCAGTGGTACTGATCAGATTTGCTTTAGCATAAACAATTTTTGAAATGAAGGATGTTGGAAAATTAGAGAGAGCAAAAAATCAGACAGAAGACAAAGATTAGGTATGTGTGTGTGTGTGGGGAGTTGTTGGGACCACATCCTGCTCTGTGCTCATGAATCACTCCTAGTGGGGCTTAGGGACCATATAGGATGCCAGGGATCAAACCTGAGTCAGCTGCATATAGTCAATCGCCTTACCAGCTATACTATCACTCCAGCCTCAGAAGAAAACTTTTTAAAGGCAAGCACAAGTAATAAGAACTGAATTAGGAGGTGGTAATGCTAATAAATAGGAAGAGGAATTTAGAAATCTATATTGTCTCTATAGACATAGGATGACATGGAATTTGAGATTAAAAAACAATATGCTGAAGATGCTGCATGATTCTCTGCCCCATGTCTGAGAGACTCACAGACATGGAGTCTCACAGAGCTACTGGCTCTCCCAGTGCCCAGCCGTGCATGAGGCACCTGGGAGGGATGGCAGGTTCCTAGCCCTGGCCCGCCACCCCAGCAGAGCCTCACAACAAGCCAGATGACTTCACTCCATGATGATCCTCCATTTTGCATATCCGGACTTCCCCCTCATCAGAACTCCACCCAGCAGACCAGCCTATCACAGCCCGGCTCATCGAGATCCACCCTGCAGCAGTCTTTTTTCAAACCGGCCAAGGAATGCTGATCCAGAGACTCACAGACATGGAGCAGAACTGCTACTGGCTCTCCCTGTGCCCAGCTGCTTGTAAGGCACCCGGGAGGGATGGCGGGTTCTAGCCCTGGCCCGCCACCCCAGCAGAGCCTCACAACAAGCCAGACGACCCCCCCACTCCATGAGGGGGCCTCCATTTTCCACATACGGACTTCCCCCTCGTCAGAACTCCACCCAGCAGACCAGCCTATCACAGCCCGGCTCGCACGGCCCCAATAAATGCTAGATTTTGAGATGACTACAAGATTATGCTACCCACACAGCAGAGTCTGGCAAGCTACCCATGTCGTATTTGATATGCCAGATACCAGTAACAATTATAGACCTCATTCCCATAACCTGATGGAATGGTTTGAGGCTCTTTATGTTCCTGGAGCAAGCAGGTGCTCTTGGGCTCTACTTGCATGAGACAGGTCATATGGAGATGTTACTGGTGCCCGCTCGAGCAAATCGATGATGAACGGGAAGACAGTGATACAGACAGTGATGCTGAAGACTGAGGATGAAATTTTAACTTTGATGCTTGCCAACTCTCGTATACCTAACGTCTTAAAGTTTGGAGATAATAGTAATAAAATATATCATTTCTATCTTTCTAAATACACAATAAAGTCAAGGATGAAAAACATAGAGCCTAGTGCAAAATGAAAGCTCCATATGAGAGGGTTTGGAAAAAAAATTGAAGTTTCTACATAAGACTTTTCAACGTTTGCCATTGTGGATGCTTTAAAGCAAACCTGGTGAGAGGGCGTAACTGGATTGCACATGTGGTGGCAGAAAGAATCAGCAGTCTAAAGATTGAAAACACACATTTCATTTTATAATCGGTCCGGGTATGCATGACCATCCCAACGGAATGGAGAGGTGACAAATGGCAGTATTGAAAGTGCAGTGGGAGTGAAATTGAAAGGATGAGTGAGGAGAGGCTAGAGCAGCCATCTTTTGGTTCCTGTACTTTCCAGACGTGAAGAAAGTTGGGACCGTGGCAGTCTTGAGGAGAACAAGACCAGCTGAGTCTTTGTCTAGACACAGGGAAAGAAAGAAGGAAAAGTAGAAGATTTCTGCAAATGCTTATTTGCTGAATGATGCGGAAGCATGCAGGGAGGGACTGGGTACTGGTTAGTGCTGGGAAAAAACTGACTTCACTTCACTGGTGGCAATGGAGGGATGGTCTGGAAGCCAAAAGAAGTCAAAGCAGTTAGAGTCAATGAATCCTCTCTCTTTTTTCGTGCGGAGGAAATAGGGCATCAGCTGGTATACAGAAGGAGAAATGGAGTAAAATATTTGAGAACTGCTACTGAATGGGTGCCAAGTGGGAGCACACGTGGGGGACCCAGCTGAGGCAGAAATCCACTTTTGCAACTGAGCTAATCGGCACAAATGATACAATTTTTTCACAGGAGCATCTGGACGGTTGAAAACAGATATTGGATGGATGAATATTGAGAACTGGCAGTGCTAGAGAGAGGGGAGAAGGCTGGGGTTCCTGGGCATGGAAAGTGGAATGAAAATGAAGGAGAGAGCTGATGAGGAAAGAAGGAAGCGCAGAGGAAAGAAAAGACAGATGGAGAACACAGCCAGGACGGGAAGGACAGAGGCGGCGCCAGGTAGGAAGATAGATTTAGTGAGAGCAGGGAGGATCAAAGGCCGTATGATGCTTCCCAAAATGTGTTGTTTTCAACGCGAAGGTTTCAGTCAGAGAGTGGCTCCCAGAGCCAAAGGTCAGGCAGGACCATGGAAATGCCTGCCTAGCTAGAAAAAGGAAGCACAAGTTTGGAAAGGAAGGAGGAGAGGACACGCACGTATATGTAACTTTTCCACCACTTCAAGAGGGGAACAAAGTGTATTTTCTTTTTATCATGATGAAACTATGGCCAATCCTGACTTTTAACATCTCTCCCAAACCTCGAGAAATCAGTTAGGAAAAGTGGATGGGAGAGGAACCACAAATAACAGAGTAAGTAAAGACTCGGAAAGAAGGGAGGAGTTCTTTGACATTTCTAGGGTCTGTGCACGGACTTCCTGTAACAGGGCAGAGACTCAGATCACATGATGGGAGCTGATGTGGGAAGTGGGAGGCAGGTGGTGGAGCAGTGAGAGTGGAGACGGAAGACTGCCTGGAGGAGGGAGCAGAAGCTACAAACCCAAGCCAGCTGCCTCACTTTGGCTGCTTTAGATCTGAGGGGATCCTGCTGGCTCTGCCTCCACCAGCCTCACCTACCCTCTAGGAGTCTGTGCCTGGATGTGTGGGGCTGAGCACAGTGAGATAGGACCATAGCACTGTTCTATTAAGGTTTCTTTCAGAAAATTTGAAACCTCGACTTGGTAAAAGGCAAAGAAAGATACGGCACTGTATCCAAAAGCCCCCCTGCTTTTTAATCTATGTATTTTAAACATATCACAATAAACATTTAGGAATACAAAGAAATCCATTGTTTAGAAGGTAAGTTTTTTTTGTATATTTATACTATTATAAGTATCTGTGGGTAAGACTAAAAGGTTTCTCAACATGCCACTTTTTCATGTGCACATGAAATATATACAGGCACATTCGCATTATTATTTTAGTAAAATGACTTTCTCTTTGAATCCTTGTATAATAGCTAGAAGAATAAAGGGACAGTAAGTGAGTATATTACTAGAACTTAAAATTCCCTCAGAATTCAGAGGGTGGACAGTGGCCACCATGCTGAAGAGGTCAGTCCTAACACATGCAAACACTGGTCACTGCAACAAGTACAAAGAAAAGGGAAAAGGGGAAACATGAACACAGAAACAAACTAAGGCGTTTTACCTCCTCAGATGACTTCAAAAATGCCACAAAACTTTGCAGTACTTTTGACCTGCAGCGGATGCTCTGGCTGAGCGTGTTTAATTCTTTTTCAGCCGTTTAGCTTTACAAGAGAGTAATGCCACTTCATCAAGTTCAAATTCATTTTTTTCTTTCATGAGTTTGGCAGCTGCTTCTAATTCATGTGCTGTCTCCTACAAAAGAGAGCACTGAGGGTCAGATGCTGACAGGGGACCGGGAACAGTCACAGTTCATTACCTTCTCTACATCCATATATTAAGTTACTAATTAAACTTGTACCTAGTCTTTTCAACAAAACTTCTAAAACTTAAAAAGTCACCTTAAATTAAATCCATCTCAAATTATTATTTCACTATCAGCTACACTTCTTATTTAGAGTATTTTATTTTCAAAACTAGAAGTAAGGTTGCCTGGTATGAAAGGCTTCAATAACTAAATGACAAAAATGCTTTAAAATTTAAAATAAACTTATTATAAATACAAATTGCTTTATGAAATTAGGCAGTAGCTCTAGAAAATTCTGAAATGTATTGTGTTATATAAGAGGTGGCAAGTTTACAAAACTGATATATCCATTTTTAAATCTAGGAAATATGACATAATTATGCAGTCATTTAAACCTTTCAAACAAGGATGGCAGACAGTTACATAATACAGCTATCTAAGCAGCCTACACAGGCAATGTATTTAACTGCTTAGGGTAATTCTCCATTGTTTCTCTTTGCCTACATCTTTTGACACACATCTACTGATTAAATGATGAGTAGGTATTGTAAGATTACATATACATTTGCTATTGAATCATGTTGAATTTAATCTATGAACAAGCTAAGAATCAAGTAGAAATGAAACAGAAAATCTTCGCTCTTGCTTGCAGCAAAGAGAATTTTTTTTCCTCCTGCTAATACTTAATATGCCTCTCAAGTACTCCTTTGAATGAAGGTAATTTTAATTTATAAGTGCTGTTTCCAGAAAGCATTCTGGGAAGAAGGAAGCTGTGAAGTTTCTCCTATACAATTCTCTTCTCCTTTTTCAACTTTTAAAAGCAAAAAACATTTAGGGTTTTACTATACTTTACCCCTACCTGTTAAAATGATAATTTTAAAGAACATTTTAAAACAGGTCATCTGTGAGTTTAGGATATGTCACTGTAGAATGTTCTAGGGATGGTTTAGCAAGGAGCAAAGCATCTGCTCTCGGGAAGAATTTCTTTACTAAACCATGTTCTGGGATCGTTTAGCAAGGATCAGTCATCTGCTCTCGGGAAGAATGTAGTGGGGACTCAACCTGACTCCCAAAATATGAGAGGGGCAGGAGGAACCCCAGGGAAGGTCTAGGTCTGGAGGTGCTGGTGTGGATATTTGAATCCAACTCCATAAGAAATGGCAGGAGCAATAACACAGAGGGGAGGGCTTTTGCCTTGCACATGGCCGACCGGGTTCGGTCCCCAGCATCCCATATGGTTACCTGCCCCAGGATAAATTCCTGAGTGCAGAGCCAGAAGTAACCCCTGAGCATCACTGGGTGTGACCCAAAAAGAAAAAAGAGAGTGAGTGAGTGAGAGAAAGAGAGAGAAAGAGAGAAAGAGATAAAAAAGAGAGAGAGAAAGAGAGAGAGAGAGAGGGAGAGAGAGAAATGGGCAAGAGGGAACTAAAGCAAGTGCCAAGGAAAGGTGAGTCACTTTTTATATCTGTAGAGTTCAAACAAAGCTATGGGTTTGGTTTTTCTTTCTGGATTCTTACATTTATCGCACTGTTGTTGATCATTTTACTTTATAATTTGCTTATCAGAAAAGCCTCAATACTCTTAGAAGTATTCTTCCTTTCTCCTCTGGCACCCCAAAACAAAGTTACTAACATCTTCTGAGGAAGCTAAAAGGATTCAAATGAATGTATGTATAAGACTAGGCACACGTGCTGCATGGACACACATACTGCCTGGAGCCCATGTGGCCAAGCACATGTGGTGCCCGAGCACGTGTGTCACCTACATCTCCCCTCTTGAGATGTGTACTCTTACTTTCCCTCCTCCTTCCCTTCCCTAAAACCCCCTTAATAAAAACCTGTTTTAACTTCAAAAAAAAAAAAAAGACTGACCTGGGTGCTAATTGTCAAGTAAGTTCAAGTAACCTACTAAATGTACAAAAAAATAATATTAGATATACTGATTAAAAAGGAACAAAAGGCGTTTTAAGGGAACAAAGGTGAATCAGTATATCTAAAAAATAATATTAGATATACTGATTCGTCTTTTGTTCCTTCTTTTGGGTAGGACTCCTCTCGGGTGAGATCCTCTCTCTTTGGTGGGAGATTTAGGTTATTTTGTATAGTCTAAGTTCGACCAGAGCTAGAGTTCTTTCATTACATTGAATTGCTGTGGAAGTACTTTTGTACTATTAAAAGCCATTTTGGAACTGGCGCAGGACTTGTGAGTTTTCATCCCTTCCCCCTGGCGTTCTCGGAGGTAGAACAGAACTTCTGTCCTGACACTGTCGGGACCCCAGTGGCATCCCTGACAATAAATAAATAAAGTCCCTGGAGAGGAACCTTTTTTCTTAGTTCTTCAGGTTCAACCTGAAGTGTATATACATATTAAATAATTATTTATCTCAGACATGGGGCAGAGCTGCTACTTGCTCTCCCTGTGCCCAGCCGCTCATGAGGTGCCCGGGAGGCATGGCGGGTTCTAGCCCCTGGCCTTCCACCCCAGCAGAGCCTCACAACAAGCCAGACGACCCCCTACTCCATGGGGGGTCGCCATTTTCCACATCGGACTTCCTCCTCATCACAACTCCACCCAGCAGACTAGACTATCACAGTCCGGCTCGGGCGGCCACCTGTGGCCTCACGGGTCATCAATAAATGCTTTATTTAGAGGTGACTACAAGATATGCCAACCACACAGCAAGCCTGGCAAGCTGCTCGTGGCGTATTTGATATGCCAAATACCTGTAACATTTGTATTAGGTCATTCCCATGACCTAATACAATGGTTTGAGGCTCTTTATGTTCCTGGAGCAAGCGGATGCCTTTGGATTCTACTAGCATGAGACAGGACATATGGAGATATTACTGGTGCCCACTCTAGCAAATAGATGATTAACGGGAAGATAGTGATAGTGATAGATATACTGATTACTTAAACTTTTTAAAACCCATTATCTGTCACAATACTATTTTGAAATTTTATCACTCAAGTGAACTAAAATCAAGTTTTATGGTTATGCAATATACAGAAAGGACAACATATTTACTAAACCATGTACATAATGATAAATATTATTTTATTTACCTTAGTTTGTATATCTAATTCCAAATATTTATTCAAAATCTTCTCTGATTCAGAAAGGTTGGAACCAATAGTAATTGCATTAGAAACTATAGGGCTGATTTTCTGAATTAACATTTCCACCTTCAGAAACAAAAACACTTTCAGTTTTAATAATATGTATTTACACAAATGTATGCATATGTATGAGAAAGACAAGCATTACTGTCTAGATTATCATTAGACTTTAACAACATATCAAGTTAATTTTAAAAACAGATTTAAATATTTCAAAATTTCTTACTTGAATAACATAGCTCTTCATAAAAGATCATTCTCCTAACGCTGCCCCACCAGTAGAGGGAATACATATAAGGATACTCATAAGTTGCATTGAGATATATGCAATCTTTCATATTCTCTAAGAATACAATACTTATATTATTTTCTGAGGATAATACACTTGCTAACATATCATCAGAGAGGAATTTACATTAATCCAGAATCATAAGCAGAATAGAACCCAATAGGCTTGTTTTGAAGATGAAGTTAAAGCAAGGGGATTAGATGACCCTGGTTGCTATATTTAGGGCTGAGTGACTCTGGTACAGCACCAAACTAAACATGTAGTGCTAAGACACAAGCATACACTTAGGCCATTTTATTGATAAAGCTGGCAGACTAATACTTTACTATTCATCTGCATGAATAGGTGAATTAAGTGATCTTTAAAATGTAGAGTTAATTCCTTATTCCATTTTACTAACTAGAGTTCACCCTTCCCACAGTTGCTTCTGAGTTGGGTGTAAGAAATGTAGCAACAGTTGTCTGGGTTCCTACTGAGCTTTCCACCACTACCAAATTAACTTCCATCTCCAGCTCCAGGGAATGTAGCACCACAGCTGATGCCACATTTGGAATCTCCCCTGTACCCTGGTATCAGAACAAAGTTCAAATTCCCCAGTGTGGGGGTCAATGGCAGGCGAACTATTTAGATGGCAACATCTAGATTTATTGTTCTATCCTGCGAAATTTCAAATTTTCAAACTGATATAAATCAGGGATAAGTCCATTGGGTCACATGAAAACATCATTAAAATTTTAAGATGCTGCCTGTGCAACAAGGTTCATTAGCATTCATACCATTGAGATATGACTAGTTCTGTTTTATATCCTATTTACAAACCAGGAACTTTTGCTTGGTTAAATAGACATTGCCTAGCTTTATTCCTCTTTTAAAAATAGAAAATGAGCTCCTCCTAGGCATCATTTTCACTCTGCAAAGAGACATAGCACATCTCTGCTCTTTTTCAGAAGGAACTTTTTCTTCCCTCTGTCCTGACCTTCTTCAATGAGTAAATATATAGTTAGATGCAAAACAAGCACTGCTGTTATTAATATTTGGGGTGGCGAGAGAATTACCTATCTAATAACATATCTAATTTTGACATCCTGAAACAAAAATGATTGAGGAGTTATTATCATTCCTTCCAGTTATAAATACTGATCTGGAACATGAGAAACTTAAGGAAAGAGATTTCTATCTTTCTACCAGACCCACCGGCTGCAAATACCAAACCCTCTACTTAAGTTTAATCAAAAATAGAATCCAAATGAGTTCATTGCAAGTAGCATAATAAGGAGGAAACAAACATTGCTTAATCTACCTTCCCTAGGTAGCCCTCCACCGAGGCTATTAATTTTTGTTTCTTAAGAGCCAATTCCTTGTGCTGAGCACTGTTGAGTCAGATGATCCACTCGTCTCTGAATGCATCTCATCATCTCGTGGACACCGGTCATCCGGAAGCTGAGCAAACAAACCAAATGTTAATTCACTCCACCCCATAAAGAAGCCCCAAAGGAAAGGCGACATTTAGAAATGAAGCTGCTCTTTCATAATAGGTATAAGTTGATAAAAGGTGATCAGCTTCAGAGTTTAGGTTAATATAAGCAGGAATAAAAGAGAAAAAACAAATGATTTTCCTTTAAGTTAGTCATACCTGCAGCAAAAGATTGGTAATAGGTTTTTCAACCAAATCTATTATTTTCTAAAGGTTTACTTATTTATACTTCTCTAAGGTATGTTGAGAATATTATAGCCTAAGATAAAATACAAAATATATAAAGCAAATCATATTTACTAAACCATATCCATCTCATTTTATTTACCATAGCTTGTATATTTTTTGCCAAGACTTTTCTTAGGGATGCCATTTAACATCTTTACTTACACAAAGATGTTCTTTGACTGGAAATGTGGATCAATTAACAATTAACTAATTTTATGGGGTAAGTACTTATTTAACACTGAGGACCTTGTTCTTGATGATTACGAGTGTTCAAGACTGCATTCATGAGCTGCAAACTGATTTACCAACAATTTCTCATTTTATGTCCATATAAAATTTTTCCTTTGTCACTTTTTTCAACCACTTTGTTTCTCATGAGAAAAAAGACATGAGAAGTTGGAAAATGAAAATGCTTTTAAACAACAAATGACCTTAGACTTGTACCCTATATACTCTAACGCAAGACTACATTAGTATGTACCCTAACCCCTTTGTAGACCAAGGTCTGTAGCAAAATAATGAGAATGTTGCTCATGAGATAAGAATCTATATTTTTAAAAAATTCAACATATCTTCATCATAGCTTCTTCTACTATGTAAAAAGTTGAAGTCTTTAATTTCCTGCCAGTCATTGACTTCAAATACTAATAAAGAAGAACATGGTAACTCTTAGATTTAATTACCCAGAGTTTAAAAAGGTCTTGGCTGAGGTACAGTTCTCAGTAATTTTACCTCAAATAATTAATTATTCTAAAAAAAAAATGAATTTAATTAGCAATGAAATGAGGGCAAAATCACAAATGATAGACAGGTAAAGTAATGCCAATAGGACTATCTTGTCTACATGTCTGGTGTCAGGGACCACTGGGGTCACCAACAATACTGGAAACACGTTCCTTCTTCCTCCGGGGCTGGCAGGGAATGGATAAAAACTCAGGAATCCAGCACAGTTTTAAAAAACTTTACTATCACAGATTCTGATATACAATCCAAGAACAGGAAAAACTCCCCACTCTGGGTTCCCAGCTAGGCTCCGGCCACGTGTAAGCCAAGATGGCTGCCACCACGTGTTGAAGCCCAGCAGAGAACAGAGAGGACAGAGAGAAGCAAACACAAAAAAGAAGCGTAAAATGGCAAAAGGCCTTCTTCTCCCAGCTTAGTTTATAGATAAAAAATCCGCCAAAACTTCCCAGCCCGGCCCATCCATAGTGGGTTGGGCTATCTAGAGATGAATACAGGTAAACAACTCTATTGAAATAACTCTATTGAAACAACTCTATTGCAGCACTTCAGGTGGGTCTTTTGGCTATACAAGAGTGCCAGAGCTAATTCAAAGCTTCCCTAGCAGAGCTGGGAGGGACTGCAAGCTAAGTGTAGCTGGAGCTTAAAGTAGGACTTGTCACCCAACACCTGGGATATGGGACACCCTAGAAATCACTAGCATCCTAAAGAAGTGCTAGAAATCACTAGCATCCTACAGAGGTGTCACAGGGAAAGGGAACTAAATCACTGTGAGAAATCTTATTCCTGAAACATTGGTTTGGGGCCATACCTGTCAGTGATCAGTGTTTACTCCTGTCTCTGTGCTCAGGAATTACCCTCTGGCAGTGTTTTCGGGACCATATGGGATGCTGGGGATTTAACCCGGGTTAGCAGTCTGCAAGGCAAGGTACCCTACCCACTACTGTTTGGCCTTTACTCCTGAAACTTGACATTCCATACACTTAATGTATTTGTATCCAACAAATAGATATTCTTTATTAAAAAGCTATTTAATAATTAAAAATATTAAAAGCTATTAAAATTCTGAGATGGTGGAGAATACGATCAAGAAATAAGAAGAGTTTTAGAAGTAGTTCCAATGATATTTAATTCAAAAATTCTGTAAAAGCAGTGATATTCCTTTGGATTGGTAATACTTATTGTATTTCTACTTTGATCCTTCTATTGAAAAAAAGGACAAATCAGTTATTGTTTCTAGAGAGATAGTACAGTGGATAGGGCACTTATACACTGACGACCCAGATTCAAACCCCAGCACCCCGGATGGTCCCCCAAGCTCCACCTTGGTAATTCTTCAGCACAGAGCCAGGAGTTAGTGAGGACTGCCTGGTGTGGCTCAACCCTTTCCCTCCCTAAATAAAATCAGTTATCCTGTTGTGACCCAACCATTTTCCCCTAAATAAAATTAGTTGTCCTATTGGTTCCAGGTTTCCAGTAGAATATTCAAATCTTGAATTAAAATATAAAGAAATTATTGGTAAATAATCACTGTAGGAGGAAGGTACATAGAACAAATCTTTGGGGGATTAAATGAATTTAAAAAAATACTGTCTACCCAACCTCAAACACATGATCATTTAATCTTTGATAAAGGTGCAACGAGTCTAAAATGGAGTAAGGAAAGCCTCTTCAATAAGTGGTGTTGGGAAAAACTGGGCAGCGACATGTAAAAAAAAATGAATTTGGACCTGTGTCTAACACCATGCACAAAAAATCAGATCAAAGTGGATTAAAGATCTCAATATCAGACTTGAATCCATAAAGTACATTGAAGAAAATATAGGAAAAACCCTCCATGACATTGAAGCTAAAGGCATCTTCAAAGATGAAACATCTCTAACAAAGCAACTAGAAGAAAAGATAAATATATGGGACTACATGAAACTAAAAAGCTTCTGCACCTCAAAAGAAACAGTGACTAAGATACAAATGCAATCCACAGAATGGGAAAGAATATTCACCCAATACTCATCTGATAAGGGGTTAATATCCAGGATATATCAGGCACTGGTAGAACTTTACAAGAAGAAAACAAACAACCCCATCAAAAAATGGGGAGAAGAAATGAACAGAAACTTCAGCAAGGAAGAAATTCGAATGGCCAAAAAAACATATGAAAAAATGCTCATCATCACTAATCATCAGAGAGATGCAAATCAAAACAACAATGAGATACCACTTTACACCACAGAGACTGGCACATATTCAAAAGAACAAGAACAACAAGTGCTGGCGTGGGTGTGGGGAAAAGGGGACACTCATCCATTGTTGGTGGGAATGCCGGCTGGTACAGCCTTTCTGGAAAACAATATGGACATTCCTCCAAAGACTAGAAATTGAACTCCCATTTGACCCAGCCATTCCACTCCTGGGAATCTACTCTGGGAAACCAAAAATACGCAGCGGGAAACACCATCCCTACTTTTATGTTCATAGCAGCATTATTCACAATAGCCAGAATCTGGAAGCAACTCGAGTGCCCGAAAATAGATGACTGGATCAAAAAGCTTTGGTACATCTACACAATGGAATACTATGCAGCTGTTAGGAAAAATGAAGTTATAAAATTTGCCTACAAATGGATGGACATGGAGATTATGTTGAGCGAAATTAGCCAGAAGGGAGAGAGACAGTTACAGAATGACTGCATTTATCTGCATAACATAAATATATAGGTACATATTATGATACCAATATCCAAGGTCAAGTGAAACATACATCAGGAGGTCCTGTCAAAGGTGGAAATTATCACAAACGTGTGGGAGTCAGAGGCTAGGTAAGACAGAAAATGGAACAGTGTGCTAACAATTGTGAGGGTACTAATGCCAACCTAGAACTGAGCATTAAATAGAGGCAAAAGGATACACATGACAACCCTTTAATGTATGTTCTGTAATCCATAGTCTGGAGAGGAAGGAAAGGAGAAAGATAGAGAAATGGAAAGAAATAAAGAACCTGCCATGGAGGAGGGCTGGGGGAGGGGGAGGGAACCGGGACGTTGGTGGTGGGAGGGGCACTGGTGGCGGGATGGGTGCTGCTACAAATATGAACTTTTTAATTGTATATCTTTGTAATTGTAAAAATAAAAAAAATTTAAAAAAAGGTATGTGAAGAAGGTTTGTAAGGAACATATTTTAGGGATTTCAGGGAATCCCTAAAATTTAGGAACAGATTTTAGGAAAAGAAGCTTTTATGTGTTGTCAAGCTGAAAAAAAAATCTAATTGAATTCTTTTAAGGATCTTAAAAGAAGTATAAAATCTCAGAAGTACAAAATCACGAAGTACAAGATCTTAAAGAAGTACAAATTCTTCAGTAAATATAAGTAAAATTATCATGAACAGTTTGTAATAGTATTTCCACAGTGGTATAATAAAATAAAAAAATAAGTAAAAAAAAATACTGTCTAGATGCAGGTATTGAGCACTTACTAAAATAAGACAGCATTTTGTTTTAAGCTGTCTTTTATAATTCCAAAACATTGTGTTTGGGGTATATTTGTTACCTTCTTTTATCGATAGCAAAGTGAGAACCAGAAAAATTCAGTTTACTTGCCCAAGTCACAATTATAAATAGTGTGACTGGGATTTGAACTCTGCTCATTTGATTTCAGAATTGACACCTTTTAAAACCTTATATTACTCCTTGGTCTGTAACATTAAATGGTGACTTCCTTCCCTCACCTCCTTTCCCCCCAAAAAAACTAGACTTCTGAAATTTGCCGTCTGATGGAGACAGGATTGCCTAGGCAGCAAACTTGGAAATTGCCTGAGTTTAGGTAATGGAGTTTGCATTTTGAAAAGTGACCACTAGAGGGACTCGGTACCTCTTAATATTTCATGTTGCGATGGTCCCTCCAACAGAAATGGGGAAATAAAACCAAATCAAGCATTCATTCTATACAAACATTGCTCCTTTATAACTTATGGTTTTTTTTTAGATGACTCATAGCCAACCTAAAGGGATATTTCTGTTTATTTGTCCCTCTGTCTTTGTATCTATCTCAGTCTCATTCATTTTTCACTTTTCAAGAACCCAAAATGAGATTCACTGGACATCCTATTCATCTGCCTATCCCCTGCGGTCCTGAGCACTAAACCTGAAGATAGCAGATTGATGCCTCTCTCCAAATTTCACAAAATACTCTTTTAATTGATAGTTAATAAAATAAAAAGGTGTTTGAAGAACAAGAAGATACACAGATAGTTACAGTGTAAAAAAATACCACTACATCACTACTGACATTTCCAGTAGCATTTAAACAAGGACGCCTTTTCCCATTTTCCTCTTATAAAGGTTGTAGGCTATTCAGACTTGCAGTCACTTCTTCGGTATGCTTCCAGCGTTATAGCTTGCTTCCTAATAACTCCTTGCCACGTAAAATCCTAGAAGGACAGATTTAACTGCCCTTTCCACTTTCACATTATTCTTTCCTGTGACTTCTACCCTTTCTTTGCTATGAGAAGCTCTTCTTTATCTTGCCTGCCTTAGTGAATGTTTTCTTCCATGTAGATCCTCAATCAGATCATTTATAAGTAATCAAGCATCAGCTTCACTCTTTCCCTGGGTTCCTGATTGGAATATATCTGCCACAATGCCTAATCGTGGTGCTGCTTTCTGCCTCCTGAATCCTTAGTAAACACCTCACCTACAGGTGATGACAGTTCCTCTCTCCATCATCTTCATTCATACACTGATCACTTTATTTATGTATATGACTATGGCACTTGATCTGAGCTTCTGAACACTCTAAATCAAGTATAGCATATAAAGGTAATTTCCTCAGAACCTGAAAAGCAGATGGTTTGATCAAAGGTAAAATATGACTTCTGTCTACCAGACATTCTTACATGAACTGAAAATAAATGAACGGGAGTTCATCAGTCACGCAAGGAATGAATCCCATTAGTTCATATTCTTATTACATAAAATGATGTGAAAAGAATGGAAAATAAGTAATAGGAAATTGGTTGGGCTTGGTGTCCTTTCATTCTGTCCTGATTCTTAAATCACACTGTTTGTTGTCTCCTGGGGTGAGAGGCACTAAATCTGGGGCTCCAGAACTGACTTAAGAACTACCCTTTTACCTTTACCATAGGACTTTCTTATGCATAAGCACTGATTAGAAGCTGCCTGTTGCAGTGCAAGCATGAGGTACACTAGATAATTCCTGTTGTTGCTGTTGACTTTTCCAAGCATCACAGATATTCAGAAATGACAACTAATATAAAGACTTCTCCAGCTATCTGTTAAAGCTCCATCATAGAAGCATTTCACTTTTTTAAGAATTTTTTTTATTATACCACCGCGAGATATACAGTTACGAAAGTGTGTGCATATTTGGGTTTCAGTCACACAGTGTTCCAGCATCCATCCCTCCACCAGTGCCCATTTCCCACTACCAATGTCCCCTTATTCCCTCCCTCCCCAGTCTGCATCTATGGCAGGCAATTTTCACTTCTCTCTCTCTCTCTCTTTCTTGCTTTCTCTCTCCTCCCTCTCTCTCTCCCTTCTCTTACACACTGTGGCTTGCAATACACAATTAGAGGTTATCATGTATATCCTTTTGCCTAATTTCAATGCTCAGTCCTTCGCTGGTATTATCATTTACCATAATTATTAGTACACTGTTCCTTTCTCTGTATTACCTAACCTCTGACTCCCACACATTTTGCAGTAGGTTCTACCCACTGACAACACCTCCTGATCCATGTTTTGTCAGGCCTTAGATATTAGTATCAAGAATTATTTCTCTTTTCAAACAATGGAAAGACAAGGAGGACAGAAGAAGGTACCCCCCTCCCGACATCCCCCCCACACACACACAAAGAGTAGAGACATTAACTTCTGGGCTCCAAAATAGACTGTTATGTTAGCTGTATGGAAGCAGTTGCCTTATCTTTTGCATCTGTTGTAAACTGGGAATGGGGGGAGGGGAAGCCAGTCCCATTGTTAATGTGGTCTAATGATTATTTCTGGGAAATGGAAAGTTGTTTTTAAACCTTTCATAAATTACTGTTGGCAGCCCATCTGGATGAGGAGCTGAAGCAGATGGTAAGCACTTGACAGCTTACTCTATCTCATCAGAAAGAATCAGCTGATCAGTTTTTTTGTCTATGGACGAATTATAGTTTGAAACTGGAGAAACACTCTTATCTTTAGCCTAATATTTCTTTTGAGCAGGACCTAGAGACATTCTTCATGCTGGAGAATATTGTGGACACCCTCTAACCTACATTCTGGCCTTTAAAGGGTATGGTTGATATTGGAGAAGTAAAATACTTATTTTTACAATTTTCCTTACAGATGTTATATACACTGATAATCCCTCCCGCCCCTCACCAACCATACACATATAATTTTTGATATACACAAAACAACAAAGAAATATAGAGGGATAAGCTGAGCCAAAGGTATAGGGTAGACAGGTTCTGGACTGGATGCAGGCAGAGGAGGCCATGCATTGCATTTCCGTCACCACGAGAGTTGAGGGAAGAAGAGTAGCACATGCTACATGAAGGAGGAACCGTAACTAAGATTCCATCAACCTCATCCAAAGTAACAGGAATGGGTTCTTCCTCCATGAAAAGGAGTTAAAAATATTACAGTCAACTTTGACTGGGGCCAAGGAGCCACACTACAGGCCTGAGCCACACCCCCAGTCAGGTTTTCCTGCTTCAGTTCTGAGGGTCACACGGCAGAGCCTCGCAAAGCTGTCCAGTGGCATATTAGATATGCCAAAACCAGTAAAAACAATGGATTCTATCCCCCTGACACTGAAAGAACCCTAAATATGCAGCGTACTAAGAAGGTCAAGCAAGGAGAGGTTGATAAAATCTCAGGGCCCTGTATAAATTCTCCAGTAGACCATACTGGGCAGGGGCGAGGAGGGGCCAGGGTCGGTAGGAAAGGTACAGGCTACTGTATTTGAACCACTGTGTGTGTGTGGGGGGGCTGCAGAAAACAAAATCATTTCCCTTTTTGAAGCAAAAAATAAAACTTGAAAAAAAAATTGGTTTTGTTTAGTAAAAATGGGGAAGAATTGAATTCCAGTGTTCCTAGCCACAAGGGATCACATTTCCACTGAGAAGTGAACAGTGGAGACTCAAAATTCGAAAACATTTGGGGAGAGGGAAAATTGGCTTCCTGTGATTTCGATAATGTTCCAGTGGGCTCCGTTTTGCTGGGATGTGTTATATTGTATGTACGCCATACATGGACCAGAGTGTGCAGAGTTTAAAGGTTTGGAAACGATGGTGAAAATCTTAGTCTTTGTTAATTTGTCTCAATAAAAGCTCACTGGAACTCCAAAAAAAAAAAAACTCAGGGCCAAACATCTCTGAATGCAGCAGTTATGTATACCTAAGTCGAGAACTCAACATGATGAATAACCTAGCACCTGAGCAGCACAGGAAGAAGAGAGAGGCTTGGAAAGCCTTCAAGAGCATCAAAGAAATAGCTAAAAAAACAAACAACTCTGGGTACATCTCTTCAACTCCACCGTTCTCCCTGCATTAACATATGCCTCAGAGACCTGGGCCCTATGACAGCAGGCCTATGAAAGCAGAATGCTATTCGGGTCTCCCAAAATGAATGAAAGAGCTGTGCTTGGAATATCACGCCTCACTCAAATGAGAGAAGGAATCCAGAGTTCCGACCTCTGTCAATGATTGAGAGTCAGGGACGCTGTCTCATTTGCCAAGGCATCAAAATCAAATGGGCTAGACATGTAATGCAACTTGGAGACGACCCCTGGACTAGAGCTGTTACCAAATGGATCCCTCAGGATGTCAAAAGATCACGTGGCCGCCCACTTACAAGATGGTCAGACTTCTTCATCAAGACCCTGAATGAATGGTTTGAGGCTCTTTGTATTCCTGGAGCAACCAGATGCCATTGGGCTACACTGGCACGTGATAGGGACAAATGGAAACATTACTGGCATAAATCAATGAATAACGGGATGTCAAGTGATCAAGTGATCAAGTGAACGTTGTTTTAATCATTTGGAAACAGCTATATACCGATGTATTTTATTTTTAAAACTCTTTTTATAAAAAGATTTTTAACCCCACCAATAGCTAAAGCAATCCTTGGGAAAAAAGAAGATGGGAGGTATCACTTTCCCCAACCTCAAGCTCTACTACAGAGCAGTTGTAATTAAGACAGTGTGGTATTGGTATAGAGACAGACCTGTAGACCTATGGAATAGAACTGAGTATCCTGAAACGCACTCACAAATATACAACCACTTAATCTTCGATAAAGGAGCAAAAAAATATTAAGTGGAGCAAAGAAAGCCTCTTCAACAAATGGTGCTGGGAAAACTGGGCAGCTACGCGTAAAAAAACGAACTTAGACCTCCTTCTAACGCCATGCACAAAAGTCAGATCAAAATGGATTCTAGATCTCGATATCAGACATGAATCTATAAGGTACATCGAAGAAAACATAGGAGAAACGGCTCTACGACATTGAAACGAAAAGTATCTTTAAAGACGACACACCACTGACCAAGCAAATGGAAGCAATGATAAACAAATGGGATTACATAAAATTGAAAAGCTTCTGCACCTCAAAAGAAACGGTGACCAAGATACAAAGACAATCCACAGAGTGGGAAAGGATATTCACCCAATACCCATCTGACAAGGGGTTAATATCCAGGATATATCAGGCACTGGTAGCACTCCACAAGAAGAAAACAGCCAACCCCATCAAAAAATGGGGAGAGGAAATGAACAGAAGCTTCCAAAAAGAAGAAATTCGAATGGCCAAAAGGCATATGAAAAGGTGCTCTTCATCTTTAATCAACAGGGAGATGCAAATCAAAACAACAATGAGATACCATCTCACCCCACAGAGACTGGCACACATCCAAAACAGCAAGAACAACCGGTGCTGGCGTGGATGTGGGGAAAAAAGGAACTCTCATCCACTGCTGGTGGGAGTGCCGACTGGTCCAGCCCTTTTTGGAAAACAATATGGGCATTCCTCCGAAAGCTAGATATTGAGCTCCCATTTGATCCAGCAATAGCACTCCTGGGAATATACCCGAGAGACCGAAAAACACATAGCAGAAACACTATCTGTACTTCTTTATTCATCTCTGCGCTATTCACTATAGCTAGAATCTGGAAACAACCTAAATGCCCGAGAACAGAGGACTGGCTAAAGAAACTGTGGTTCATCTACACTATGGAATACTATGCGGCTGTCAGAAAAGATGAAATTATGAAATTTACCTGCAAATGGATGGACATGGAGACTATCATGCTGAGTGAAATTAGTCAGAAGGAAAAGGACAGATATAGAATGACTGCATTCATTAATAGGATATAAATAGATACCAGTGTTTTACTAAATATGGGAAATGGTAATGGCAGATTAAAACTCACCACTGAATATACACAAAGAGACTTAAGTGATAAACTCTAAATATCTGCAGGGCTAGCCACAATGTGTAAAATAAGAGGGAGAGAGATGCAGAGACAGAGAGAGAGATAGAGAGAGAAAGAGAGGAAACTGGGGTACCTGCTATTAAGGTGGCCTGGGGGGGGGGGAGGAGGGGGGGGGGGTACATTGGTGGTGGAAATGGGGCACTGGTGGAGGGATGGGTGCTGGAATACTGTATTACCAAGAACCAATTATGAACACCTTTGTAATTGTATGTTTCACGGTGGTATAATAAAAAAATTAAAAAAAAGATTTTTAAATGAATTAATTGCTTATTTGATATATTCCAGGTCAACAAGTGCTGCCCTTCAGTTAAAAAAACAAACAAAAAATGCCTTTAAAAAATGTGTCTCTATATTTACAGATGAGTAAAATGAGATTCAGATAAGTTAGTTTAAAAAGTCATGATAGTGTTTTATTTATGGTAGTGTTTTATTTATGGTAGCTACCAGCTCTCCATATGCCCAGCTGATCATGAGGGGGCCCAGGAGGGAAGGTGGGCACCATCCCAGCAGAGCCTCGCAAGAAACCAGAGAACCCCCCACACCATAAGGGCCACCATTTTCAACCTCTGGACTCCACAGATCATCAGAGCTCCATAGAGTCCACCCTACAGCCATCTATTTCAAGCCAAGGTATGCCTGATTCAGAGACTCAGAGACATGGGGTAGAGCTACTACCAGCTCTCCCTGTTCCCAGCTGATCATGAGGCACCCAGGAAAGAAGGAGGTGGGTTCTAGCCCTAGCCCGCCACGGAAGCAGAGCCTCCCAAGAAGCCAGCGGAATCCTCACACCATGAGGGCCGCCATTTTCAACATCCGGACTCCACAGCTCGTCATAACTCCACCCAATAGACAGCTGATGTCACCTCATTGCGGTTCATCAATAAATGTGCAAGATGAGAGGCTACTACAAGAGTATCCCACCCGCACGGCAGAGTCTGGCAAGTTACCTGTGTTGTATTTGATATGCCATAAAACCAGTAACAATTATAGACCTCATTTCCATAACTTGAAGGAATAGTTTGAGGCTCTTCATGTTCTGGAGCGAGCAGTTGCCCTTGGGCTACACTAGTACAGGACGAGACATATGGAGATGTTACAGTGCCCACTGGAGCAAATCTATGAACAACAGGAAGACAAGTGATACAAGTGATCTCTATATTTACAGATGAGTAAAATGAGATTCAGATAAGTTAATTTAAAAGTCATGGTAGTGTTTTATTCTCAGAATGCATGAAATGAACTCCTTGTGCACTGTGGCTTAGTTTGAAATTCATGGTAATTTCTAAATGTCTTATTATAATAATCTTAGCACCTTGTATCTTTGTTGTGTCCTTCAAGACATTCCAAATCCTGAAAACCATATGACCTCCAGTAGCGTGAACCTCAGTGAAACATACTTTTTTTTGCCACTGTTCTAAAATATACCAATGTCAGCAATGTCTGAAAATTGAAAATTTCTCTACTTTTTCCATTGAAGGTGACTAAGTTATTGAACAGATGAATTATTAGAAGAGAGGAGAAAATTCCCAGTAAAATGCATAAGACTATCTTCAGTAGCTGTCTGCCCTCTAGTTTGTAACTGAGATCCTAATGTTTTTGATTGTCTTTTTAATGGATTTGTATTCTTTTTGGGGTGTTGCAAAAGGAGAGCCGAGTTGGGGGAACAAACCCACTGTGCTTAGGGTTTGCCTTAGTTTCTGCACTCAGAATCACTTTTGGTGGGGCTCAGGGTACCATGTGGAATGCTGAGGATGGAATCTGGGTCAGCTGCATGAAAGGCAAGTATTCCACCCACGGTACTGACTGATCTTTTTGTCCCTAGATTTCTATTCATGTCTGTCTTTTAAATCAAAATTGTCCTTTGCCAAACAACAGTTCCACTTTACCCTCGGCATTTCCTGAAAAACGAAAATTATGTTGATTTGTAAAATGTTGTGAAATATCAGGGCCACCAAGCAATTTGGAGCTAAAATGAAAGCTGAAATATCTAAGATGTTGGCAGAAACCAAACTAATTATATTTCACCCAATTACCTAACCATTAAATCTAGCTTCTTGAAATGGTCAGGAACTGGTATTTATACTGAGCACCAAGCCTAAAGAATAAAATACCAATATAAACATATCATTTTGAAAAAAAATACAAAATGCAAAACTTGAGATTAAGAAGAACAAAAGAGGCAAAAAAGAATGAGACTAGCTAAGCAAATAAGTATATCAACTCCTACCAAAATGACAGCCAATAAAGGTCAGTAAAACTGAAGAGAGAACACAATGTAAAATAAAAGTATTTTGTCGATACTTAAGAATAGAAATAAAATAGTATTGATTAGAATAAATAGGATAAAGTGAGTAATAATAACTTGTGACCAGCTCTTGCTTCTTTTTTTAAAGAAATAGCGAAAAAGACAAAGAACCTCCAGCTCCCTCCGGGCACAACTCTTCTACTCCACAGTTCTCCCTGCATTAACATATGCCTCAGAGACCTGGGCCCTACGAAAAGCAGGATGAGAATGCTCTTCGGGGTCTCCCAAAGAGGAACTGAAAGAGCTATGCTTGGAATATCACGCCTCACTCAAGTGAGAGAAGGAATCCGGAGTTCTGAGCTCCATCGCTGTTCCAGAGTCAGGGACTCTGTCTCATTTGCTAAGGCAACGAAAATCAGATGGGCTGGACATGTAATGCAATTCGGAGACAATCGCTGGACTAGAGCCATTACCGACTGGATCCCACGGGATGTCAAAAGATCACGTGGCCGCCCACCTACAAGATGGTCAGACTTCTTTGTCAAGACCCTGAACGAAAGGTTTGAGGCTCTTTGTATTCCTAAAGCAACCAGATGCCATTGGGCTACACTGGCACATGATAGGATCAAATGGAAATATTACTGGCGCCCGCTTGAGCAAATTGATGAATAATGGGATGTCAAGTGATCAAGTGATTAAGTGACCAGCTCTCAGCTCCAGAAGCTAAGCAATGAAAGTCAGTAGGGAACTTCAGTCTTCACCAAGAAGTCAGGACTAGACTATTTGCTGTCATTATTTCCTTAAATGGCTAGGAAAGAAAATGGGCTCAATATAGGAAATAATGCTTCTCCTATAGGAAATAAAGGAAATATATTTCCTATATTGAGAAATATTTATTTCTCAATATAGGAAATAAATTTTCTCAATGGCAGAAGACAGATAATTTGGACGGAAGGAGAACAAATAATACGGGCGAGCCTTACAGTGACATCATTTTCTTCTTGGGAGCTCATTTCAAACAAAAGCTTAGGGTGTATAACCCAAGAAGATCCCTATGGTCTTGCTGAGTTGTCAGCGTTTGCACTACAGTGCCTGTGTGCTGGTGTGAGGTATGGGGTTCTATAGACCAGGATTCTAGATGATAGAACCAGAAAGATTTCTAGAGACTTGGCATGAGTGTTTGACCACCTGCTGATCTTCGCACTAAAGGAAACTGTCCACAGCCCTAGAAAGCAAAGGCAAAGAGAAGCTGGATTAGAGAACTGGTAACTGCAGGTGATTTGAGACCTTTGAGATCCCATTGCTCACCTGACAAGGGGCCATTGCACAACTAAAACTTAAGGCTTCACCAATCAAATCAGTCATCAGTCACTCCAATCCCTGTCCAACTTGCACCTTAAGTCCACACACAAAAGTATCCGAGCCACTAAATAGATCTTTTATACAAGTAATTTACACATTTTGATCAGGGATGGGGAAGGAGCTCTTACACCCACACTCTGGGGTCAGATATGCACATTCTGAGGCTTGTTGAGGCAGTGGACACACTTGATTCAGAGATCAGAACCAAATAAAGTATAGAAACGTAATTGCTTTTGTTATTGTTAGTTTTTCAAAGGGGAAACTAATTTGCTTTTCTTAGCTATCAACTTTTTGACTCTTGAAAAGACTTTGATTATAACAGACCTTGGTTTTGCAAGATTCTGTAATATCCATCATAATTCAGGCTAAATATCGCTGTCCATATTCAGACAGTCTTGGAGAAAGAAAATTCCCTAATACATACAAATTTACCAACTTTTGTGAGTTAATATGATGGTGCAGATGAAAATAAAGTTATCTTTTACTTGGAGGTTTTCCTGGTGCGTCAATAAGTTTAAAGAAATTAAAGGGATTTTTTTTATTCACAAAATTAAAAGTAGCATGGTAGATTCAAGGCTCATGCATTAGAAGCCAGGAAGAAATTTCTCACAGATGACAGGATGTGAGAAACATTGGGAAGCAAACCTGTTTCTTCATTTGGCCTTTTCCTACTCTTCCTCAGACACTCATAGAATCTTTGAGTCCGCAAGCTCAGAATAGGGCCTCATATCTGGTTGAGCAATGCTGTGTTCAAAAATCACTGTTGACCAAAACTCAATAAAGTCTTTAAGTCATGTCATAGTGCAGCCGAACATCAGAGACAGAATAAGAATCCTACCACTTATTTTTTTTAACAGGTTGTGGAAATTGTGTAAAAGCTTGTTACTCTGAGGAGGAAATAGACTTACTCACCTGCACGAATTTGCTTGGCTGATTAAGTCTTGTCCCTTTTGCAAAGCATCAGCTGTGCAGTCTTTAATTTCTTTATATAATTCCTCATGCCTTGCTGCCAAGACAGGCAGACTTAAACCCTCTGATTTAAGAAGCTTAAGGTAAGCTTCAACTCTTCCAAGTACATCAAATGCCTGCCAAAGAAAACATATTTTCATCTGCTCTTTTAGTTTAAAATCTACATCATTGTGTGCACAAAAATAATAGATTAAAACAGGCCGTTCAATTTATTAGTCTAATCACAATAAAAACAACAGTCTTAGTCTTGGAAAATGACCATATAGTTGTAAGGAAAACTGATCCTAGTTTTGTTTGTCATCAATAAACTAAAGCATCATTAAATTATCCGAATAGTCTACATTGACAATATATCTACATAACACAGTCATGACTGCATAGTATTTGGAGAGCCAAGCTTACTTTTTGCACCTCCTGCAAAACATAAATATAATGAGTGAGATATTTTCAGAATATTATTATATTGCATCCTTTTGTAACCCATGAAGAGGAAATTTATCAACAATTTGCACTTTGAAGCTAAAGTACTATAGAGAGATATTTAAGAAATTATTAATTTGCTTTTGCTCCCTGCATTTCCAAGTATAAGACATTCTGTATGCTATATACACAACATCCATCTTTAGAAAATATTAGAATTTAGTTCTGAAGCAGTGCAAGGACTAAGGTGAATGTAATATTTAGTTTCTGATAAGCAAGATAGAATTGTACTAGGGAAAAAAAGCCCTGTAGACCAAACTATTTGAGAATTTTTTTACTTTCTTACTTTACTAGCAGATCAATAAGCAAGCATAGAGAATTAAGTTTATGAAATTAACATAAAGTTGGGAGGACTTAATTTTTATAGTTAAATCTTATTGGCATTAAAGTGGAAAGGTAAAGGCAGTAAAAGAGAACTGGAGTAATATGAAGAGAAACTAGAAAGAATAGAGTGTAAAAATCTTCGCAGTTCTCCTACCATTTCTCAGTGTGCATGGTGAGCAAGAAATAGGTTGGGTAAGTTGAAGAAATGCTGAGGCTGAACTAAAAGAGAGTTCTTGCCATGTTGCCCTTTGGCTCATCTGAGGAAGACACATTACAGAATGTGCCATATAACCTGGAGAACATCCTATTATAGTTAATTTGACAGTGCCATAGACCTGGAAGTGAGGTCTTGCTTATTGCTACCATGTAAGCTGGAAGCCTTGTCAGAACAGAGTATAAAGACTTCACAGAAGACTCAGAGAGAATAGCGGGTCCCGTGAGTGGGATGCTGAGACCTGAGAGTGATCAAGAAGGAATACAGGTAAGTCAACTCTGCTGGAGACAGACAGAGGCCATACCCGGTCCGTGACATCCTAGAGAGGTTTGACGCAAAACTGAAACTGGACAAAACTGGAATTTACAAATAAAATATCTCAAACATGGTCTAATTATTTATATGTAGATATTCTGTTCTCACTTCAGAGTCCTCATGACTCCAAAATCTCTTCCAGGTACTAAAAATTTTTTTAAAAATCATTCCTATTTATGTCACAGCTTGTTTATTTGAAAGAAAATGATTATTTATAGAAACTAGTAATAATACAGTTTATTAAGAACTAATGATACTCTTTATGAATTCTGTTTCATGATTATTTTGAACTCAAGATATATTCTTGAAAGTTACCTAATATTTCTGAATGCCTGCTGGGTTCCAGACACCACTTCCCTTACAGCCCTGGGAGGCGAGAGGGAAATGATTCTCATTATAGACATTGGGTACAGGGTTTCAGAGAGCTTAAACAATTTCCACCAGGTTACACCTCTTCTCAGTGGAAGATTTGTTCATTGCACTGGATTTGTCTGGATTTGTTCATTATACTGGATTTGTTTGGGTTTCTGCAAAGGTGTCCTAAGACAGGATTACCAGAGAGGCTTCAGAAAGAAGACTGTTTTGCAAGCCTATACTTGAGTTGGAGTGACGTTTGTCTGCAAGCACTATCCTTTCCTCACAGAAAACACCAGTAAGGAAAGTTGTAATTTCTTGTGCCACACAGGACCGAGAAAAAGGATGACCCTTGGACCCGGGCACCCATCCTTCTCTGACTCGCTTTCTTCCCTGCATTGCTGGCAAAGACAAACACGTCAAGATGTCCCAGACAATGATGTGGATAAATCAAATCCTTCCATCACTTGAAGGATAGCACTGTTATCCTTCCAGTGATGGAAGTAACTGTGTTTTATATTTAAATCTTTTATTGCTGGAAGTAACTGTGTTTTATATTTAAATCCTTTATTGCTTACTTTGAATAAACTTGAGTCTCTTGTTAATCAAGAGTTAGTTGTAAAATTAGTGCCTATGGCATAATCTGGTACAGTCACAGTTACCATGAACTCCCATAAGTGTGCCTAACATTATATATGTATCTAAAATGTTATATGTGAAATATATATTTAAATATATATTTACAAGTACTCAGAGTAAGCACATATTCAGATTTTGGATTGTAAACCACTGAGAAAAACATAAGGAATAAATCAAGGAAAAGAATATGTATATACACATAAGAATCAGAGCTTTAATACCCTCCTGTAAGTTAATTCTCAAGTCCTGGTCTGAATGGAAAAGAATAGAGAATTACAAAGCTACTTTTCTTTTTTCGCCTGCAAGTTTAACTATATTGTCTTAGTATTAAACCTCAGTAATCTTAATGTAATTCCTATCATGTGTTTAGTTTGAGAATTAAAGAAGAGAAAAATGGAGGTGACTAAAGCTGATGGTAAACACATGCAGCGACATCAGCAAGTATTTTCTGGATATGCTGTAACTCTTCCTTGATCCAGCACATCCTTAAAGCCACTGAGATGAGTGCGGTCAGCTGCCGGCTGCCATTCATCCATCTCCACTGCACCTGCCCCTTGGGCCCCATTTGACAGCTGTCTCCCCTTTCTCTCATTCTCTATAGAGGAGTTAAATCCTGAAGCCACGTGGATATTAAATTCCTGTGTGATGCGACTCCACCCCATTCCTGAATTTTTTTAAACTCATAAAATGTATCCCTTTCTATCTTATGAAAATAAGTGGAATAGCTCAGCATTCAGTAGGAGGAGGTGGTAATAGCGGACTAAAATCAGCCATATCTAAGACTCAGAGTAGCAAAATTTTCTCTCAGAGATTTTTCTCAAGACTATTAAAAATGTTAGGAAAGCACTGACTTATAAATTGTATTTGAAGGCTGGATTCGGGACTGCCCCATAACTTGTGGGGCTCAGGAGCTACTCCTCCTGGCTCTACACTCTAGGTGGTGCTTGGAGACCCAGTGGTGCCAGAGATCAAACAAAATTGTTTTATGGATCACATTTAATAGAGCTGTGAGCAGAGAAAGGTGAATGATTAAATTTCTTCATTAGCTCAATAAATTACTTACTATATATGTGTGTGTATTAGACATGTACACATATTATATATAATGCATATATATGTACATATATGTGTATATATGTATAAATATATATATTTTATACTCTAATATACAGAATTGGCTTTTACAGAATTCTATAGGGAAAATGGGTTTGATAACCTATGAGAATATGTTCATCAACTTTAATCCTAATCTAATGGAAAGGAAATAATCTGAGCACACAGAAATGCTTAAATTTCTTGATTTTGAGTAGAAGCCTCTTTCAAGAAGACTCTACTATCTGTGACAGTCTGAGTCATATGCAAAACTCATTTCTCTTCTCTAATTCCTATGCAGCTTTGCTGAGGAATCCATATACCAATTTCAGAAATGATCTAAGTATCATTTTGTTGCTTAATCTACCCCCAAAATAAAACTGAATGCTTCTGTTTGCCATATGCATAAGGAACCTGATATACTCAATCCAGCCTAGAAAGAATTTCTTTGTTGTGCACATAGTACATAACGGGCTATTTCTGGCAAGCACACTGCAATCCACACACAGATATTTTAGCAGTTATTTTCCCTCTAGGTTTACTTTTCTTCAAACAACACTACTTCCTTCAAACTATGTTATGCTGAAATTAGGACTTTATGATGGGATGATTTAAAAAATGGCTATAGGTACAAGTAGAATATTTTCTTCTGTTGAGTTCTGTTGGCACCACCCAGTTATTCAGCATATCAAAAGAAGTCCAAAAGCTTCATTTGGCCCTTGATTGAAACAGATTGAGGGTTTGCTTGATTTTGTTCTTTAATGTGTTAAGATATTTCCTCTTCAGCCTAAGATTCAAAACACTCTCAATAGAGATCTTATCAGGGCCCAACACATTTTATTCTCTCTTACTACAAGGTTAGTAAACTAAGAATCATAAAACCCCTTAGCACAATTCTTGTATCATGATACTTCAAAGGGATGTTTAATTAGGGTTGCTTTAGTATGGTTTGCTATTTGATTAATCTGTGTGAACCTATATGTGTGTCTGTGTGTATACACACAGACACACATATAGGTTCGCTACAGATTAATGTATATATATACACACACATATATGTGTATATGTATATACACACACAGACACACACATACACATATATATTGAAAATTTCATTTCATGAGTTTTAAGGGTGGAGAGTGTTTGGAGCTTTAATTAACAAGGACACAAAACTCAAATTGTCTTCTAATAAGATTCCAATCTCTCCTGGATTAAACTTTTATAAAGAGGTTGGGAGACAGCGTAGCAATTAGGTCATTTTCCTGCACATTGGTCGACAAGTGCTGACCCCTGGCATGCTATATGGGCCCCTGAGCACCACCAAATGGTCCCTGAGCACCACCAAGTGTGGCCAAAATCCAAACAGAGAAAAAATAAAAGGATTTAGTTTCTAAAAACGACCCCAAGCTTCAATTTCCTTTCTTAAAGGAAATGTTGTTGGCCTTTGGTATGGTAAGAGAATTCTTAATTCAGGCCCTACCCAAAATTGCCCAGTTTCATAAATGCCATGGGGACAGAGAGGGGGAAGAGGATGGGTGGGGAGGCAATTTTAGCTCCAGACATTTGCTGCCCCCAGCTGGTGTTCTGGCTTATTTCTTCCTTATTTCCCATCCAATGTTATTGCCCCTGGGCCCAGAACTCTTTCCCTATTCAAATTAAAAGTTGAATTAGTGGTGTTAATAAGATGTGTTTAAAATGATGTCTACCTAAAGCATGTTTCTACAAATATTTTAAAATGTCGTAGAAGTTCTGTATTTAAAGTGGTATGTATATGAATCATTTTTTTTCAGTAACAAATAAAGTTTATGTGTCAATAATTTCTTTGTCTAAGTTCATCTTAAAAACAGGCAAACTAGAGGGGCCGGAGTGATAGTCAAGTGGGTAGGGTGTTTGCCTCGCACGCAGCTTGCCCATGCCGGCCAGGGTTCGATCCCCGGCATCCCATATGGTCCCCCGAGCACAGCCAGGAGTAATTCCTGAGTGCAGAGCCAGGAGAAACCCCTGAGCATTGCTGGTGTGACTCAAAAAAGCAAATAAAAATAGGCAAACTATAAAAAACACTTTGAACTCTAGCCAGTCATTGTATACAATAGCTGATTTATTTTATTTTATTTTAATATACCTAGGTAACTTTAGGATGGTCTTGAGAATATTAGCATGTTCATTTGGGAAACATCCATCTATCATGTGCATAGCATTATTTTTTCATTTATTCAACAGATATTTACTGATTAGGACTGAAAATGTGGAAAATACCACTGCTGAATAAAAAGCAAATATTTATTAAAGTCTGTGGAGCGTGCCCTCTGCTACATGCTGGGGTATGAAAATGAACAAAAGCATTTACATCATGCTAGAGTAGCCAGTGCAGTATTAAATGCATATACTTAATGACAAAATAATGACTAGCACTTACTGCGTACTTAGCTGTTCTGTGCAACAGTCATGTATTAACTTATTTACATAGTGCAATGGCTCTGAAATACATATAATCATTATTTATAGTTTACAGATGAAAAAGCCAGACAAACAGGAAGTTAAATAAATGCCCCAGGTCATAGAGCTAATACACATCTAAAGCCAGTTTAATACTCAGGAAG
This sequence comes from Cryptotis parvus, assembly GCA_021461705.1. Classification (NCBI taxonomy): domain Eukaryota; kingdom Metazoa; phylum Chordata; class Mammalia; order Eulipotyphla; family Soricidae; genus Cryptotis; species Cryptotis parvus. Next base: position 25,968 of record JAJIBD010021952.1, on the reverse strand, counting down.
TTTGGCTCCAAAATCATTATATTATTCTAGAAAAGAGTCATCCTGAGTTTTCGTTAATACTCCACTATTCCATGTATTTATTTACACTCCAATTCTCTCCCAAATGAATTTTTTACATGTATCACCAACTCTAGGAACTTTTAGTACTAAATGATATTTTTTGAAGTAGAGGTGGCTTATTAGACTTATTTTAGAGAAGAGAAAACTCAATCCCAAAATGTTAATTGATTTGTCATATGGGCAGTCATTTATTTATTCATGCAGTCTTTGAAAACTGGGTGGAAAATAAAATGATTAAAGACATAATCTCTCTTCAATGAGCACAGAGAAATACTATGCAATCATAAGGAAAAGCAATTAGTGCTGCCTAAAGATTTCTCAGAGGAGGTGATATAGATGATGACAGTGTCTTTGTATAGCACTGATCTCCTCAAACTTGAGAGACTGAGGTTGCAAGTGGTATTTCTTGTCCATGAAAGTTGTAGCTCTTTTATTTCACAATGATCTCATCCCAATTACTTAGATCAATATAGTTTTATATGAACAAGATAATGGTGGCTCCAAAATGCCCAATTTTCTAATATTACACTACTTTCAGTGTTTCAAATAGTTACAGAAAAATCTGTTACCTGGAAGGCACTATTTTATACATCCATTTCACATTACACTCTAGTGAATATAATGTGAAATGGATGTCTCCCTGCCCTCAATAAATTTTAACTTGGCAAAAGCAAAGTAAACTTATAAAAATAAGTTAATTTTTATAGGTGATAATCTATTTACTGAAAAAAAGGAGAGATTCAAAAAATCTGATGTTATTTAAGGAGAAAAAATTGCTATACTTGTGACATGGAAGTCAACTGCTACTTTATTATGAAACAGTCATAGTAGGTGACAATAAAAATGAGTATCTTTTCCTTACTGGTGTGAACGTCATCTGGTTTAGCCTCTACAGGAAGCAGTGTGGAGCTTTTCCCAAAAAAATAGGTATAGAGCTACCATATGAAGCAGCAATACCACTCCTTGGCTTCTATCCCGAAACACAAAAACATGAATTGGAAAGGACATATGCCGACCTATGTTCATCACCACACTTGTTACAACAGTCGAGATACAGAAACTATCTAAACGATCACCCTTGGATGAGTGAATCAAGAACTGGAACAGAATATTATGCAGCACTAAGCAAGAACAAAATTGTGCAATATGCAGCAACATGAATGGAACAGGAGGACAGCATGCTAATGAAGTCAGTCAGAAATAACGGATAAATGCTGAAGGCTCTCGCCAGTGTGTGGGATTTAAGGATATGCAGCAAGGGAGTAGGGGATAGAGTTTAAAAGGAACCAGCATTGGGCTCTTTGGGGGAGGGAATGAAGACCATGGTGACAGGTGTGGTGTTGGACTTCGTGTACAGGAAACCACCAATAACAGTATTGTAAATAGTAGGAGCTCCATCAATAAAACAAATTAAAACTTATAAAGGATAAAATGAGTGTCACAAATATTAAAATATTAAATATGTGTGGAACTGTGGCTCCCTTGTTAAAAGTCATATGGCAGGGATTCCTGTTTTTAAAATCATTTTGTATTACATATAGTTTTGGTAATATGGATATGCTAATAGTTTTGGTAATATGGATAAGCTAATATGGATATATGATAAGTGGACCTGTTAATCAAATATTTCCCGTGGTTCAAGCAGCTTATCTGTGCACTCTAAAGCCAAGGTTTTCTAACCGATTCTCTGAGGCAGTATGGGAGAGAGTGGACCACGAAATCCTCTACTTCTAGCTCATGAGATTGCCTCGTCAATAGTTTAGATTTCTTATACCTCTGCATATTTAAATACATATTCCATATAAGGTAAAACATGATCATCCAGACACTCTTGAAGGTTCCCCTGCCTGCTTTTGTCTCATCACTTGGAATGACACCCTCACTAAACCTGCCCTAAGGACTGAAGACAGACTCCCCAACCTGACGAAACTTCATTGTACATCTGCCTCGAGCCCTTAGGTGTCAGGCTTTCAAGCTCAGCTCGGAGCTCACCTCTGGAGAGGCTGTTCTTGCATGGAGCAAAGGATTTAGTGCTCTGATGCGCAAGCTTTTACTCCACCAACATTTCCCCCACAGCCAGCACGCTTCTGTTTACCTGCCTGCCCTGCAACTGAATTTAGAAGCTCTTGAAGGCAAGGATCACGTCTTTTTATTTCTCTACTTTTGTGTTGGGTTAGTTAGAAAAATATGACAGGAGTTAGGCACTTGCCTTACACGATGGCTGACCTCACTTTTATCCCATGAGCACAACCAGGAGAGATACCAGAGCAAAAGAACCAGGCGTAAGTCCTGAACACTACCAGGTATGGCCCCAAAACAGAACAAAAAATCAGACCAAAAGCAAGCAAACAAACCCCAAAAATTCCTTTTAAAAGTTATTTTTTCTCCTTGGGTCACCCCTAGGGGTTACTCTGGTTCTTTACTCAGGAATTAGTGCTGGTGGTGCTCCGGGACCACCATGGGATGCTGGGGATGGAGCCCGGTCAGCTGCTTCCAAGGCAAACACCCTACCCACTGTGCTATGACTCCAGTCCCATTTTTCAAACTTAAGGTTTAGGTAATATTGTTTCATTCTTGCTTATTTAAAACACCATGATGTACAAAGCTGCTCATAACAGAGTTTTGAGCATACAATGTTCTAACACCAATATTACCACTAGTGTAACCTTCTACCACACAGAGCCAACAAAGCCCAAGCAGGAGATTCATTAGAAACATGGGATTGTGTCTGTGCACCTGTAGCCCAGTTAACTAAATGACACATGACAAGGTAAGTCTGTCATGTATTTGCTGAATGCCTGTGTTTCAAAAGGGAGTCTAAACAAGCTGATGCATTTCTGACACTGAAGTTGTACTGGGAAAAGGAAGTATAGACAGTTTCTTAAGAACTATTAATACCGAAAGTAACGTGACTGTTTAATTTCTTGAATTCATTTATAGCACCTCAATAAATTCCTTCTGCAAAATATGTTTAGATTCACTACTTTAGACAGGCTTCTTTTTTCCAGTCTCTATAACAAAATTATCCTAACCTTGTGCTTTTAGTTTTTGTCTGAAATCATGATGTCTCTGTGGATATTACTATTTTGCAATACTATAATTATCTTTAACAATGAAACATTTAAAACTTTTTGTTTGATTTTTGTTTTTTAAGCCACACCCAGAGGTTCTCAGGCTTTACTCACGACTCTGCACTCGGGATCATTCCTGATGGAGTTTGGGAGATCATAGGCATTGCCTGGGATTAAACTGGAGTTACTGCATGCCAGGTACGCACATAAACACTTCTACTATCTCTCCAGTCCCGTTAAAAAAACATTAGAATTTCAGCAGCATAAGTCATGACAGTTACTGCTGTTCAAACTGCTTTTGGTGTGTTCTTCTATCTGCTCCAATTTTCCATTGATTTTTGCTTCAAGATTGGACCTCTAAGAACCACACAATATAGACTTGGTCTCAGTCTCCTCTGCCTGCTTTCTGCAATTAAATAATATGCTTGAAAATGGAAAGCACAGGATATAAAACTTCATGGTCATCAGACATTTTGCAGATTTAAGCTTGATCATCTTTGTGATATGAGTTATAAGTTAGTTATAGGCTCTTTCTATCCTGCTCTTGAAATGTTACACATTCATTTCTGTTTGATTAAAACCACAATCCCTAAACAATGACAAATACATGTGAGTGATTACTACATATTAACCTGAGCAACACTGTAGTGAACCTGCTAGAAATATAATAAATAATACAATCTACAATACAAAGAATGGAAATTTGGAAACAATAAGATGAGTAAGATGATATGTAACATGTTTACTATTATAGACAATTATGTTACATATCTTGACAAATCTTTGTAATTCTTAGCAATTAGAATAAATCATATGATGTTAATAATATCACAAATAACTCTATTCATATTTGTGATTTAGGAAGTAGGTTGACCAAGCACAACCTACAACTTTACAAGGAAAAGGAAGTGCCCTGTGTACAGCTCAATTTTCTCTTGAACCTGATTTATGAAAAGCATTACTGTTGAGACCCGTAGGTCCCAAGTATTAACTTCACTACCTACTGCAGCACTGCATCTCAAGCCAAATGCTGCACACACAGTCTTTTACATAAACCATTGAAATTTGAATATCTGTCAGCATTTAGTAGGATTAAATGGTAATCAATTTCATTCCTGGCGCTAGTTGCAAAGGTAATATGGGCACTCTCGCCAATGCGTATGACTAGGTGATAATTATGTTTTATTGACTCACAGATTGGAAATGTCTGGGCTTATAGATACTTTGTTTTGTTCTCTACCGTATCCCTAGAATTTTAACACACTAGTTATTTAAAACATATTTATTAAACAAGTGATTCCCAAAAAGAATGCACTTATTTTCATGAATTATTTATTCAGCAACTTTAATAAAAGGAATTGCTGCCATTATTCCAGTAAATAAGCATATCTCTATCTAAAATTGGTAGAAAAGGGCATGAACAAAAATGAAAGAAAATAATGAGGTTTTCCAAAACATTGTGACTATTTGCCAGAAACACATGATAAGAGTCAGAATGAAGAAAAGAACTCTATAATATGGAAAACTTACTAATAGCAGACCCTTTCAACAAATTAGACTGTGCCACCTATTATTGTTTTAGCAAAGTTCAATATCAGTAAAAGCATATTTTAAATGATATGTTTTACCCTTTGTGATGCATTCACATGTATCACATTCACTACTTCTTAGCCCCTATACTAACAGGTTTTTCACACTAACATGTGACATAGAAATGGAATGGTATTAACCTAGCTTTGACAATTTCAAACAAGAAGTTGTTGCTGAAAAATAATTGTCCAGATCAGAGTGGAATAGGTTTTCAAGATCAGTATTTACTTTTTAAGTACTGACTACCTCCCTCCCTCATTTTTTATTTTAGAGTTATAATATTCAGATCACATGTATTCAATGGAAGGAGTCTCTCTTATGGACATGCCAAAAAAACCTAACAGTGATCTTTAGCTGGGTCATTTCTTATTACTTCATCTTTTCACAGAGCAAAGGCCCATTTGCTGTTTTTTGGAAGCCATGGGCTCCCCGACTTAGGGAATCTGTGCATGTTGGCATGTGCACCTATCTCTGCTTACTCTACTGTACCATGAAAATCGGGATGTGACCTGCTCATACTTTGGTTACTACTTTTGCACAAATAGTAAAGTCTTTTAAAACAGACTCAGAAGCCATATGTTTTCTGCAGTATCTAAGAATTTGTGACAAATTCACATGTTCACTTGGAGGTTCCTTAAGAATTGCAAAAGGCAAATGCAATACTTTGGAAATAAACTGATAAGATAATCTAGACAATAAAACTATCCATTTAGAGATCAGAAAGATAGTATAACAAGTAAAGTGTTTGCCTTACATGAAGCTGACTCAGGTTCAATCCCCAGCACCATAAAAGGTCCCCCAAGCACCATCAGGAGTACAGGGTACAGAGCCAGGAGTAAGCACTAAGCACAACTGGATATAGCTCCCCAAACAAAGATACAATTTAATATATTCCTTCACTACCACCAATAGGATTTCAGATGAGAAACATATTTAAAGAGACTCTTGAAACTAATAGTACTTCAATAAATTTTTAAAATTTAATCAGTTTTTATCCAGTCCTTTATTGTAACTAAGGTCATTTATGAGTGTTATACCAAAACATTGAGTAAAGTGGAAGGGGATATTTGAAAAATGTGGGGATTCCATAATATAAAGTGATAAAGACAAATGTCATTTACAAGTCATGAGATGAATTTTATACTTTAATGGAAACCCACTACATAATTTCATCATTATTTATTCTTAATAACAATATGGTAAATAATTCAAGAGACATGATTAAGCATCAGTTTTCTAACGTTCTATTTGTATTTTTGTTGTAATAAAAATATTCATAATCTTTTACATTTAATTTTCAAATTTGGACTTGCAAATGATTTCCTGGAGGTTTGAATATTGAGAGAAAAAATTCTATATTTAAGCCTTAGAAAATGTGATAATGCAGATAATTTGAATATCCCAGCATTAAAATGATGAAACAATGATCTAGAAGTCAAATCTTTGGAGATACAAAAAAAAAAAAAAAAAAAAGCAATGACAACAACAACACGGTTTTTCAGAATTTGGCTAGAATGAATGTTCTTCAGTTTTAAACTCTATTATTGTAAGAGAGGCTATCTCTTTCCCTCAAGGCCAATAGACAATGTAAAAAAAAAATCTTGGCATGTCCACAAACAATCAGAACAAAAAACAACCAAGAGACTGAGAATATAAGACAGAGAAAAAACATACCTATCTTGCAGGTAAACAATCAATGGGACATGTATGAGAAACAACTTTATTGCAGTAGTATGTCCTATGACTGTTTTCCTTAGAGACGTCATTGGTTGGCTAACAGATGACCCACTCATTTTAGAGAATGAAAGTGTTATTGGAAGAATTTTAATCCAAGACTGCACTATTGAAGAGAAATATAACTGGCACCTAATGTCTAGTTAGCTCACAACTTCAGTAATACATGATTCCTGTGTTTTCCTCTTCTAATGAAGACATTCAAAACAAATCATTTCACAGTAAGCATTTCTTTAACATTTCCTCTTAGGTCTAGCACCTTTATTTTGGAATTTTGTTAGCATTAATGTTGATTTCAAAATGTTTCCTATATTAGAGGAATTCAAAATTAATTACTGTCATATATATCCTGGTATATATATCCTGTATATATACCAGGTCATTGTATTTAGGGTATTGAGCTCATGTCCTTGAAACATAATGTGCCTAGTTTCTGCAGATACTGTCATTCGTTTTTGCCACATTATCCAGCTCTTAAAAATATATAAAATATATATTTATATATTATATATTTAATAATATATACTTCACTATATAATATATATCAGATATATCAGATATATCATGTATATATGATATATGTATATATACATATATATATTGAAATTTAAAGTATTATTTCCAGTAAGGCAGTTTGAAGATGTCTAGTAAATTGGGAAAGATAGGGAAAATTCAAATAGGATCACTAGAGTCAGATACTTAGCCCTATTAAAGTGGCAAGAGCATGAAGAACATGTGAAAATCCCCAATCAGCAGGAGCTCCTGCTACAGTCAACATGAAAAGAATCAGCGCTCCTCTAACACAAGAACACCTGGAGATGCTCTAAAGCAAGATTTCCCTTTAGCTCATTTAAAAGGTCCTGTCTGTCAAGGCTCATTTCAAAGACTGATGATTTTCAAATGCATTTTATAATTTTCATATATCTAACTGCTAAAAAAGAATCTTTTGGTTATAGTTTCCAGTTTGTTACAAATGTTGATAGATTTCAGGATAGCTACCATTTTCCATGAAAAACACTATAATATTAGCACAGCATCCCACCACAAACAGACCAATGTTAGTTCTAAAATAAAACCCTACTGTGGTATTATTTTATAGTGATACTAAGTATACCTGAGTTTAATCTTCTAGTGTTAAAGATAAAATAAAAGCCATGATAGGGAATACATTTTTAAACCTTTCCTTACTCCCATCAAATAGAAACTCTGAGCAGACTCTTAACTTGTAGGAAGTGTCCCCACAGCCTGTGGATCTAATGGGTTGCTCACTGGTCAGCTCTGATGCTCTAAAATGACCAATTGGACCTTACACTGACCTTGTTAGCGTTGTTAAAAAAATCATTGGCCTTTTTTAACCAGACTTCCCTTTCCACCATGAGCCAACCAAATTCTTCTTGAAGTTGATTGAGTTTCTGGTTTGAGATCTGTAGATGTTCTTTCTCCATGTTGTCCTTCGAGAGAAGAATCCTAAGTGCCTCAGTCTTCAGCGTTTCAACTGCAGAATTCCATTCCTACAAGAGATCACTCTCTTCAGTTTACTTGGCACATCTTGCCTTTATCATCTTTGATAAAATTCAGAGAACATTTTGATATGTTGAACATATTAGAAACCTGTTCTATTTTCAAATCATGTAGGAATATATGCTACATTCCAGTTTTGAATGCCCAGACACAAATAAAATTTTAAGAGGAACCCAGAAAGACATAAAAATGGAGAGGCAGTGATAGTAGAAAGAATAAGAGGTTTGGAGTGTGTGATTGATACAGGCTACTTTCATTTTCATTAACACTATCAGAAAATGTACCCCAAATCTAGCCAGCAGCATATTTCAGTCGCTAACTCATTCTGATCCATTTTTATTCACTTAAGTATAAAAAAAATGTCTCTCTTTCAATTCAATCTCACTGCCAATGTGGGCAAATGTGTGGAAAAAAGGAGACAATGTTTATATTTTATTGTTGTTATTTTGTGTTTTTTTGCACTTAGAAGTGAAGATCTGTTTTTCTCCACAAAATGAATAGCTATGATTCTGCAGTATTGCCTTCTTTCTGACCCCAGTTTCACCTCACAGTTCTTCACTGCTAACGATATAAAAGCATTTCAAAAAAAGCGTTAGCTTTTTACTTTCTGTTGCCCAAGAATGAGAAACAGTAAATTGTGAAGGAAAAAAAAAAAGCTGGAGCAATCCAAACAGCTTAACCTTAAATTTATTTAAAGGGACATTTGAACTTCTTGCAAAAGAAATGATGTCATTCATATTCAGTTTCAGGAAATAATGTTTATCTTTAGCAGGGTCATCTTGCGAGTGAATTTTCTGGAGCCCACCTCAACTGAGACGAAACAGTAAGCACAGGCTATTTGTTAAAACATCAGAGATTTAGCACCAAATTTTAAAAAGTCAAAAGCTGACTTCATCCTACCTGGTTCCCTAATGTAAAACATCCTATAATTAAGAAGCATTTATTATATTGTATAAAGCAACTATAATTTTAGTTCATTTTACCATCACTATTTTCACACATTCATTTCACAACATCATAGAAAACTGTGGTTACATGATACTAGAAAGATATGCTGAGAATATAAAGAAAGAATAAAACAAATTATTTGCTTGACAACACATAAACTGCTATTTTGTATAATTTTTGTATGCTATTAAGTGTATTATTTAATATTGTCTGCTATTTCTGCAGATGAATATAACATGGTAGAATTTTAAATAATTAGATAGATATATATACAGGTGGTTTTATTAGTCATAGACACTATTCTTGTTCTTTCATGGGAAAATCATTTTAGGCAATATAAATGGCATATAAAGGCATGTTATGGTTTTCAAATTTTAGCACATATTCTAATTTTGTGACTTATAAAGTACAAGGCTCACAAATTTTGATTATAATTTTCTCTGTATTTATATGAGCTCCAAAAAGACCTTATTATTCAATGTTATATATGCAACAAATGGAGAATAAGGAGCAGTTTATAGGTCTGTGTGTCATGTATAATGTTAATTCCTGGCAAATAAGTGTAGCAAAACCCCCAAATTTCAAAACTTTTCAGTAAGCGCAAAAGCAACAGCCTTCAACATGAAGAGCTGGGTGACAGATTCTTGAGTTTTCTTTTTTAATGATCACTTTGTCCCCACTTAAGGACAGCTAATGTGTGCCATGACTTTTTTTTCAAACACTGTAAATACTATTTCCACCCAAACACCATTACCCTGACTTTACTGGAAGAGAACAAATAATTTTTCAAAGCCATCAGCACAATTTTTGGTTCATATTATAGCTCTTTGCTAAATTAAGGGTCCTACTTTTCTTTCATAAGTATTTCTATGTACCAGTTCTAAACAGAAGAGGAAAGAGTTTCAAATATTATTGCTCAGAGTTAGGTATTAATGAGTGCTACATCATAAACAAAATTAAGCAGTCCCTCTGGAGAACTTCACCCAGAAGACCAGCCTATCACAGCCCAGCTCATCGAGATCCACCCTGCAGCAGTCTTTTTTTAAATCCGGTCCAGGTATGCTGATCCAGATACTCACAGACATGGGGCAGAGCTGCTACTGGCTCTCTCTGTGCCCAGCCGCTCACGAGGCACCCGGGAGGGATGGCGGGTTCTAGCCCTGGCCCGCCACCCCAGCAGAGCCTCGCAACAAGCCAGATGACCCCTCACTCCATGAGGGCCTCCATTTTCCACATCTGGACTTCCCCTCGTCAGAACTTCACCCAGCAGACCAGCTAATCACAGCCCAGCTCGCAAGTGGCTGCGCCGGTTCATCAATAAATGCTGGATTTAGAGATGACTATGACCCAGCCATACCACTCCTGGGAATATACCCTGGGAAGCCAAAAACACACGGCTGAAACACAATCTGCACTTTTATTTTCATAGCAGCACTATTCACAATAGCCAGAACCTGGAAACAACCAGTATGCCCGAGAACTGATGACTGGATAAAGAAACTGTGGTACATCTACACAATGGAATACTATGCAGCTGTTAGGAAAAATGAAGTTATGAAATTTGCCTATAAATGGATGGATATGGAAAAGATCATGTTGAGTGAAATTAGTCAGAAGGAAAGAGAGAGACATAGAATGACTGCATTTATTTGCATGACATAAATATATCAGGTGATCTTACCAAAAGTGGAAATTACCACAAACGTGTGGGAGTCAGATGTTAGGTAAGATAGAGAAGGGAACATGTGTGAATAAATGTCAAAAGGGCTGATACCAACATAGAACTGAGTATTAAAAACAGGCAAAAAATGCACATGATGGCTTCTAAGTGTATGTAGTGCAACCCACAATGTGTAAGAGAAGGGAAAGAGAGAGAGGGAGAGAGAAAAGAGATAAAGAACCTGCCATTTGGGCAGGCTATGGGAGGGGGGAGGGAATTTGGGACATTGGTGGTGGAAAATGGGCACTGGTGGAGGGCGGGTGCTGGAACACTATGTGACCGAAACCTCCAAACATGAACAACGTTGTAATTGTATATCTCATGGTGGTATAATAAAATGTTTAATAAAAAAAAGAGTATGCTACCCGCATGGCAGAGCCTGGCAAGCTACCCATGTCGTATTTGATATGCCAAATACCAGTAATGATTATAGACCTCATTCCCATAACCTGATGGAATGGTTTGAGGCTCTTTTTGTTCCTGGAGATGCAGGTGCCCTTGGGCTCTACTAGCATGAGACAGGACATATGGAGATGTTACTGGTGCCTGCTTGAGCAAATCGATGATGAACAGGAAGACAGTGATACAGTGATACAGTGAAGCAGTCCCTCTGCTGGATACTTCTCTGAGTCCTTAATGTGTTGTCTTTATTGAGTCTTGAATGTGTTGGTTTGTGTTTCTTCTAGTGGGAAAATCAATGTGGAATATTTGGAATAATTTTTCTTCTGATGAAGAAATACGTTTGCTGATTATTATCAGGAACCAAAGCTCCAGTTTGCACCTCTGAAGCTCAGAGAAGCTGAATTGCAATCTGTTTTACCTGCTTTCACAATCTATGCTGTCTTTTCTTTTACTTTATGCTTATATTTCCCACTACTTAGTCAATATCATCCTCTCATTTCTATTGTTTCCCACTATCAGTAAAGTTCTGTGGTGTATGGCCAGAGATTTAGCTTAGTTGGCTGTGCACATGCAAAGCATGCGGATGATCTGAACTCAAGCCCCGACATTGCCTGTTCCTCTAGCACCACCAGGAGCAAACCTGGAGCACAGAGTACCCAGACTACCACTGGATATGTCCCAAAACAAAATCAAAATCCAAGCGCAAAAGATCTACCTGTGTGGTAAATTTGGGATGAAATAATTCAACCATGTAAGTACTTCTGTGGAGACATAGTACTTCTTTCAAACAACCAGGCATTCAAAATCCAGAAACAAACCATGTGCCCAGGAACAGATGACTAGATAAAAAAGCAGTGGTCCATTGACACGATGGAGTGCTACTTGGCTCTAAGAGAAAATGAAGTCAAGCAATTTGCTGAAATATGGGTTGATCTGAGAGTAATACGGCTGAGTGAAAAGAGTCAGGGGACATTGGTGGTGGGAAATGGGCACTGGTGGAGGGATGGGTGCTATAACACTGTATAACTGAAATTCAACTATGAACACTTTTGTAACTGTATATCTCACTTGACATAATAAAATATTAAAAAAGAGTCAGAGGGAAATGAACAGACACAGAATGATTTCACTGGTATGTAGGATACAAAGAAACGAAGAAACATAACTGAAGCACAAAGGCAATAGAAACAAAGAACAAGAAAACTGGTCTTTTGTAGGAAACTCGACACTGAGCACAAAGGAGGAGGGAGGTGGGATAGGTCAAGGAAGTGACTATTAGCATAATGATAGAAGGAAGTGCTCATTCTAGACCAGGATTGGGAGCTGACAGGAAGTAAAACACATGCATAATAACCTATGAGTAAGAGTAAATCACAGTGCCTGACTGGGGTGGGGGGGGGCATAAAGTGAAAAAGTACCGGCTAAAGAGGCACACAGGGGGAGGGAAGGGAGGGGAAACTGGGGACAGTGATGTAAGGAAGAGGACACTTGTAAGGAATTAGTGCTGGAATATGGTACACCTGAAGTTCAATCATGAATAATTTTGAAACTCTATAATTCACAGAATTGACTTTTCTTTTTTAAGTTTTGAGCATTGAACAGAGTGTTCTGTTCATTAAGGGAAGTCTGTAACAAATATGAAGACCTTGAGGGAGGTCTGGAGTATAATACAAAGAAAAAAGTAGAGTTAGGATATGGAGAAATACATTATAGCCATTTTGTGCTTAGACTAGAACACTAAATTCAAGGTATTAACTGCCAAGACTTGATTTTCTGGAGCTGGAGAGATGGTACAATTGGTAGAGTGCTTGCTATCCACATGACTGACCTGGGTTTAATCCCCAGCATCCCGTATGGAATACTCAGTTTGCCAGGTGTGATTCCAGAGTGTAGTCAGGAGTAATCTCTGAGCATGACAGGACATGGCCCCCAAGCAAACAACAACTAAACAGACTTGATATTTCTTTTCCTATCATGTTAACACAATGTTAATTACTTTGCTGTATTGTCTCACTTAATCTGCAGCACACTCCTATAAGGTTGAAATGGCTTTTTTTTTTTGCTTTTTGGGTTAAACCCAATGACACTCAATGGTTATGCCTGGCTCTTTGCTCAGGAATTACTCCTGGCTGTGCTCAGGGGACCACATGGGATGCTGGGGATTGAACCTGGGTCAGCCGCGTGCAAGGCAAATGCCCTACCTGCTGCACTATCACTCTGGCCCCTGAAATGGCTATTATGTTCATTTTACAGAACATAATTTCTCTCAGTTATACTGAAGAATTTGCCTGAGGTCTCAATACTAGTAAGTAAAAGAGCTTGAATTTAAATGCAGGTAATCGGTTCTACAATTTGTCTCAACCAGTATCTCAGCAAGCTCTTCAAAGACACTGTTTTACAAATCACAGAAAGATCAAACAGATTAAATTAGAGGTACAGAGGTGAAATGTCTATTAGACCTGAATAGGTAATGGAAAGTCTTTTATTGCTTTGGGATTTTCTGACCAGAAGCAGATGCCTCATTTTAAAAAAGTCTCATTGTGGCAAAACAATCATAAGCTATTATAGGTAGAACTGAGTTTACAACCCAAATTCAAACTTCATTTTCCTTAGCAACTGGACCAAAAGAAGGAAACCCTTCTTTATGATTAAGGAAAATAACACATCTTCTAAGAGTGTTCATAAATATGCCTTTATATACATTTTGCAAGCAATGTTAAAGAGAGACTTCTGGAACAGAACCAAGGTTTTGAAAACTCATTTTAACCTGGTGATTCACATAGTGTTATCAAAAATAGGTTGTGACCTTCCAAAGGAAACTGTAAAAGGACTATTTTCTGCTCTTCTCTTCCCTTGGTCTAGATTCACAGCCCCTTAATTACATTTTCACATGAACTCTGTAGGTATTAAATGAAGCTGGGTCCATTCAATATTTCTGTTCAATCTTCTCAGAAAATTGGTTCTGTTTTCTTTGGGCAAGCAATCTACAGGCAGTTTCTGATACATTCCTATACCATTCTGATGATGTATTTCCCCAGACACTTTTCTTAGGAGACTCTTCCACTATTTTCATTTTTTAAGATAAGACTTTCCAGAGTCCTAGGAATCCATCACACTATATAAAAAATGTAGTTGTCATTATTGTCAAGGATGAAGGAGCCCACTAGAGGAAAGGTCATTCTGTTTGCTCTCAGTCTTGCTGCCTGCTTGTATAGTGTTAAGTCTCTGAGTTTTAGCCATTCTGTAATACAGCATTTCCAGTACTTGTCCCCAGCAGAAGAAAGCCAAAGGCTGCTATTCCAAGTGTTTTTGCAATTTGCTAGAGATACGTGCACATCCCAATAGACAAGTGGAAAACTGTGGGCTCAGCTATCTCCACAAGTCACTCCATCATATTTCTTTCCCACCCATAGTAGAAAACCCTTTCAAATGGCACCTTTCACTGTCCCATTTGCAGGGGAAATTGAGCTTCACCTGGATACCTTGATTGAAATGGTCCATTAGCGAAGATTAGTGCTGATAGACAAGGAGTCAAAAATTATTTCTTTCCTTTCCTTTCTTTTTGTTAACATTACAGGTTAGCTTTTCAAATAAAGTTCGGGAAATAAAAACAGCCTTTAGATTTAAAAAGTAAAACTAATAATACTCCAAGTTTTTAAAAAATCACAATATGTTGGGTACACTGTTAACCACATAAAAAACTTCCTTCTAGAGCAGGGAATTAATGAGCAAGTTCATGTAGTGAATTTTCAGAATGAACTTTACTTCCGAGTGAAATGTTTTAGGTGGGAGAGAAAGAAGGACAAAGGAGCGACAGGAGTTGTAATGGAAAACTAAGTCAGAACCAGTCGTACAGAGGATAGGTCAGGCTCGCAACTGGCAGAAGAAGCATGCGGGGGGGGGGGGGGTGCTCCTACACTGTTCCTGTAGTGCTGCTCTTCTCTACATGCTCTCATTAGACACTGCTTGTTTCTCTTTCCATCTGGGACTCTACATTTGGTTCAGCACCAAGGAGAATTAACTCACTGACACAAGATCACCGAATTTTACATGATTGCATTAACAGATGGTATGAACAAAATAAACCTGGCAATTTTCATCAGAGGACCTGAATCTGCTTGGAGCAGGAATTTCTTTAAGAAGAAAAGTTTGAACTTTTTGAAGTGTGGGTGAGTCCTTGAGAAGCTGACTCTGTGGAGCTGGATCAGACTGAGCCTCTCATGTTCGTTTCCTGAGCACTTGAACACGGACCTGAACACAAGCTACTGTCACCCTGGAGACATGAGTGTGGGCAGAACAGAGTTCATTACCCACGGGCTGTTTCAACTTTGCCCTCACGAAAGACACAAATTGCAAACAGGAAAATCTGTGTTTCTGTGTATCATCTAGAGGAAGAAAACATGATATTTTGCTTTCCAGCCTCAGCCCTGGACTCATAGCTAACACACCAGGAATACTCACAAAGTAACAGACAAATGGAGCTACAAGCACATAATTTATTGCAAACTTTTAATTGGCTCAAGTGGGGAATTTTCTGAATCTTTCTTTCCCTGTAGGACAATGACAGTCAACACCTCTTCACATAAGCCTGTTTCTCTGGTGAATCATCTGTAAAATCCTAGTCTGGTGCTTAAGAGCAGCAGCAGCAGCTATGAGTTAATTTTGTCAGGATTGGAACTAAAACTCTGTAGGAAAGACGACAGATAAAAATAAAAGTCATGTCTGAGTTTTAGTTGCTGTTTTCCTTTTTTCCTTCTCCATTCATATATTCCTATTTGAGGGAAATGTGATCTGAGAGTCTCTTGTTTCCATGATCTTATTCAGTGCTTGGCCACTGAGTAGAGTTTATCCAGGTGCAGACATCAGGAGTTTATGCTAATGCTGAAGCAAATGGTTGGGTGGTCAAATAAAAACTTTAAATGAAATAAATGATAATTTATCAATGGCAAGTCTTCAAGCTAATAGTTCAAAGAGCAAGATAATATTTTTTTCTTCCACAAAGTTTTTAGATGAAAATTTGATTATACAGAAGTTAAAAGAGGGACGGATTTTTTCCCAAGATTTTTCTTTCTCAAGAACTATTCTTTTTTAACTTAGTATTTTATCCCTGTTTTCCTTAGAGCTCTTTCTCTTAATCACATTTCCCTCAAGTTAATTAAATAAGGAGAAGAACCAGATTAGGGAATATTGGTGTTTTCATTTTTAATCAAGGTTAATAAAGTCTAGTTGGTCAATTATTTTCATCAAACACAATTTGCTTACCATAAGATTGTGCCCCTGGCTGACTAGGTGGTCCCATTATTTTTTATTAATGTCCTCAAAGAACTTACTTTTCAATTTTCTAGACAACATGTTAGAACTATCTTCCAGAATCTCAACATATAATTCAACTATCAGGAGTATTATTAGGTTTTGATGTTTACTTCTTGTTAATGAAATAAATTAACAAGAAGTAGATTAACAGAAAAGTGCATCCTTACCAGCATCAGATAAAGACCAGAGTTAGGACTCTCAAATCTGAGTTCCCCATCTGTATCTTTTGGGAAATATTTAAGACCACATATTCTCATTTACTGAGTTACATTTATTACTGGGAGAGTACAAGAATATTATTTAGTGGTGATATTGGTACAATGTATGCATGAAGCCTATCATTAGCTGCATTGCAAACCAGGGAGCTTAAAATAATGATAATAATATGTATTTTTAAAAACTGAAGAGTTTTCTTGAAATCAGGAACAAACATGTGAACTTGTGACTAGTCAATTTTGAACCACTGCATCTAAATATTCTAAAATGGAATATACTTTGTGCAGTTACAGCTGTAACCACTCTCTAGACTCCATGTCTACCAAGAATGGGGTTTGCTTTTATGTGGGGGTCGGCTTTTATGCAAGGCAAGCACACACTTTATACCATCTCTTTGGTCCTGTAATAGCTCTTACTGAAATACATCGAATCTTGTAAGTTTCATTATTGATTGTAGAGTGTTAATAGCGAATTTAAGTTTCAGATTAACAGTAGTAATAGTGTCCCAGTGCTTTCTAAGAATGTGCGGTTTAGGGCCTACCCATAGGAGAACTCATGGAGACCCACCCTACAGCACTCTTTTTCAAGTCCGGCCCAGGTATGCTGATCCAGAAACTCACATACATGGGATAGAGCTGCTACTGGGCTCTCCTTGTGCCCAGCCTCTCACGAGGTGCCCAGAGCGGATGGCGTGTTCTAACCCTTGGCCCACCACCCCAGCAAAGCCTCACAAGAAGCCAGACAACCCCCCACTCCATGAGGGCCATCATTTTCCACATTTCCAGATTTCCCTCTCATCAGAACTCCACCCAGCAGAAAAGCCTATCAGAGCCCGGTGCAGTTCATCAATAAATGCTGGGAGATCAGCGGTGGCTACAAGAGTATGCCACCCGCATGGCAGAGCCTGGCAAGCTACCCGTGTCGTATTTGATATGCCAAATACAAAGTATAGACCTCATTCCCATGACCTGATGGAATGGTTTGAGGCTCTTTATGTTCCTGGAGCAAGCAGATGCCCTTGGGCTCTACTAGCATGAGACAGGACATATGGAGATGTTACTGGTGCCAGCTCGAGCAAATCAATGATGAACAGGAAGACAGTGATACAGTGATAATAATATTAAATATAGCCCTATAATAATAGGGCATTTAATCAAACCAATATTCTTATAATCCAATAATATCTTTGTAATCCAACCCAATAAATGCAAAAGGTAGAATAAATAGTACGTTTAGTCATAAGTCTTTCAACCAATTTAACTTTATGAAAATTACATTTTGTATCAATAATTCCCAAATCTAAGATCTAATTTCAATTTTACAAATGAATTTATTCATTAAATTCTGTGTTGGACTGTGAAAGATACAATGGGTCTCCTCCTATTCCTGAATGCTAAATGCAACTCTATCATGAGCTTTAAAATGTGGATATCACCAGCTTTGATACATAAAGAAAACACTGAGACATTTCTTTTCACTCTCTTCACATTATTATATCCGACCAAGAGACCATTGATTTAAAAAGCACTGCTGAGTTTTTAAATAAAAAAAAATAACTGAGGGGCCGGGCCATAGCCCAGCGGGTAGGGCGTTTGCCTTGCCACGGCCGGCCCATGCCGCCCGGGTTTGATTCCTGGCATCCCATATGGTCCCTAGAGCACCGCCAGGAGTAATTCCTGAGTGCAGAGCCAGGAGTAACCCCTGAGCATTGCTGGGTGTGACCCAAAAAAAAAAAAAAAAAAAAAAAAAACAAACGAGAGAAGTTACAACATTGATGAGGTTTTTCTTTCCCAGCCATTTATTTAATAAATCTTAAGGCTTATTTGAACTTTCCTTAGAGAAAACATTTCCCTTACTAAATTTTTAACTATAATATAATATTTAAACTATATTGTTAGGAAAAGTCTTACATCTAATGGCTTAGAAGAAATACTTGTTTCTAGTAAAATTCAGCCAATGTTAGAATTTCTTCAACTCATTTCCCTTTACACAGATTTTATTTCCAATTTATTATTGAGTCCATGCTCAATGATATTCAATAATCTATAATTATATAATTATATAATTATATAATCTATAATTAGCAGCAAGCAAATTATACTTGGTGGAGCAGTATAACTCTTCTACCTTGAACACAGAATAACCTAAAAAGGAATTCTTTGTATTAACATTAAGCACATTTGTATTACCTAAGTAATACAAAGGGAATTTAGTAAACTCAAATGGAAAATAAAGCAATCTTTTTAGAGGAAGGCGAAATACATTCTGAATTGGGGAATCTAAATGATCATAAATGTGAAAAGGAGTTTCAAGTATTGAACAGAGCGAGGGACCTGGGAGAAGGCCAGAGATAGATTTAAACATGGTTTGTCAATCTGGATTGCAGGCAGGCCTCAAGGAATGCACTGAAAGCCTTAATATATTCAACCCAGTCAGTATCTAAAAATATTGCATAGTGACAGGTAGGAAGTGACAGTATATCTCAATACATGAGAGTTCTGGTAGAACATCTACACGTATGGGTGGCACCAAACCCAAGGCACATGTTAACATCATTTTCCTACACTGTTTCTTCTATCAACTCGCCAAAGGGCAAGGTGCTGAGCCCTTCTAACTGCTCCCTCACCCTTCCCCCACCTTGAGTACTTCCTTTATCTTTCTCATTCTGGGTTTCCAGAGACTTACTGTATTTATGAAAGAAAAGATTCTAGCTGTATTTTATGCTAAATCTTAAAAAAATAAGACAAATGCTAGAATGAGAGTAGGAAAAGGCTACTAGGCTAAAGGGCTAAGTGAGATGAAAATAAGGCTTATTTGATAATGAAAGAGAAAACTTTCACCTATAAAATGAATAATGTCAAGAATATGATATATATAAAATAATGGCTTTGGTAAAAACACACTAATATAGTTCTATAATAGAAGTTTTCTGAGAATCAAACTTAAACACTCATATAAAAGTAGTATTTGAGGTATAGGATATGTTAATTTACTACCTGAGAGAATCCTGTCATAATGCACACAAATATATATCAAATCACTATGGTGCAAAATTGAAATTCTTACAATTTTATGTGCTAAATATATCACATTAAAGGTATAAAAAATCTCTACATTACCAAAGCAGTGAATCCCTTTATTAAGAGCATAGGTTTGCCTGTACCATTCTTTCTGTGCCTATATTGCCCATCAGCATCCTATTTACAGTCCCCGTTGTATTTCAGGACACAGAAGACAAAATGGTACCTTATCTTTAACAGCAGGTTCAATTTATAGGCAGCATTGTGCAGAGCTGCTCTGCTAAGTCACTTTGCTTTTCAATACTGCCTGAAATTCCACTCTTGTATTTGCTAAGGCATTCACTTTCCAAAGCCAAAGGGGAGTTGGGATGGTAGAGAAAAATAAAGAAAAACAGAGGTCAGGAAAGATTTGGATGGCATTCAACTATAGTGTGAATCAGACTGTTCTCCAAACCATTGAGAAGGGATACAGCGCTGCATTGATCTTGGTTTCAACTTTTTGACTTCATTGGCATAGAATCAAGTACTACCACAGAATTCCATTTTGTCAGTCCTTTTTTTTTTTTGTGGGTGTCTCCCTATTAGTATTCAAGGAGTTTCTTAACCAACCCAGTGAGATGGCCCAGTAAAAGCACCTGAGGATGCAATATTGGGAGAGTTTTCTATGCCAGGGGCTCCAGGACCCCTAGTCCAGTGATGTTGGGAGAAGAGAGACCATGAGTGCTAGCTGGGGATCAAACTGGGATCAGTTACATGCAAAGTAATACCTAATTTCTGTATTATCCCCTTCAACTGTAGTCTTAATGATCACACAGTATAAAAGTAAACTCAGGACTTGACAACAAAACCGAAAGTCACTTATAAATGACAGTAATTTATAAGTATAGAAAGGATTGACTTAGGGTGGCATTTTGCTGTCAGTCTCTCTTTCAAAAAATGTCACTAGACTTTTTTCATTCCTGTGTCCCAGAATATTGGGTGCTACAGGAAATCTATGAGTGCCATTGAATTTCCTATGAAAAAATACATAGTTGTAGGGAAATCAAAGACGTGAAGAAATGAGAAATAAAAAGTCATGCCAGAAAAAATAGTAAAAAGGAAGTCATGGCAGAAAGGAAGGAAAGAAGATTTTACTTGGCCAGGAAAGGAGAGCGGCTTTACTTGGGTAATAAAATAATGCTCACTAAGTAAAGGGAAAGATAGAATTGGGATAAAAACAAACAAAAACCTCCCATAAAATAACTTATCACTTGATCACTTGACATCCTGTCATTCATCGATTTGCTCGAACCAGCGCCAGTTTCCAGTTTCCATTTGATCCTATCACATGCCAGTGTAGGCCAATGGCATCTGTTTGCTTCAGAAATACGAAGAGCCTCAAACTGTTCATTCGGGATCTTGAAGAGGTCGGACCATCTTGTAGGTGGGCGGCCACGTGATCTTTTGACGTCCCATAGGATCCATCGGTAATGGCTCTAGTACAGTGGTCATCTCCAAATCGAATTACATGTCCAGCGCATCTGATTTTCTATGCCTTGGCAAACGAGACAGCGTTCCTGACTTTCGATAGTCGTCGGAGGTCGGAACTCAGTGAGGCCTGATATTCCAAGCAAAGCTCTTTCAATTCCTCTCTGGGAGACCGAATAGCATTCTCATCCCCTGCTTTTGAAGGGCCCAGGTCTCTGAGGTGTATGTTAATTCAGGGAGAATGGTGGAGTCGAAGAGATGTGCCCAGAGCCAGAGGCTCTTTGTCCTTTGAGCTATTTTTCAATGTTCTTGAAGGCACTCCATGATTCTCTCTTCCTCCTGTGCAGCTCAGGTTTTAGGTTGTTAATTATGTTGACCTCTCGACCTAGGTACACATCACTTGATCACTTGACATCCCGTTATTCATCAATTTGCTCTAGCGGGGGCCAGTAGAATTTCCATTTGACCTTATCACGTGCCAGTGTAGCCCAATGGCATCTGGTTGCTTCAGGAATACAAAGAGCCTCAAACCATTCATTCAGGGTCTTGACGAAGAAGTCTGATCATCTTGAAGTTGGGCGGTCACGTGATCTTTTGACATCCCATGGGATCCAGTTGGTAACGGCTCTAGTCCAGCTATTGTCTCCAAATCGCATTACATGTACAACCCTTCTGATTTTCAATGCCTTGGCAAACGAGACAGCATTCCTGACTCTGGAACAGTGACAGAGGTCGAACTCCGGATACCTTCTCTCACTTGAGTGAGGTGTGATATTCCAAGCATAGCTCTTTCGATTCCTCTTTGGGAGACCTGAATAGCATTCTCATCCTGCTTTCGTAGGGCCCAGGTCTCTGAGGCATATGTTAATGTAAGGCACGGCTGCAGTGAGCAGCAATAGTGAGGTCGGGAGCCTCAGCTTGTGGCCCTGCGGCCATCAGGGGACACGATGACCAACACCCGGCGGTCATCTTTCTTTACTATCTTTTTTTTTTTTTTGCTTTTTGGGTCACACCCGGCAATGCTCAGGGGTTTCTCCTGGCTCTGCACTCAGGAATAACCCCTGGCGGTGCTCGGGGACCATATGGGATGCCGGGATCGAACCCGGGCCGTCATGGGCCGGCCGTGGTGCAAGGCAAAAGCCCTACCCGCTGGGCTATCTCTCCGGCCCTTCTTTACTATCTTTACTGCCACCATGTTCACCGTGGCTCAACAAGGGACCACCAGTGGGACGACCTGGGCACAGGCCATGTGTCCTCCAGCTACATGGAGTGGCTGAAGGGCGTGTCCTGCTTGTCAGGGCATAGAGAGACGTCACACTCAGCGATGCTCAGGGGTTACTCCTAGATCTGCCCTCAGGAATTACTCCTGGCAGTGCTTAGTCCAGCTAACTACTAAGAGTATACTGCCCCACGGCAGAGCCTGGCAAGCTGTCCAATGCATATTCAATATGCCAAAACCAGTAATAAAAAATTGTTCATCTTCCTGACCCTGAAAGATCCCTTAATATGGCAGCACTAAGAAGGACGAACAAGGAGGGCCTGATAAAATTTCAGGGCCATACTAAGCTGCTAAAATGAAGGAGGACTAAAATGACAGTCTGTACTTTCAATGCACATACGCAGGCAACAGAAGCATATATCGAGGACCTGATGGTGCAAGTGCAAAAGATCAAGTATGACATCATTGGTCTGACTGAGATGAGGAGGCGTCAATTGCATCACGACGTTTTTGACAACAGAGAAGAACTGTTCCTCGGAACATGCAACGAAAAGAGGCGTCAGTGACATAGGTGTCCTTTTCAACATGAACATGGCCGTGATATTGATTCATTTGAATGCCAGATAGGAAGATTACACTTGAAGAGATGTGTCTCACTACCAGCAATTTCTAGGTACACATAACTGCTACATTCAGAGATGTTTGGTCCATTGAGAGTGAATGGGGCCTCTAGAACTAGTTCACTATCACTATCACGATCTTCCCGTTAATCATCTATTTGCTAGAGCGGGCATCAGTAATATCTCCATATGTCCTGTCTCATGTTAGTAGAACCCAAAGGCATTCGCTTGCTCCAGGAACATAAAGAGCCTCAAACCATAATATCAGGTCACAGGAATGACCTAATATAAATGTTACTGGTATTTGGCATATCAAATACTACATGAGCTGCTTGCCAGACTTGCCGTGCGGTGACATACTGTTGTAGTCACCTCTAAATAAAGCATTTATTGATGAACTGCGAGCCGGGCTGTGATAGTCTGGTGTGCTGGTGGAATTGTGGCAGAGGGAAGTCCGGTTGTGGAAAATGGCGGGCCCCATGGAGTAGGGGGTCGTAAAAACATTGTTTTGTTGAGATTCAGCTGTAGACCTATCTTTCCACATTCTTGGTTGAAGTCAGCCAGCATTTGTGCCGCTTGGCTAATGCTGTTATTATAACAATGTCATCAGAGAAGCGGAGGTGGTATCCATCTATCTTTACTCCCCATTCCTTCCCATTCCAATTGTTGCATGATGTTCTCGAGGGCGGCACTGAAGAGTTTTGGTGAGATGGTATTACCCTGTCGAACCCCTCTTTTGACATCAATGATCACTTCTTTGTAGAATGGTGAGATCCTGGTGGTGAATCTGTACTACAGCTCACAAGGATCTTGATGTATTGGGTTTAGATGCCCCTGTTTGGCTAGGGCTTCGATGATTGCTTTGGTCTCAACAGAATCAAAGGCTGTCTTTAAATCAATGAATGTGAGACAGAGCGGCATTTTGAGACTCCCTACAAACCTCAATGAGTTTGGTTACAGTCGTGGATATGGTCCCATAAAATAAACCAGAACTAATTCTTTTTTTTCTGAAAAGATTTTCATTTTTTCTGTATTAAAATGCTTTTTCATGATTCATGTAGTCAAGGTCATTTTCTAGGACATGGGCCCATCACCATCCGACCTATTAATAAAGCACTTTTTAACTGCCTCTACTAATTCTGAGTCCTGAGACCATCTACTTAAGAGCTTCCTGGGTTCATCTTCTAGGCTAGTTGGGCACTTGGGGCTTTGAATATCCTCTGCTCAATGTACAAAATGTCCACTTCTTGATTGTGGGGTGTTGTAAGGTTGGAAAGACCAAATGGTGACCAGCTGATGAGATAGCTACATTCCAGAATCAGAATAACCTCGCCCCAGCATGGAAGACAGGACTTCGGCCCATCTGGTGCCAGGAAGCTCCCAAGCCACATCCTGTGCTTCTCCACATTGACCCCAGACAGATAACAGAAGCGGGACTGAGTGCAACGGTTTCACTGGTCTCGGTCCCTTTTCCCCGCCCCAAACAGTTTAAGTATCCCGCTCAGTCTCTCCCCCCAGGGCGAGTTCTACCCAAGCCTCATCAGAGCCGTAGTCTGGTAGCGCAACCCAATGATTTTCTCCTATACCTCTTTACTTGCCTCTGTCTATCCGTCTGTGCCAGCTGAGGTCACCGATCTATCTGGTGTCACTTTCTTTGATCTAATTTCTTCGCCAATTTTGAATTATATAACAAATATATTATTTCTAACAGGCCCAGTTTCCAATTATAGACCAGACCACAGTTCCACAGTTTCACTGTTTTATTATTAGTTTTTCTGACTCAGTTGTTGCGCTCTGTCCCTGATTTCATTTTGACAGATCTCCTCTTCTGGTAAAAAAAAAAAACGAAGAAAAATGTGACCTCAGGTTATGTCCACTTTTTAGCTTTACTGTTTTCATGTCAATTTTAATGTAATGTTCTATTACCTTAAAAAGGAAGAGTAAAAGAAATATCAAGCAGGCCGGTGTGGGCAAGGCAGGAGGGAAACTGGGGACATTGACAGTGAAAATGTACACTAGTGAAGAAATGGGTGGCAAAAAAATAGAAAGGAAGTATCGAGGTTGGTGAGGGTGTTGGAGGACATGTTTAGCTAATCTGGGGGTTTTTGTTGTTTTTGCTCCCTCCCAGCTTAATCTTATTTAAGCCAAGGTTCATTCTAATGAGATCTCTCTTCTATGTAAACACTGCTAGAGGGTGTGGCAGTTACAGAAGTCACCTTGATTGAATAACTTCTGACTTATACATCTACTAAGACTTCTATGTTTTCTAGATTGGGCACAGCTCCTCTTTATACCCACTGCACCCAGCGTGGGACAGTTAGAATTTACCAGGAGACTACCACCCTGGCTACGCTGAGACTAAAGGTAGACTATAGGAAGGATCATACTAGTTTGCTCTAAGCAGGCGGTATGACCCTTTCAGTACATGAAAAAAGATACTCAGAATCACCCTGGTGCAGATAATAATAAGGACCTTGTGGGTACCATCTAGATTACATGAAGCTCATGAAGTTAAGATGTATTACTTTATATCAGCCCCCTCTCTCTCCAGTGTTTTACATAAGAGATAATCTCGGGATTAGTCCTTGGTGTAACCTTTGTTTATACCTACAATAGGGTGTGGCACTACACTCTGTTTAGGGTTCTTTGTTGGCATGACAACCTCCCGATTAGGTTACTTTGGTGTATATAAAGGGGCTGACTTGAGGCCCCTTCACCTTTACCTTTTGGTTCCTCAGCCTTCAGCTTTTTGGCTCCTGCGGCTTTTGGCTTTGGCTTTGGCCTTTTGCTCTTTGGCCTTTTGCTCCTTCTGGGTAGGACTCAGCTCGGGTGAGATCCCTCTCTCTTTGGTGGGAGGCTTAGGCTCTTTTGTATGGTCTAAGTTCGGACCAGAGCTAGGGTTTGTTCATTATATTGGAGTGCTGTGGAAGAGCTTTTGTACTATTAAAAGCCATTTTGGAACTGCACTGGACTCGTGAGTTTTTCATCTTTCTCCGGCGTCCTCGGAGGTAGAGGACAACCTCTGTCCTGACACTGTCGGGGACCCGGCGGCGTTCCCGACAGTGAG
>JAJIBD010021950.1:0-41866 GCA_021461705.1 Cryptotis parvus | reverse complement strand
GTTGGAGGACAGGTTTAGCTATTCTGGGAGTTTTGTTGTTTTGCCCACTCCCAGCTTAATCTACTTAAGTCAAGGTTCATTCTAATGAGATTTCTCTTCTATGTAAACACTGCTAGAGGGTGTGGCACTTACAGAAGTCACCTTGATTGAATAACTTCTGACTTATACATCTACTAAGACTTCTATGTTTTCTAGATTGGGCACAGCTCCTCTTTATACCCACTGCACCCAGCGTGGGACAGTTAGGAATTTACCAGGAGACTATCACCCTGGCTACGCTGAGACTATAGGAAGACTATAGGAAAGATCATACTAGTTTGCTCTAAGCAGGCGAGTGTGACCCTTTAAAGTACACGAGAACAAGATACTCAGAATCACCCTGGTGCAGATAATAATAAGGACCTTGTGGGTACCATCTAGATTACATGAAGCTCATGAAGTTAAGATGTATTACTTTATACCAGCCCCTCTCTCCAGTGTTTTACATAAGAGATAATCTTGGTAGAAAGGATTAGGACCTTGGCATAACCTTTGTTTATACCTGCAATAGGGTGTGGCACTACACTCTGTTTAGAGTTCTTTGTTGACATGCCCCTCCTGGTTGGATTACTTTGGTGTATATAAGGGGCTGACTTGAGGCCCCTTCGCCTTCACGCTTCACCTTTTGCCTTTTGGGCCTTTTCAGCTTTTGCTCTTTGGCCTTTTTGCTCCTTCTTCTGGGTAGGACTCAGCTCGGGTGAGATCCTCTCTCTTTGGTGGGAGACTTAGGCTCTTTTGTATGGTCCAAGTTCGGACCAGAGCTAGAGTTTGTTTATTACATTGGAGTGCTGTGGAAGAGCTTTTGTACTATTAAAGCCTTTTTAGAACTGCACCGGACTCGTGAGTTTTCATCTGTTCTCCTGGCGTCCTTGGAGGTAGAAGAGAACCTCTGTCCCAACACTGTCTGGGACCCCGCGGCGTTCCCCGACAGTCTGGCGAAGCTACCGTGTCGTATTTGATATGCCAAATACCAGTAACAATTATAGACCGAATTACCATGACCTGATAGAATGGTTTGAGGCTCTTTATGTTCCTGGAGCAAGCAGGTGCCCTTGGCCTCTACTTGCATCTCTCTCACACACACATACATAAGCACACACACACACACACACGCACACATGCACACACACACACGCACACACAATTAAACTAAAAATATTTTTTCTATCTGTACAATGGTGAAATTGTTCTCAATGATCATTTGAGGAGTGGGATATGAAAAGAAATTTTAAAAAAAGAAAGAAATTCTTCTATTGGCTTTGAAAAAGTAAGCTGCTATATTACGATGAGAATATAAGAATTTTTGCCTACAGTAGCCTTTGGTTATAAAGACACAAGACAGTATTTCAGGAATGCAAAATGGCTGTCTCAAACACTGCTAAGAGGTTTGATGAGGATGTAAAGTGACTATTGGATTTGAATTGGTAAAGGTCATCCATAGTCCCTTGGCATGGATCGGGAATTCTAAAAGTAAATTTAGTTGCACATTTTTGATCATTAATATTTAAGAAGAGTGCAAGAAATTGAATGGAAAAAATAATAATCCTTTCAACAAATGGGGCCAAGACCATAAGGTATACAGAATAGATATGCATTCTTGTCTCATGTCATCTGCAAAAATGATAAAATAATAATTAAAAATGAATCAAAATCCTAAAGATAAGAGCTATAACTATGAAAGTCTCAGAAGAAAATGTGTATAAACTTTGATTATCATACTTTGATTAAGTGATATAGAGCCAATTAAAGTGGCCATCAAGGTTTAAAAGAGGCGTTATTCAAAGATATTATTTTCATATGCTGGGCACTAGAGAGATAAAGGAGATGGACATGATGAATAGAATATGAGAACTTTAAAACCCTAGATGCTGGTTCCTAGAGGCAGAATGCCACGCTAGTGGGGATATTGTAACTTCTCTATCTGCTCCCTCTTCTGGAAGAATTTCCACTAGAGAAAGTGCATTACAAAAGATGATTGCCTGATTAAGGTCTTGTGTATGTAAAAGTCATTTGAACAGATGACTGGAAAAATAAACTGTAGTCCATATATATGATGGGAGGCAGAAATAAGGGAACATATTCTGAAGTAAACGTCTGCCTCCTGTCACTCAGCTCCAAGCTTTCTTTCTATGAAATACAGAGAATAGCATCAAATTCTTCTATGTAGTTACATATCTTTTGGACATGGGAATCCCCTGGTCCCTACGAAAGCAGGTCCCTACGAAAGATCTGGGCCCTACGAAAGCAGGATGAGAATGCTGTTCGGGTCTCCCAAAGAGAAATCGAAAAGAGCTATGCTTGGAATATCACCCCTCACTCAAGTGAAAGAAGGAATCTGGAGCTCTGACCTCTGTCGCTGTTCCAGAATCAGGGATGCTGTCTTGTTTGCCAAGGCATAGAAAATTAGATGGGCTGGACATGTAATGTAATTTGGAGACAACCGCTGGACCAGAGCCGTTACCGACTGGATCCCATGAGATGTCAAAAGATCACGTGGCCGCCCACCTACAAGATGGTCAGACTTCTTCGTTAAGACCCTGAACAAACGGTTTGAGGCTCTTTGTATTCCTAAGCAACCAGATGCCATTGGGCTACACTGGCACGTGATAGGGTCAAATGGAAATATTACTGGCGCCCGCTCGAGCAAATTGACGAATAATGGGATGTCAAGTGATCAAGTGATCAAGTTACATATCTTAGCTGTTTCCCACTTAAACTTTGGAAGAACTTCTTTACTTTTTGCATATACTGTCTCATCTTCTGAATGTATATGAGTTTTTACACATGCTAAGTTCTATTTTTTTCCTAATTGACTTCATACCCTAAGACTATTTTCTTATATATATTTAAAGTATAGTTTCAATTGAGACACACATTTATGCAAGAAAGCACAAAAATCTCAAGTGTTCATCATGATCAGTTTACCCTCACATATATTTACGTAACTACCACTCAGCTTAAGTTATAACTTAACTTATCAGCAATTATCAAAACCTTTGCTCTCAGCAAGTTTTTGTACATAAATGTTTCAGAAGCTCAGGTTTAGGTCAATTGAAACATGACCTTGTAACAGGAGGTCTTGTCAAAGGTGGAAATTATCACAAACGTGTGGGAGTCAGAGGCTAGGTAAGACAGAAAATGGAACAGTGTGCTAATAATTGTCGAGGGTACTAATACCAACCTAGAACTGAGCATTAAATACAGGCAAAAAGATACACATGACAACCCTTTAATGTATGTTCTGAAATCCATAGTCTGGAAGGGAAGGAAAAGAGAAAGAGAGAGAAAGGAAAAGAAATAAAGAACCTGCCATGGAGGCCTGCTGGGGGAGGGGGAGGGAACCGGGGACGTTGGTGGTGGGAGATGGGCACTGGTGGAGGGATGGGTGCTGGAACATGTATGACCAAAACCCAAATATGAACTTTGTAATTGTATATCTTTGTAATTGTATATCTCACAGTGGTATAATAAAATTCTTTAAAAAAAAAAGAAGCTCAGGTTTTGCTTTGTAAATTAATTTTATCATATTAATGTTAAAAATGGAAACAGATTAAAATATCAATAACAATGATAAATTTTATAACTATATATAAAGTTGTCTAAAATATTACTAATATATTCAAATAATATATTTTATTAAAAATAACTGCTTGTTTTTTCCAAAATATTCATTGAAAGAATGGCGTTGATTTTTATTTTTACACATTTTTTCAATGTATAGTTTTCCAGAACTCATGTGAATTTTGATATATTTTTTTATTTAGTCTGTTTGTGATATATCATTTTCACTGATAACATGAAGAAATATGACTTCCCTAAAGATGAGTCTGAGACAAGAGGATGTGAATTTCCTCTAAAATTCTCTGAGCTTAAATTGGTCCAAAATGGATCCTTCTTGCAAATTCTTAGAACCACTAATATAGATCATTCCAATCATCCCAGAAGGTTCTCAGAGGAAACCTTTATTCTGATGTTCTTCACAATTAGCCTTACCTTTCTCTTCATTCATTCATAGTCTTAAAAACTTGGCTGCATCCTCTAGTTATTATAACATTGCAGCTACCACAAACCTTATTGATCTAGAATAACATCTCTTGACTATTCACTCATTTACAGCTTAGCTGGGTGACTGGTCTCTGATGTATACTCATGAGTCAGCTCTCAGCAGGTGACTGGAGAAGATGACAGTCTTCCAGGTGTCTCTTCATCTACCACCCACTGTTCTCAAGAAAGTGGCAGAGATTCTTAAATGTGATAAAGAAATACTGTGTCTTCTATGTGTCAAATTAGCTGCTACCCATTTGGTTAAAGAAAATTACATGCGAAGCTTCGATTTTGACTCTGAGCACTAGGGTGCTACCAAAGGTGATGAACCCAAGAACACATAATAAAAAATGGAACCCAAATGCCACTCACTATATACTGGTATGGTTTAGTTTTATTTTTTGGGGAGTCACACCTATCAATGCTCAAGTGTTACTTCTGGCTCTGCACTCAGAAATTACTCCTAGTGGTGCTCAGGGACCATATAGGATACCAGGGATTGAATTCAGGTTGGCTGCATGCAAGGCAAAGGCCCTAACTGCTGGAATATTACTCTGGCCCTCATATTGGTACAGTTTAAAAATGATGGTTCTGGGCTCCTGGGGAGAACCATGTTTCAGTGGGGAAATGCTTGCTTGAGGTTAGGGGCCAAGTGTGGGAAATGTAGCACAGTTCCATTATCCCAAGCAAGACGTTATCAACTCTTATATTTATACTTTTAAAAGCTACTTCAGCATATGGCTTCCATATACTCAGACTAAAATATTTACAGGCATTACCCACTTATTTCACCAAGAGCAGGTAATTAATAATGATCACAAGACTGTTTAAATTATCTTCTTTGAAATAAAAATGAGACACTTGTTACTGTGGTCTTTTGGGCAGCAACGTCTTTTTTTTTTGTTTGTTTTGCTTTTGTTTAATTTTTTTTATTATACAACATGAGATATACAATTACAAAGATGTTCATGTTTGGGTTTCAGTTATACAGTGTTTCAGCATCCATCCCTCCACCAGTGCTCATTTCCCACCACCAATGTCCCCAATTCCTCCCCACTCCCCTAGCCTGCCTCTATGGTAGGTTCTTTATCTCAATTCTCTCTCTCTCTCTCTCTCTCTCTCTCTCTCTCTCTCTCTCTCTCTCTCCTCCCTCCCTCTCTCTCTCTTTCTCCCTTCTCTTACACATTGTGGCTTGCAATACATATGTTTAGAGGTTATCATGTATATCCCTTTGCCTACATTCAATGGTCAGTTCTAGGCTGGTATTATCATTTCCAACAATTACTACTAGTACACTGTTTTTTTCTCTGTCTTACCTAACCTCTGACTCCCACACACTTGCGGTAGATTCCACCTATTAGGCTCTAAGCAGCTAGCCTTAGTGCCTGGCACTTTCCATCCACAAGACCCTAAAGGTGGGACCCAGAAGTGGGCCCTGCCCAAGTGTTTACACCTAAAGCTATTAGGTGAACAAAACGGCAGACAAGTTCAAAGAGCCAAAGGACTTCCATGTTGCTGTGGAAAGTTACCGAGGGCTCAGCATCACCCTCCATTTGGCCTTGGGAAGAACAACTGGGCAGACGCAACCCAGAAAAACAGCAGCCTTACTGCCACTATCTGTGGTATCTATGGAAACCGCTCTGGTGCAGGCAGGACCAACTAACATTTAGAACATCCCGGACCTATCAATACAACCTGTCTGTTCAACTTGAGTGGTGTCTTTCTTTGAATCATGTTCTTTGAATTTAAGTTTGTGCAGGTTATGACGTAAAATAGTGGCTACATAATCTAAAGCTTCCCCTTACTCAGGGTCTTGCTTTGGCCTGCATGCCTGAGAGCTTGACCCCAGCTAGCTGGCTTGATTAAACTCCATTTGCATTTTCCATTACTGGTTGATTTCTTTGTAATTCCTAAGGACTTGTGATTGGGCTCTAACAAAACATCTGTGCTTATCCAAGCTAAGGTGAGTCAGGGTGTGCCTGGTCTTAGGACCACAGGAATATGTAAATCTGTGATTGTTGTCTGCTGGAATGGCCCAGGAACTTGAAAATGCCATGTGATTTGTGCTTGTACCCCCTCCACCCAAATATTATATAAAAGGCTTAAACTGTGTTCAGTGAATGGGGGACTGCTTTCTAGGACCCCCTGCTGCGATGGTGTCTTTCTTTTCTTTCTGCCGCAGTGGCAAGGTGGATGCTTCTTCCTGTCTTTCCCTCCAGGGCTCCCTCATTAATGCTAGGGGTTCTCTGGCCAGGGCTCTGCGACATCTGACGCTGGAAAACTGTAACTAATTTGTGCTAGTTTCTTGTCCTTCCTTCCTTCCTTCCTTCCTTCCTTCCTTCCTTCCTTCCTTCCTTCCTTCCTTCCTTCCTTCCTTCCTTCCTTCCTTCCTTCCTTCCTTCCTTCCTTCCTTCCTTCCTTCCTTCCTTCCTTCCTTCCTTCCTTCCTTCCTTTCCTTCCTTCCTTCCTTCCTTCCTTCCTCCCTCCTCTCCCTCCCTCCCTCCCTCCCTCCCTCCCTCCCTCCCTCCCTCCTCCCCTTCCTCCTCCCTCCCTCCCTCCCTCCCTCCCTCCCTCCTCCTCCTTCCTTCCTTCCTTCCTTCCTTCCTTCCTTCCTTCCTTCCTCTCTCTCTCTCTCCTCCCTCCCTCCCTCCCTCCTCCCTCCCCTCCCTCCCTCCCTCCCTCCCCTCCCTCCCTCCCTCCCTTCCTTCCTTCCTTCCTTCCTTCCTTCCTTCCTTCCTTCCTTCCTTCCTTTCTTGGGGGGAGTCAGCCCATACAGCAGTTGAACCTGGCATTATTTACCTTAAATATTTTAAATTTTTCAAAAAAGACTCCCTCTCCCCCTTTCATCACCACTGGCAAGATGCTAAACCAGATATTAAGTCCAATGGAAGGATCCTGTCACAGGAATGTGAAGAGGTCCCAACCCGCTCATATCCATGGGTTGTGGATTTGGCTGCGTGTTTCCAATTGCTGAGCCTCAACCCACTTGGATTCCAACCTGATCATTAAAATATGTAGACTCATCCCCTGAGTCTATTAACACTGCTGCCCAGGGTGCCAATGATAACCTTGAGGACACATTTATGTTTGCTTTATCCTCAGATATCAACTTCCCGGAGTGAAGGGGCAACCCAGCCCCAGTTTCATCAGCCCTACAATGTGACCTGGCAGCCCTACAATCCGAAGACCAGACAACATCTCCAACCTGATGAGTGCGACCTACTGGTTCCCCACCCTAACCCTGGACATGTGTGATTTGTCTAGGATGGTCAGGGGCCAGATGAAAACCCCAGGCAGATTGTGATTCCATTGCCAGACTCAATGCTATAATTATAATTCACAATGTGGAAGGGAAGGAAAAGAGAGAGAGAAAGAGAAAGAAATAAAGAACCTGCCATAGAGGCAGGCTAGGGAGGGGGAGAGAATCGGGGACGTTGGTGGTGGGAAATGGGCACTGGTGGAGGAATGGGTGTTGGAACACTGTATGACCGAAACCCAAATATGAACATCTTATGAACATCTTGGTAATTGTGTATCTCACGGCGCTATAATAAAATATTAAAAAAATAGAGAAGGTAAAAAAAAGACTACCCTTTTATGTATGTCCCAGACATAAAAGCCAAAAAGACTGTGGGGAACTGGATATTTTTTAGTGTAAAGCATGGGGGTGTGGTACCACAGGGATGGTGTATTGTTATCAGGGAGAAGGTCATATTCAGGTGAAGAAACAAAAGCAGGTGGGATGTGGAATTATTATAATACAAAGCAGGCTATTGATAAGGGTTTGAAGCATCTAGAGCAGTCAATCCTGGATTTGGAGAAGTCTCTTAGTTCTCTGTCAGAGTTGGTTTTGCAAAATAGGTGAGGATTGGATCTCCTGTGCTCAACCAGGAGGGGTCTGTGCACCTCTTTGGGTGAGGAATGTTGGTTTTATTTTTTTTTTATTTTTTTTGGTTTTTGGGTCACACCTGGCGATGCTCAAGGGTTACTCCTGGCTCTGCACTCAGGAATTACTCCTGGCGGTGCTCGGGGACCATATGGGATGTGGGGATCGAACCCAGGCCGGCACAGGCCTGCTGGAGTGCAAGGCAAAAGCCCTACCCGCTGGGCTATTGCTCTGGCCCCAGGAGTGTTGTTTTTATGCTGACTATACTGGAGTTGCAGAAGATTCTGTAAAGAGGGTCCTGGAGGGAACAGAAAGAAGCAGAATTGGTTTAATACCTCCCCTGGCTGACCATGTCAATGACAGGAAGGCCAGACCACTTCTTATCCTGATACTAATCTTGCTCTTTGGGCCATGCATTCTCAATCAATTATTAAAAGCTGTGGTTATGTTATGCCAGGCCATGGATGGTGTCCCCAAAACCCAGTTCAAGGATAATACGTGGGTCCATGTGGCTATGGAAGGTATCTGGGAGGGCACTATGTAAGGGCAGCCACTGGGCTAGTGTCCCATGATGGGTAAGTCCTTTTCAGAGCCTAAGACAGGCTTAGCTCCTATGCCCTTGCATAAAGCTGTATGGCTACCCACCTATTTTAAAAACAAAAGGGAGATATGTTAGGCTCTAAGTAGCTAGCCTTACTGCCTGGCACTTTCCGGTCACAAGGCCTAAAGTTGGGATCGGGAAGTGGACCCTGCCCACATGTTTACATCCAAGCTAAGGTGAGGCAGGGTGTGCCTGGTCTTAGGACCATAGGGATTTGTGAATCTGTGATTGTTGTCTGTTGCAATGGCCCAGGAGCTTGCAAATACCATGTTATTTGTGATTGTACCCCCTCCATCCAAAAAATTATATAAAAAGGCTTAAACTGTGTTCAGTGAATAGGACTGCTTTCCAGGACCTCCGCTGCTGGTGGTGGTGTCTTTCTTTTCTTCTTGTGGCAGTAGCAAGGTGAATGCTTCTTCCCAATTCTTCCCTCTCCTTTCGCAGGGATGAAGTCTGGCAAGATCCAGGTCTCCATCATTCATGCTGGAGGGTCCTGGCAAGGGCCCCCTGACATCACCCACTGACAAGACCTCCAGATCAAGGTTTTGCCTGGCCTTGGATATTGGTATCATGTTATATTTTTTATATCCCTAATTTCACTTAGCATGATCCTCTCCATGTCCATCCATTTACTGGCAAACTTCATGACTTCATTTTTCCTAAAAGCTGCATAGTATTCCATTGTATAGATGTACCAAAGTTTCTTTATCCAGTTGTCTGTTCTTCGGCACTCTGGTTGTTTCCAGATTCTGGCTACTGTGAATAGTGCTGCTATGAACACAGAAGTGTAGCTAGTGTTTCCGCTGCGTGTTTTTGGCCTCCCAGGGTATATCCCCAGGAGTGGTATGGCTGGGTCAAATGGGAGCTCAATTTCGTTTTTTGAGGAATGTTCATATTGTTTTCTAAAAAGGCTATACCAGTTGACATTCCCACCAACAATGGATGAGAGTCTCCTCCCCACATCCATGCCAGCACTTGCTGATTTTGCTCTTTTGGATATATGGGCAGCGATATCTTTGAAAGCTGTAAGCACTAAAGTATTATTTTATAATTTTTTAATTATTATTACTAATTAAAAAATTGCAATTCTTATTTTTGGTGGCTTCAAAACAGAAAATGTGACTACCACAATGACTGACAGGCACATAACAATGTATACTTAGCACACTTAGCAACTTTGTCATTATGGAGAATAAAGAGGGAATAAGATGAATTATTTTAATGTGGAGATTGTCTTAGTGATACCTCAAACTACCTCTCAATGACTTCTCCTTTATCACTTGAGGAATTTTAACAGAAACCAGTTTTCTTCAAATTTTCCTTTATTCTTGGCATTTGACAGAAACCCAAGTATGAACTTTAATAATTGCATCTTTAATATCATAATAAATCCTGGGTAATGCCTCTAGGATTTTTAATTTATCTTTAATATTTCATAAAAAGTATTCTGCACCACAGTTTAGAATAATGAGCACATATTAGATAGGAAGCAGAGATTTGTTTTGTAAAAAAAGGTATTGTTGCTTTTACATTAAATTTTTAAAAGCTATCTGTGCTTACCTCAATAAGGCAGAGAATGCCTCTCCTTTCCCAGTCTTACTGTCTTAGAAATTTTTACAATGGGTACGTGTTGGAGGACATTTAGCTAATCTGGGAGCTTTGTTGTTTTGCCCACACCCAGCTTAATCTTATTTAAGTCAAGGTTCATTCTAATGAGACTCTCTTCTATGTAAACACTGCTAGAGGGTGTGGCAGTTACAGAAGTAACTTGATTGAATAACTTCTGACTTATACATCTACTAAGACTTCTATGTTTTCTAGATTGGGCACAGCTCCTCTTTATACCCACTGCACCCAACGTGGGACAGTTAGAATTTACCAGGAGACTACCACCCTGGCTACGTTGAGACTACAGGAAGACTATAGGAAGGATTATACTAGTTTGCTCTAAGCAGGCGAGAGTGACCCTTTCAGTACACGAGAACAAGATACTCAGAATCACCCTGGTGCAGATAATAATAAGAAGGACCTTGTGGGTACCATCTAGATTACATGAAGCTCATGAAGTTAAGATGTATTACTTTATACCAGCCCTCTCTCTCTCTCTCCAGTGTTTTACATAAGAGATAATCTCCTTAGTCCTTGTCATAACCTTTGTTTATACCTGCAATAAGGTGTGGCACTACACTCTGTTTAGGGTTCTTTGTTGAAATGACAACCTCCCGATTGGATTACTTTGGTGTATATAAGGGGCTGACTTGAGGCCCCTTCACCTTTTGCCTTTTGGTTCCTCAGCCTTCAGCTTTTGGCTCCTGCGGCTTTTGGCCTTTTGCTCTTTGGCCTTTTGCTCCTTCTTCTGGGCAGGACTCAGCTCAGTTGAGATCCTCTCTCTTTTTGGTGGGAGACTTAGGCTCTTTTGTATGGTCTAAGTTCGGACCAGAGCTAGAGTTTGTTCATTATATTGGATTGCTGTGGAAGAGCTTTTGTACTATTAAAAGCCATTTTTTGGAACTGCACCGCATTCGTGAGTTTTCATCTGTTCTCCCGGCGTCCTCGGAGGTAGGAGACAACCTATGTCCTGACACTGTCAGGGGACCCCCGCGGCGCTTCCCGACAGGTACGATGCTTGCCTTGCATGTGGCAAGCCCAGGTTGAACCCCTTGGCATTGCATATGGTTTTCTGAGCATTGCCAGGAGCGACACCTGAGTGTAGAGCCAAGAATAAGCTCTGAACACAGTCAGGTGTGGCCCTACAAAACAAACAAAAAATTTTCGTGAGGGGATTAGAGCTATAGGATTATGGGTAGGCCACTTGTCTTATGCACAGTTGATCTTGGTTCTCCTTCAAAAGCACCATCAGGAGTGATCTCTGACTGCAGAGCCAGAGAAAATCCTGAGCACAGATAGGTATGGCTCAAAACCATTGTGTGTGTGTGTGTGTGTGTGTGTGTGTGTGTTTGTGCAGTCTCAGACTAATCACCCTAGAATTTTGAGACCCTTTAAAGTCATGACCTGTTGCAGGACTCCTAAGGGCCGCTGCATCTGTTCTGGATTGCCTTCCGCAAATCACTCCGTAGATAAGGGGTAGTCTAAATGTGGCAGTTTATCCGACCATGTATGCTGTACTAGCTGGTATAAATATTCTCCCATGCTATCACAATCATCGTGGGACTAGCTAGATCTTACCAGCATATTAGCCTGGCCACGTAGGACACCTAAGTAATTAGACCAGAGAGAAATGCTGTTTGCTTCCAAGCAAACAAGCATGGCTCCCTGATATACTCAAAGGCAACTAAAATATAAAACTACAATGAAGTAGAGGAGACTTGTGAAGGCTTGGAGAAATATTTAACTGGCATTGGTGTTGGTCAAGGTACAGAGACATGCCATCTCAGAAACCCCCTTTCTCTACACTACAAAAGCATTCCTAAGCAGATTTTGGCTCAAAACATTAGCACAGTAAAGGCCCTAGGTGAGGTGCAGGGAGGGATTACCTAAGGGCATTGGACCCTCCCCTGCTTTCCATAACAGTGGGAGGAAGGTCTGAGTTACAGGGATATAAACGAGCCGGTTCCCGCTCTCGCTTCCTTCTTCCTTGTGGGATCTCTCTCCTTGTGAGCGTTCATTCCCCTTGGAAGCTTTTACACGTGGTGGTCGCCATCTTGGCCTACACGTGGCTGGGGTTCTAGCCTGGAATCCTAAGCATCGGGTTTTTCCTTTTGCTGATTTGTATGCCTGAACCTGTGATAAGTAAAGCCTTTTAAAACTGCATCGGATTCCTGAGTTTTCATCCGTTCCTCGCCGGCTTCGGAGGTAGAAGGGAACTCGCTTCCCGGCACTGTCGGGGACCCCGGCAGAGCGCCCGACAATGACCAAGATAAAATTTGGAAAATTTTTCCAAAGGAGGCCAGTTTAAAGTTGTATTCCTAATTATTCACACCAGGACCCAATAACTTTTTGTAAAAGAGCATCAAAATTGCTCTTTTAAATAGAAAACATTATCCAATATTTAGGAATGTGTTGGATGGTTATTCCCTAGGATGCTGGTGGCCACATGAATGAAACTTAAGGCCTAAAATGTACTAGGAATGTGCTTAGCTTTGATCCCAGTCCCTCCCTAATAGCTTTTAATTCAAATTACCCACAAACAAAAGGAGTGGCTTTAATTTGACTCTAGGTCATACATGAGTGAACTTTTCTACCAGATAATTTGAATAAAGAAATGTACTGGGTGATTAAAATACTCATCAGTTTGTTGACTTTTGGGGAGACTCGGTTTTTTGGGCTACATATGATGGTGCCTGTGGTTTGTTCCTAAAAGTGCTCAACATAAAAAAAGAATGCTCAGTCCATTTAGCTATCTCTCCAGCCTCAATTTTTTTCTT
The DNA here is from genome assembly GCA_021461705.1 of Cryptotis parvus. Taxonomy (NCBI): domain Eukaryota; kingdom Metazoa; phylum Chordata; class Mammalia; order Eulipotyphla; family Soricidae; genus Cryptotis; species Cryptotis parvus. Next base: position 28,911 of record JAJIBD010021950.1, on the reverse strand, counting down.
TCTTCTTCTCCTCCTCCTCCTCTTTCTTCTTCCTCTTCCTCCTTCTTCACAGCTGGCAATGCTCAGGGGTTTCTCCTGGCTCTGCACTCAGGAATTACTCCTGGCGGTGCTCGGGGGACCATATGGGATGCTGGGGGATCGAACCCGGGCTGGCATGGGCCAGCCACATGCAAGGCAAACGCCCTACCCGCTGGACCATTGCTCTGGCCCCCATTGCAGTTTATCCCGAATTGGCAGTTGAATACTGTTTCTGGGTGGGACAGGAGGCAGGAAAGTAAGAAGTGAGGCTCATGTATCCTGCCTTTCAAATTGAAGCATAGTATCTTGGGAACAGAAAAAAAAAGATACAGCCCCAAACCCACACAAGTCTGGGGCCCAGGAGAGCCAGGCTTGCTTCTTGCTTCAACTCTAAGTCTCTTAGGAAAACACTCATGATACTGGAACACGATACTAGTAGCTGAAAAAGGAGATATTTGTTTATTTACTTATTTATTTACTTATCTATCTATTTATTCATTCTTTAAATTTTATTATATTACCTTGAGGGAGAGAATTACAAAGCTGTTCATGATTTTCAGTCAGTGTTCCATCACCCATCCCCTCCACCAGTGACATTTTCCAACACCAATGTCCCCAGTTTCCCTCCCTTATCCCGCTTGTCTCTATGGCAAGCACTTTTATTCTCTTTTTCTCTTCTTTGTGCATTGTGGTTTGCAATATATATACTGAGGGGTTATCATGTATATCCCAAAGGAAATATTTAAAGAGAAAGATTTGAGTTGGCATCTATGAGTCCTTCTCAGACCACACAGATAGACAAGTGCCTACCTATTCCAGAAGAATCCCAGAATCAACAGAGCCCAGGATGAAAACTCAGTTTAGCAAATCACTCAGATACTGGCATTGAAGGGCTCATTTTACAGCACTGTAGCCATTGCCAGGGAAGACATAAAGAGCAGCGAAACTAGGTATGATTTATACTCTAAGGAAATTCCCTTATAGCCAGAGAATATCTGGGGAAAGCAGCAGAAAGATTTCCTGAATGGGGAGGGATCTTTTTACGAGGAATTTAATATAGAAGTAATTAAATAGCTCTTGAAATAGTTATTTTTAAGCTAGAAGAGAATGAATTACTTTAATTAGCAGACTTATTTTCCTTCATAGAAAGTTAGAATGCAAGGTTGGAGTAGACTATGAACTTAAAATAGAAAAAAAACCCATTCTCTTCTTGCAAATTTTAATCTCTGATGGAAAACGAGGAGGACCTCTCGGAGGCAAAGAAAACAGGAGGCAAGTTACAGACTATTGAAGAGTTACTGCAGGGTGAGTTCAGCTGAGATGAACCACTTGGAGTCCTTGAAAATTGGCAATCCAGAGATACTAGCTTAACGGCCAGAGTCTTATATGTGACATCAGTGCCGAAAGACACGTCAATTCCTGTGCTCTGCAGATAAGAATATGGGGAAGTAGAAAAGTTTCCCATGATAAAGATGAGAGAGAAACAAGCAGTAACACTCTGGAGTCAATCTGTGTTATGCTGTGCTGTCATTTGGAAGAAAAGTGTGTTGAGGGGCCGGAGCAATAGCCCAGCGGGTAGGGCGTTTGCCTTGCATGCAGCCGGCCTGTGCCGGCTTGGGTTCGATCCCGGCATCCCATATGGTCCCCGAGCACTGCCAGGAGTAATTCCTGAGTACAGAGCCAGGAGTAACCCCTGAGCATCGCCGGGTGTGACCCAAAAAGAAAAAAAAAAGTGTGTTGAAGTGGTGAATAAGCCCTTTTTTAAGAATAGTGAAACCATTACTTCCAGAAAAGGAACAGGCAGAAAAGTGGGCTGAACGTGTGCTCGAGGGCAAACACTGGAACAGGTGTTAAATGTGTTTTATTATTTTATTAGAGAAGTCGGAAGTTCAATTTCAATATTGAAGATAATAGAATTTTCTCTGTTTTGTTCAGAGGAACACACAGAATCAATTTGTACAAGCATATACAACAATTCAGTTGGTGTTTTTTGTCTTGAAATCAGTAATCTGATTAGTTCATTCTACCACATTTCCATGCGCTCCTCTTGGCTTTGGTGGCATGGCTCAATCCCCAGCGGATAGTTCTTCATGCACTGTCGGCAATACAACTACAGCAGGCTTAAAACCATGCAGATTAACACTGTAGCAAATTTTCTCGATATTTAACAGACATAAAAATGTTATTTCCTGATACGAAATTCTGAAAATCTGCATAAATATTTTTTGTGTAAAATTAAATTAGTTATGTATTTTTTGAAACTAGAACTTGAAGTATCAAGAATGCCCACATAATTAATATACACATATATATATATATTTATAGAATGTTTCTTTATGCTGAAAGTCTTGACAGTCAAATTATATCTGTGCCATACATTATTTAACCAATATTAATTTGGCATTAGATTAATTGTGTCTTTGTGGAGTAATCTTAACTGGTGCTTGTGTATCATGCAAATATAATTCTAGTAGTCCTGTTTACTAATCTTATCATGTGGTAATACTTAGATGATTTTGCTCTATAACAGTGTGATTAAGGAGTATAAATACTTTGTACACAGTCACATTTACAAACGTTTGCCAATAACCACTTCACAATCCTTATGGTGTAACAGTGAACTGTAATATCTGGAATTAGCCAAAACAATTCCTATAAAGCAGTATCAGATGTAAACTTTCTTATTGTGTCTAAGAGAGTTCTCCTTTGAGCACTGATACATTTTGGCACAGGTACACTGTTCTGTTCTGTTTTCTATTGTTCTAATAATTTCCATTACTTTTACAGGAAATTAGATTCATACGGCAGGTAGCGACATGGCACTTACTGATGAGGTACTTAAATGTAGAAAAGTTCTGCAAAATTATTTGTCTAGCAGATCACCACTTCTGCTAATGAATTTGTAGACAGAGTTATTTTTTTTCTAGTGCATGCACTTGCTATTAAACTGCTAATGCACTGTTTGCTGTAGTTCACATATGTCCTAATGCATCACAAAGCAAAGTTTTGAACACCAAGCTCATTTACTTGTGATGGTATTTTATAACAAACATGTTTAAATTGTATTATCAATGGGTTAAAACTCTGCCTTGCTGGAATAGTAATTTTTTTTTTATGGATTTGAAGCTACTTTGGGTTGGTCAAAGAAATTTAATACTCAAAACATTAAACAGAAGCATGTCAGTTTTGGTGGATTCGGGAAACTTCTGTCTGTACATAAAGGGAACATAAAAGCCAACGGTTTTCTTCACTGGAACTTGGTTTGGAAGTTTGAAAGTGATTTTCTGATGCTGTGTGGGTTAGCTACTTCAGTTTGCATTCTGGAGTTTTACACTACTGTTGCTGGTCTGCGGTCCATCTCGGCTTCCAATTTCACCATCTGCTGCATCTCCTTCGCCTGTAACACCAGAGACAGTCTTACATATTGAAATCCTCTCCTGACAGCAAGAAACATCTCTGATCTCTTTGGTTAATCTTAGGCTAACATTGTACTCCTGTTACTATTCAAAGTGTGGTCCATGGACAAGTAGCCCAGCATCTCTTGGGACCTTGGGAGCAACTGAATGGTTGGTCTCGGACCCGAACTGAATCAGAAAATGTATTTTAACATGGTCCCCAGGAAAATTTATGCACATCAAAATTTGAGACAGAGTGGTCTGCACAGTGGAAGCCACTGGAAAAAAAATCTGAGGTAATATCCAGTTAACTCAATAATGAACTTATAGCATATTAAGCTAATTGGTTTGTTCTATAGACTGACAATTTGCTTTGATTACATGCAGTTAATTTACAATGTATTCCTCCCAAATCCTATAGTTTCATCAAAAGGATGTCCTTAAGATTGCATTGAAGGAGGAGTTTGTGTAGAGGTATATGATATTGGTTTGGCTGATGTCTCCTGCAAAGAGGACATTATAGGAATATGGAAGTTTCCTGGAGCCCTGCAGCCCACAATGATGCCTATGCAGTCACACTTTCCTGAGAAATCATTTTTTATAAGCTAAGCCAAAAGTATTCCCTGGACAATCTCATAAATTAATACTGTCACGAAGACAGTCAACTGATCTGGGAGTTAGAAAGGAGAGAGGAAAGGGGTAGATTCCTACAGCTGTAACTGCTAGACAATATAGGGAAATCCAGCCAGTTCTTTTCATTGCTTACTTTCCAACTGGACTCTGGAAACATGTATCATTTGGCAGAAAAATAAAGCACACTTTCCTTCTTTTAGTGACATGCATGGAAAAATGGCTGTCTAGAGGTTTACCTAAGGGGAGGACTGAAGCACGGTAATGTTACTTTTCATGTCTGCGAGGTATTCCAGTTAAATGGAAAGAGAATGAGAAGATGTGGACAACTCTGTAATATGCCAGGTAAGTCCTGTTAGGAATGGAGTTTGATCCACTCATCATAAAATGATTTTCATCTTCTTTTATACTGTGGCTCTAGATTTCATTTTGGTAAGGATGGATATAACACTACAAATAATGATACATTTCTGCTTAAATTTGGGATAAACGGTTCCCTCCTCTTTGATTTTTTTCCCCCTTGAAATATATTTATATACTATAGAGAAATGACAAAATGGTGAAAAATATACAAACATGAAACTATGACATAATGGTATTCATAGAGAAGACAGTGAAACATTATATGCACTGGGAATTAAATACTTTTATCTTCAGTAAGGAATAAAAAAAGGCTTTCCTATCCTCTCCTCCTCTGGCATTAAAGACAATATTGTATATAGTTTCAAGGAAGAATCAGACAACATTAGAGGACTATCCCAAAAGCTTATAAACAAGATGACCATTCATCCCAATTGCAGGTACAGTTCTGATCTGTTTATATTCTTGGCTGATACAATTAGCTCCCCCTTTCAATGTCCTGGTTTGGACAGTATCCTGATTTGGACAATAAAGTAGATGGTTATTTACCTACAAGGGATGATTCGGACCCTTGACAGACCAGAACTAACAGATAGCATGACAGTCATTGCATTAGGAACCCATTGTATAACTACACTGTATCATGTTTCTGCTCGCAGACCAATAACTGTCACTAGAAACCATTAGTGAACCTATAGTGGAGTTCTTTAAAAATTAATTGGTGTCATATTAATGCTTGTGAAAGATGTGATTCTGTAACCCAAGCCTTAATTGTGGTAAATTCAAATGTCAATCATTTATCACTGTTCTTCAAACTGGGGAATGTCTTCATTACCGTGACTTGAGTTTCCCGGGTCTGCAGTTGGAGACACTGTCTCAAAGTCCATGAGATACAGTTCTCTATAAATTGTGGTATTTTGGGTTAAAATATAGCATCATAAATCCAAAAATATTCAAGCTTTTGCATCCAAATGAGAGATTAATTAGTTATGAGCAGAAGTAAAGCATGAATAGAGACTGCACGGAGAATCACTGACATAGTTGAGAAGGAAAGCAATGTTTGCTTATCCGGAAGGCCAGTCCTACCTTGCGTTTGGGACACTGCATGACAGGATTTCAACAGCTGTTTGTACAAAAATAGTAATGTCAAAATTGAGTCATACATACAAAACAAAGAAAATAAATGAATACTGAAGTGAATTTGAGAAATGAATGTAAAACCATATACAGAAAAGCAAAAAGCTAAGAATAAAACATGTATACACCCATCTGTGACAAACTTCTCCCAAGTTGATTTCAACAGAAAGAAAAGAACAAAACAAATAATTGATGCCTGTAAGCCTGGGCTGTGGTTTTCTCCTGTGGCAATGAGTAGAGGAAACTCCCTTCAGCGAGACCCTCACCTCTTTTTTTTTACTAAATGATAGGATTGATGGCAAAAATCAATTCTGAAAACTTATGTATAACAGTAATGGAGCTGTGAAAGTTTGAAATGGTACATGTTAAGACAGATGATTTACTGTTGTCATTGGAACACCTAAGGGAAAACTTCTTAAGTAGGAAAAGAATGCATAGTCTTTGGAATTTTATTTTAATGGTTTGTTGACCAAGCACGCTAGGTCATCTGGAGGCTTCAATGGGATACATAGGTTGGGATTCAGAGCTAGGGCTAAAATAATTAGAACTTAAGTTGTTTCTCCAGTGTTCTTCATACTGATCTAGTTAAAAGGTGCATTTCAGGCTTTGCTGTGGGGGATTCAGAAAACTCAAAGGAGTATTCATAGGATAGCAGTAAGAGAATGTAATGGGAGATCTTATAGGTGAAGGTTAAAATTAATTTATCTTTGCTTTAGAAATAGACAAGAGATTTGAGATTTAATAAAGTTTGGGGTTGTTTGGAGATAGAAAAATGGTTTTCAGCTAAAGAAATGTGTAATGAGTTATGATGGGAGCTCTCCTACATGGTTTTAGATTTTGTTTAAGAGGCAAAGCAGAATCACACTATATTTTGTACTGTGCCTGAGGGAGGGTATGTTTTAATACTAAATGTGTCTATGACTCAAAGAAGTATCAGCTGTAGGTGGTTGACATAGCTGATGACATATTCAGAGGCACTATATGAATTTTAGAACAAAAAGTCACTATCCTTCCGGAATGACCTGAATCAACACAGGTCTGATGAAGCCAATATTTCAGCCTAAGAGCTCTGATATGCTCTGAAGTATCCAACTCTTGAATATAAGCTCCAAGTGACTTTTGAAATGTTATATTTGGTTGTGACACTGAACATACTAGGAACCGTACTCTCTAGGTCTGATACATACCATTATTATCGAGATGGGTAATTTTTAGCACAATTACATTCTTTTGTCAAACTTGTTGCTAAGCAACACAGTAAGTTCTGAGTAGTTTCTTAATTTAGTGAACTAAAACATAACTGTGTCTTACCTTTATTGTGCCTCCTTCTAACAAATCCTGATCCCCACCCAGACCTGAATCACCAAAATCAATTCTGATGCCCTGGTAAGGCTGATTTTAATCTTATTTATCTTCTGATTCTCAGATCACCTCCTCTCCCAACCCCATCACTCACCCCTAGAAAACTTTCTGAGAAGTGCATTAAGAGCAAAACCAAGAGGGTAATTTGTACCAGAGAGTGAAGTGTCCATGAACTGGTCAAATGAATTGGGCACACAGCACAATAAATATTTTTGTCTTCCATTAGGATCTAAGGACTGCTTATGAATAAAACTATTTCGTTGAAAACAAAATGTAAAACATAACTTAGAAGTATGTTGATGAATAAAACTTCTGTCTACCAAAAAAAGCATGGTATGTGTAACTAGACTCTATACTAAACTGTTACCCAATTGCAACACACATAGATTCTTGTCGTTTTGTTTTACTTTTTTCCAAGGTACTTTTTCGTATAAATTCTATGTAAGTGCACTTTAGGAAGAGAGATTTACTCAGAAAAAATATATATCTCAAAAAGGATTGTTTTATAGTTGGGAAGAAATAGGAAAGAAAAATGTGCATTTTTATATCAAAATATTTTGCAGTTTTTAGATCAAAACAAATGATCAATTATCAAGAAATAATAACTTTCAAAACCAGTTATTGTTAAAATGAAATTTGATATGACGCAAATTGAAATTTAATCGGCTGAGGGTCATTCTGCCATAAAAGCTAGATATATTTGCATCTAACTGAAGTGGAAGTCTATTATTTACAGGCTGTAGTTCACCTACACCACGTCAAAGGTAAACACACAATTTTTGGGGGGTTCACACCCAGTAATGCTCAGGGGTGTGAGCATCATAAGCAGTTCATAGATCCCAATGGGAGTCAACAATATTTCTGGCTCTGCACACAGGAATTATTCCTGGCATAAACCCACAATTTGGGTATTGGTACATAGCATGTGATGGCTTAAATAATTTCACTTGGATAGCTCTTTCTTTGTGTCTCTATCTTAATTTAGCATTTTGCCTTTATGGAGGTCCACCCATGTAAATTAGGTTGTAGGTAATGGTGGCTGATGGCTTTGGATTCAGAGGGTAAGACCAAAGGAGGCTTCTATTACCTTTCTATTACCTTTTCAGATAGAGGTTGACAATAGGCAATTCCTCTCATTTGCTTTCAAACCTAACATCACTTGCCTTTAGTTTGCAAATTATAAGACTCTAAATGAAAATGGAGGAATTTCTCCCCCTCTCTGAATGTCATTTTTAGAATTCCATAATTTATGGAATGATGAGTTTTGATCCTCCTCCATCCCCAGCCCCCAGCCACTTTTCTCCCACATTAAGAAATATTTATAGGTCCTGTGGGATGCAACAGGGAAACTACGGTAAAAGGAAACTGCCCCCCCCACACACACACACATTTCCTTGCACTACTCAGCTAAGTTCCATGGGAGGGTTACTTTCTGCTGCAGCATTGCCCCTGGAAGTTGGCTGCCTATGTCTTTGTATGTCTCTTTTGATAAAATACCTGCTCATTCTGTTTCTCTAGGAATTCTAGGTGTTCAAGCTGAACTTTTTTCAACTGATCCATTTCTTTGGACTGTTTCATTGCGAGCTGAAAAAAAAGATAAGCTTTAGATCATAATTTTTAAACATTTAAAATTTAAAAATTTTTAGGGTTGCAGTATTAATAAACATATTGATATGAAATGATGTACAGCTTTACAACTGAAGCTAATGAGGTGATAATAAAGAAGAAATAAAGAAAAATTAAAAACTGGGAGCACTTGAATTTATAATTCTTACTGTGAAGTGATTTCTTGCCAAAATCTTAGAAAATAATAGAGTATTCATGCACAATTAAAACCTTGCTTCATGTTCTTTATAAAGTGGTGCCAAATAACTACCTTAATGACTTTAGTGAAAGATTAACTTTCAAGGAGTGGAGAAGAGAAACTAGAAGGTTGAATGAACAGAAAATCCAAATTATGCAAATTAGCTAACTTATCTAAGTGTGAATTATTCATCATAATAAAAGTTTATAAAAGGAAGAGTGCCAAGAAAATTCAAAATACTTACTCTCTTTCTTTCTTCTAGAAACTTTTTAGTGTTGCTGCTGTTTAACTCCCTGACTCGCCTAAAAGTAATAGATAAAAATAATAATTGGTATGCTGTTAAGTAGAAGTGACATGATATTAAATATAACTGACATTGCATTTAATTATACAAATGGGATCATTATTTCCTTTCCTTATTGACTAGTAGAGTTTTAAAATATGCAGTGTACAGAGTGGAAAAACATCTATGTACCCATCATTCTCTTAGTCACTATTGGTAATTTATCATGTTTATTTTGTGCTTTCTTTTTTTTCATACTTTTTAAAAATATTTTATTATACCACCATGAGATATACAATTACAATGTTGTTCGTGTTTGGAGGTTTTGGTCACATAGTGTTCCAGCACCCGCCCTCCACCAGTGCCCATTTCCCACCACCAATGTCCCCAACCCCCCCCCCTTCCTATAGCCTGCCTCCATGGCAGGTTCTTTTTTTTTTTTAATTTTATTTTATTTTTGCTTTTGGGGTGACCGGCAATGCTCAGGGGCTTCTCTGGCTCTGACTCAGGAATTAGTGGGCACGCCCGCCCGCGGTTCTTTATCTCTTTTCTCTCTCCCTCTCTTTTCCTTCTCCCACACATTGTGGATTGCAATACATACACTTAGAGGCCATCATGTGCATTTTTTTGCCTGTATTTAATGCTCAGTTCTAGGTTGGTATTAGCCCTTTCCACATTTATTCGCACATGTTCCCTTCTCTGTCTTACCTAACCTCTGACTGCCACACGTTTGTGGTAATTTCCATTTTTGGTAAGACCTGATCCACATTTCGCCTGACATTGGATTTTGGTATCATAATACATACATACATACATACATACATACATATTTATGTCATGCAAATAAATGCAGTCATTCTATATCTCTCTCTTTCCTTCTGACTAATTTCACTCAACATGATCCTCTCCATGTCCATCCATTTATAGGCAAATTTCATAACTTCATTTTTCCTAACAGCTGCATAGTATTCCATTGTGTAGATGTACCAAAGCTTCTTTATCCAGTTATCAGTTCTTGGGCATACTGGTTGTTTCCAGGTTCTGGCTATTGTGAATAGTGCTGCTATGAAAATAAAAGTGCGGATGGTGTTTCTACTGTGTGTTTTTGGCTTCCCAGGGTATATTCCCAGGAGTGGTATGGCTGGGTCAAATGGGAGCTCAATTTCTAGTCTTTGGAGGAATGTCCATTATTTTGTGCTTTCTTTGGGGGCAGAAAGGGGGGCACACCCAGCAGTGCTCAGTGCTTAATCCTAGCAGTGACTGGAGAACCATATTGGGTGCCAGGAATAGAACCCTGATCAAAGAGTGTTTTTGGCCAGGACACAGTAGGTTTATCCATCTGTCCGTCCGTCCGTCCATCCGCCCGCCCACCCACCCACTCACCTGGGCAGAGTGTTTTTTAAAGGAAGTCAAGTGTTACAGATAAAACTAAGTCCCCTGTATAGACTTCTTGATTCATATCCTTCCTTTATTTCCATAAGAAACTACTACTATGAATCTAGAATTTTGTGTGGACCTTCTCATTGTTGGTTTCTCCTTTGTTGTTTTTTTTTTTTGGTGATGAAGACGATGAAACTCAGGACTTCAGACATACAAAAACATGTGTTCTACCACAGAAATATATACTGAACCCCATCCATTCACTAATATTTTTATTACATACCAATGGACCCTTATTCAATACATACAACGTTTCTCAACCTTTCAAATGTACAAGACACTATCAAGAACACAGAGTGCTAGGGATACCCCTCAAAGGATCTGATTCAGTGGGACTGTAGTATGCCTAAAAGTCTACATTTCCAACAAGCAACCACATAATGCTGAGGATGCATATATATATATATATATATATATATATATTATATATATACATGATATACATGCATAGTTTCCCATTGTATTTATCACTTGTATCACTTGTCCTTCCGTTGATCATCGATTTGCTCGAGCGGGCACCGTAACATCTCCATACATCCTGTCATGCTAGTAGAGCCCAAGGGCAACTGCTCGCTCCAGGAACATGAAGAGCCTCACACCATTCCATCAGGTCATGGGAATGAAGTCTGTAATTGTTACTGGTATTTGGCATATCAAATACGCCACAAAAACATTGCATATTTGGGCCATTTCCATATCTTAGATATTGTACTAAGTGGACTCAGACACACAGGCAGAGCTGCTTCCGGGTCTCCCCTGTGCTCAGCTGATCATGAGGCACCCATGAGGGATGGTGAGCTCTAGTCCTGGCCCGCCATGCCAATAGAGCCTCACAAGACGCCAGAGGAACCCTCACACCATGAGGGCTGCCGTTTTCAACATCCATATTCCACAGCTCATCAGAGCCCTGCCCAAGAGAAAAGCCAGTCTCTCCCTGTTATGGTTCATCTATAAATGCATGAGATGAGAGCCTTCTACTGAGAGTATACCACCCGCATGGCAGAGCTTGGCAAGCTACCCTGTCTTATTTGATATGCCAAAAACCAGTAACAATTATAGACCTCATTCCCATGACCTGAAGGAATGGTCTGAGGCTCTTCGTATTCCTGGAGCAAGCAGATGCCCTTGGGCTACATGAGCAAGTGACAGGACATATGGAGATGTTACTAGCACCCCCTTGAGCAAATCGATGAACAACGGGAAGACAAGTGATACAAGTGACAAGTGATATACACTTAATGTGTATATATAAAAAATGTATTTTTCAAATGTATCTAAATAGTAACATATTCTGGGTTCTCATAATTTTTCACATAGCATTGTTTTAGAGATATAGCTTTCTTCAAATTATTTCATTCATTTAATATTTAATCTCTGTATGGATTTTTTCTATACCACTACATGAGGACCTCCATTTTCCACATCCGGACTTCCCCCCCGTCAGAACTCCACCCAGCAGACCAGCCTATCAAAGTCCGGCTCATCGAGATCCACCCTGCTGCAGTCTTTTTTAAATCCGCCCAGGTATGCTGATCCAAAGACAGACATGGGGCAGAGCTGCTACTGGCTCTCACTGTGCCCAGCCGCTCATGAGGTGCCCGGGAGGGATGGCAGGTTCTCAGCCCTGGCCTGCCACCCCAGCAGAGCCTCACAACAAGCTAGAAGATCCCCCACTCCATGAGGACCTCCATTTTCCACATCCGGACTTCCCCCTCGTCAGAACTCCACCCAGCAGACCAGCCTATCACAGCCTGGTTCATCAATAAATGCTGGATTTTGAGATGACTACAAGAGTATGCTACCCGGCTGGCAGAGCCTGGCAAGCTACCCGTGTCGTATTTGATATGCCAGATACCAGTAACAATTATAGACCTCATTCCCATGACCTGATGGAATAGTTTGAGGCTCTTTATGTTCCTGGAGCAAGCAGGTGCCCTTGGGCTCTACTTGCATGAGACAGGTCATGTGGAGATGTCACTGGTGCCCGCTCGAGCAAATCGACGATGAAAGGGAAGATAGTGATACAGTGATGGATTTTTTTCTGCTTATAAACACAACATTTTAATTTTGTCATTAATTAAAATTAGGTTATACAATGCTACAGGGCAGCTCATCCTATGATGTATAGCACACAATATATCTGTTGAGTTGCACTAGAGCAATATATGGTGGGTTGGACTAGCCTTGAAAACAGTCTATCTGGTTTAAGTGTCCGGCTTCCCATATGGTTCCCAAAGCCTGCCTGCAAACGATCCCTAAGCGTCATTTATAAGTTCTGAGTACTCAACTCCTGTCCCCAAACAAAACACTCCTGTTTAAATCAGTTGACTAAATAGATTAAATGTAGGGCACCTCTGTTTTGCATATGGTCACAGATCTCTCTAGGACGTATAGCTACAAGTACAGACTGACAGGCTATGATTAACTTCACCATAACCGTAGCTCCTGTTCCAATTTGCACTTTCCTTCTTAGTGTCTGGGTGTTGCTCACTCTAGGTAATATCAGAAGTTGACATATTTGTTAACTGATTGGCTCTGTAACTGGTGCCATATTGTTTTAATTTGCATTTCTGTCATTTAGGGTGAGATGTGGCACTTTTTCACGACTAAATATAGATAAAATTAACTGACTAAATTTCTCTAAGTTTTCAAGTTTAGGTTTTCTTCTTTTTGATTTAATTTTGATATTTGTATCTTTTTAACCAACTGTCCACTTCATTAAAGTTTTCAAGTTCCTTGGAAATATTCTCTGGTGGTGCTGCAGCATGGAGATAAGCATGGAGCCAGGGAGTGAAAAGTCTCCCAATGCTCCACTATTTTGACCCTGTTTCTCATGGAATTTTTTTCCTTTTTTTTTCCTCAGGGCTTACTCCTGGCTTTGCATTCAGAAATTACTCCTGGTGGTGCTTGGGGGAATTTATGGATGCCAGGGATTAAACCCGGATTGTCTACGGTGCAAGGCAAACGCCCTCCCCACTGTGCTATTGCTCCGGCCCCTCAACTGTAACTTTTATTGATTTATTTTTTGCCTTTTTTTTGGGTCACACCCGGCAATGCTCAGGGGTTATTCCTGGCTCTGCACTCAGGAAATACTCCGGCGGTGCTCGGGGACCATATGGGATGCTGGGGATTGAACCCGGGCTGGCATGGGCTGGCCGCATGCAAGGCCAACACCTTACCTGCTGGGCTATCGCTTCGACCCCAACTGAAACTTTTAATACTCCTGTAATAACTTAGAAGAATAAAAAATCAAGGGCATTATTCTAGAGCTAGAATTTTTACCCGAAATATTTTAATAAGTAAAACCTGTATATATTGCAGAAAAAATGTTTAATTCAGATCATCTGATCATCAGATAAGCATCTTCCCTCTTACCCTGAACCCCCAGTTCCCCTCCTTACATCAGGACTCTATATCCAAACTCATTCTCAAAGACAGAACTTTGCTATTTTCTCTTATTAATCTGGTATCAATTTGCTTGAGCAGCTCACTAAGGTCCTAGAGGCAGGGTCCCTTTCCCCTGCCCCTACAGTAAGTACTGTAGGTGTAGATACTGTGGGCCCTGGGAATCAAGCACTACTATGACCAGCAGATGTTGTTTCAAACTTCCGTTAGTGGTTTCCTCCAATGGAGTTGCACTTGGGACCATTCCCCCTAATTTTATTACCCCACTTTTAGACATACAATTGCAAGATGCTCATGCTCGAGTTTTGGTTCTACAGTGTTCCAACACCCATCCCTCCACCCGAACCCATCTCCCATCACCAATGTCCCCACCTCCCTCCCCCTCCACACCCCAACTACTTGGGGGTTCTGTATATCTTTTCTCTCCTCTCTCCTCTCTATCTCTCCCTCCTGCCTACCTTTCCTGCACATCGTAAAATGCAGTACATAAAGGACAAAACTGTTTCCATTAGTTTGGTGGACCACGCTGGCCGCAAGACTTAGGGGGCCTCTTGGTTAGCGGCACTTGGGACCATTTTGGAAAGTCACATGAATCTTTCCTGAATCCCAACTTGCCAATGACCAATAGAGAACTGCCAAAGCCATTTGGCTCAGAGCGATAGATCTGTGGTCCAGTGTGCAGTCCAGAACTGGAGATTCAACTACGGATGGACTCTGTGAGGACCAGGACGGAAAGCAATGCCTGCCTGATCCCCTTCTGTTTGCTCTCCTCCCCTTTTCTGGAGATTTCTTCCTCACCACATCACATGCACTGAAACTCCTATTTTGAGTTTTGTTTCTGGAGAGCACAAGCGAAGTCCCGGACAGACTAGAACAGCCGGGGGCAGGCAGGGGAGATCTGACACGGGGACTGATGCTAAGGACATGAGCGATCAAGGCCAGAAGGACTCTGTTCCTACATGCTGCTATTCACAACTGCACCCCCCATGGCGCTATACCCATGGTGAGATAATTGCAGGAAAACCTAATGAAATGAATATGGGAAAGATAAGTTTAATCAGATTATTGCTATGTTTATATAATGTTTGGAGTGTGTGCATATATATGTATATATACACACATACATATAAAGAAAGAATTTATGTTATATATAACATATACATGTTATATATAACAAATTTATATATAAGATATATATTAGATATAATAAATGTTTTCTTTATTATAGTAAGAAAACAGAAGACAAGTACTTTATAGAAATAACAGATTGCAGAAGTTAGTATTCTACCCTAAATATTGGTAATTCATCACATGGTAATTCATATCTCAAATGTTCAACAGGTAAGTATACATTGTATGAGTTTTCAAGTCCACCATATAGGACTCTCAGTGAAAGTATAGCGGGCATGGCTCTTGCCTTGCACATGGCTAACCTGGCTTCAATCCCTAGCAGGCATATGATCAGGAGGGATCATTCCTGACAAGTCAGTCAGGCATTATCCCTATGCACAGCCAGGTGTGGCCCCACATATAAAACCATACATGCTCATGATATATTTGCATTTTGAGCACTCTTAGACTTACCTTTCACGTTCCGCTTTATTTTTGATAGATTTGTCTTGGCTGATGGCTTTGCTATTTTCCATAGAAATCTTAGCTTGGTGTGCTCTCATTTCCTTGCTTTCCCTATGAATTAGAAATAAACAGAAACAGGGGATGAGTCAGTATTTAATGGATATAAACTTTCAATTGCAGAAAATGAAAAATCTCTGTTGATGAAATGTTTTGAGCTCCACATTCTTGAGCTCATCAAGTTATCATGCATCTTGTGAAAAAGGAGATCAGGTTCTCCGTTTCATGTGGGCGATCCTCCCTGAAGGCTGTGGATTATCAGTGATCAATAAACAATGATGGACTAGGAAAATAATTTTTCTGTTCACAAACTACAAGGTTTTTCCATTTTTGTTCCATGTTACTTGAAGGGAGGCAATAAAGATAAACACAAGAAAGAAGGTAGGGAGGAAGAGGATGTAGGGAAAAGTGGGAGACTAGAGAGACGAATGGGGTTAAGGCAGTTCCTTGTCTTACATGGCCTGGTTTGATTTTCAGCAACACATGTGGTCTTCAGAGCACTGCCAGAAGTGACTCCTGAGCACAGAGGCAAGAATAAGCAAGCTCAGAGAATCATTCAAACACACTATAAAAACAGAACCAGAGCAGGGAATTCCTAATCTCTCCAGGGGGACATTTCCTGATTTCTGACAGCTGGTAGGAATGAAATATGCACAGAATGATTCGAAAAAGCACATTTTCGGCTCAGTGTATGAATACATTTGTTTGACAATCTTCATATCTTTAGATTATTTAGTGCAGGTGGTGGTTGGAAGGGGAACCAGACACAGAGGGGACACCCTGGTGGAAGGTATGATGTTGGAATGGTGTACGTATGAAATATTAACATTTCTCTTCATTCACTCATTATTAACTGCAAAAGGATGTTGCAAAATCTTAGGGTAAGATTTAAAACCAAGAACATTAGCTGTGCTGGAGGAAAATAATTATAGTGGCAGAGTTCCTCAGAAAAAAGCATAAATACTGCTGTAGCTTTTAAAAAAATCACTCTGTTACACTGGTGGAGGGATGGGTGCTGGAACACTGTATGACTAAATCCCAATCATGAAGAGTTTTGTAATGGTCTATCTCACGATGATAGGGTAAAATTAAAAACATAAAAGTATGAGGAATAACTAAAAAAATCATCCTACTGTACTTTATTTATGTAAGATAAATTAGTAATTAGACTATGGCTTCTTCTTTTTTTTTAAATTTATCTATTTATTTATGTTCATGTTTGGGTTTCGGTCATACAGTGTTCCAGCACCCATCCCTCCACCAGTGCCCATTTCCCACCACTAATGTCCTCAATTCCCCCCCCCCCCCTAGCCTGCCTCTGTGGCAGGTTTTCCAACTCTTTTCTCTCTCTTTCTCTCTCTTCCCTCTCTTCCATGTTGTTGATTGTAATAGACTTTCGACAACTATTTGCACACTGTTCCCGTCTCTGTCTTACCTAACCTCTGTTCCCACACGTTTGTGGTAGTTTCCACGCTTTGGCAAGACCTCCTGATCCACATTTTGCCTGACCTTGAATACTGGTACCATAATATGTATATATATGTATATATATTTATGTCATGCAAATAAATGCATGTTCTATATCTGTCTCTCTCCTTCTGGCTAATTTCACTCAACATGATCCTCTCCATGTCCATCCATTTATAGGCAATTTTCATAACTTCATTTTTTCATAACAGCTGCATAGTATTCCATTGTGTAGATCTACCAAAGTTTCTTTTATCCAGTCATCTATTCTCGGGTACTCTGGTTGTTTCCAGATTCTGGCTATTTTAAATAATGCTACTATGAGTATAAAAGTAGGGATGGTGTTTCCGCTGCATGTTTTTGGCTTCCCAGGGTATATTCCCAGGAGTGGTATGGCTGGGTCAAATGGGAGTTCAATTTCTAGTCTTTGGAGGAATGTCCATATTGTTTTCCAAAAGGCTGTACCAGTCAACATTCACAGACTATGGTTTCTTCTAATGAACTAAAGTCAGGTAAGAATTGATTTGTTTACTTTGCTTATTTTTTGGGAAATGCTGTGGGCTAATTTCTTTATTCAAATACAAATAAAACTTACAAAAGTACTATTCTGTGTAATATCTCTGGATATGTGTAGACACCCCAAAGTCTGGTACTGCAGTAGTGGTCAAAGGTAGAGTGATGAAGAGATTTTTATGTGTACTGGGTCAACAGCATTTATTTATTTACTTATTCATTTATTGATTGATTGACTTAATTTGTTTCTTAGGTCACATCCAACAATGCTCGGGGACTTTCTCCTGGCACTGCACTCAGATATTACTTCTGATGGTTCTTAGGGAATGCCGGAAATCCCTATGGTATGCCCGGAATAGAACCCAGGTAAGCCGCGCGAGACAAATGCCTTCCTTGCTATACTATCACTCTGGCCCTTGACCAAGAGCATTTCTAAAGGAAAAAGAAGAAGGATAGCATCTAATATACTACAAACCAACGGACCAATTAAAATGGAGATGTATAAAGTTATACAGGAAACAGCATGGTACAGATCCTTACTGCGTTGTTTCAAGCCAGAGTCAGAAACTCACAGCTCCACCTGCCAAGTCTCCATGGTTTCAAAGTAGCATTTAAAAGGGGTTATGGTATGAGTTCTATGCAGTGTTTCTATTTTTTCCTCTTTTGGATATATATATGTACACTCACACACACAGAGCTTAATCGTGGTACAGAGCAGGTCTAAGGGAGAAACAATCAAACCACAACAAGGCTCTCTGTCTGTGGAAGAAGATATACCAAATACCAGTAACATTTATATTAGGTCATTCCCGTGACCTAATATAATGGTTTGAGGCTCTTTATGTTCCTGGAGCAAGCGGATGCCTTTGGGTTCTACTAGCATGAGACAGGACATATGGAGATATTACTGGTGCCCGCTCTAGCAAATAGATGATTAACAGGAAGATAGTGATAGTGATAGTGATTCACCCATTTATTTACTTACCTCTGTTGTCCAAAATGGAACTAGGAGAATCATCCATGAGTGTGAGACAAAACTGTCACTGAGCCACCATATCCTTTTCAGTATACTATTCCAGTGGGAGGCGATTGACATAAACTTTCTACGCTTTTGTTCTTTCTGGATCAGCCTGTCTTCGCCGAGAATTCAGAAAGTGCTAACCTACTAAAACCAGAGAGCCACGAATACTCTGAAGGCAGCGGAGCCGCTTTAGTCTAGCTGCCTTTGGGGTTCTGGCATTTTTTAGCATGTGCCATACTCATAGTTTGACTTAATTTCCCTTCTAAATGCAGTATCTTGCTCATGAGTAAGTCCTTTGATGGAAGCAGTCATTTTTAACAGTTCATCTTGCTCACATCAACCATTTGTTACATATATGTATATATGCTCAAAGTTGATTTCACTTGCTACTTGGCTCCCATCACTTGATCACTTGATCACTTGAATCCCGTTATTCATCGATTTGCTCGAGCGGCGCCAGTAACATTTCCATTGGACCCTATCACGTGCCAATGTAGCCCAATGGCATCTGGTTGATTCAGGAATATGAAGAGCCTCAAACCTTTCCTTCAGGGTCTTTACAAGGAAGTCTGACCATCTTGTAGGTGGGCGGCCACGTGATCTTTTGACATCCCATGGGATCCAGTCGGTAACGGCTCTAGTCCAGCGGTTGTCTCCAAATTGCATTACATGTCCAGCCCATCTGATTTTCAATGCCTTGGCAAACGAGACAGCGCCCCTGATTCTGGAATAGCGACGGAGGTCAGAACTCCGATTCCTTCACTCACTTGAGTGAGGTGTGATATTCCAAGCATAGCTCTTTCGATGCCTCTCTGGGAGACCCGAATAGCATTCTCATCCTGCTTTCGTAGGCCCAGGTCTCTGAGGCGTATGTTAATGCAGGGAGAATGGTGGAGTCAAAGAGATGTGCCCGGAGCCTGAGGTTCTTTGTCCTTTTAGCTATTTCTTCGATGCCTTTGAAGGCATTCCATGCCGCTCTCTTCCTCCTGCGCAGCTCAGGTTTTAGATCGTTCATCATGTTGACTTCTCGACCTAGGTACACATCACTTGGCTCCCATACACAGGAGCCAAGTGTAAGGAATGGAAAAGCTAAGTTAATTTTCTTACCTGTCATGAGACAGTTTCAGCTGCTGAGTCTGCTGCTCATGAGCAGTGATCAACAGCTTTTTCAGTAGTTCACACTGTTGGCTCAAGTGCAGGTCCCGGATTTCTTGCTCCTCAGCACTGTGGGTGTTGATCATTTCTGACCATTCCTTTGTGTGCTGTGCTACAATCTCTTTGACCTGTGTGGGACAGGGGTGGTAGGTTACCAGGAGTTCTTATAGATTTTGTGATATATTTCAAATCCCTCTCACTCAATTACTAATGTATCAATGGAGATTTATAACCCATATAATTAAAATGTACTAATCAATGGAAATCAGAAAGCCATAGTTTATTAAAACATACATCACTTTTAGCTTGATATACTTAATCATGGCCTGTTCTTTCATTGACTAACTTGCTCCTCTGGGTCTTGAGCTCTTTACCAGATTCCATGAGCAATTTCTTTTTTGCTTTTTGGGTCACACCCAGTGATGTTTAGGGGTTACACCTGGATCTGCACTCAGATCTGTTTTAAATTACTCCTGGTGGTGCTCAGGGGATCATGTGGGGTGCTGGGGATCGAACCTGGATTAGCCACGTGCAAAGCAAACGCCCTATCCACTGGACTATCGCTCCAGCCCCATTCATGAGTAACTTCTTTATCACCGTATGCTTTTCTAGCATAATATGCACAATGAAGTCCAAACAAAATGCTGTGTGGTCTATTTCCTGGATCAGGACTTACTACTATCGACCCTGACAGACATAGGCATAAAATGATTTTCTGTGCCAGTTTCTGTACTCTCTGCAATATGGTTTTGTAGCTTCACATCGGAAGTTGGAATCTATTTCTCTACCTCCGTAAATCTGGCTAACCTTATACTTGCTTTAACTGATAAGATAATGGAAAATCTGCGCACCTAGTTGAGTAGAGCCAAAATTCAGACCGTCTGAATCACGTCAGTTTACAGCTGTGTGGCTGACTAACTAACAGTATCTGGTACAGAACCAGTCCAGAGGCTCCCAACTCCCTTTAAGTCTTTCTTCAAACTATTTCCTTGTTCTTCATTTAAGCAAACTCATCTAACCCTTCTCTCTGCTCCTCTAACTCTAATTTGCCAGGCTCCCTACTCCTCCAACTCACTCTCCTGCCAGCCAGGCTGAGAACCCAGTCTGAACTGACTCCTCACCTGTTTTTCTAACTCTTATATGTTCTGATAATTTGAACTCAGCCTTATCTTTAAGAACTAAAGCCATCCCTTTAAGGGATCTTTTATATCTCTTAAAGGGGCCCAACAGTGAACATATGGTAGTCATATGAAGCTAATAAATGTTCTTCTGTGTTGCCATGCAGCAACAGAAAAATGACGCAGTTGTCAAAGTTTCCACTTATTAATGCAGACAAAAAGTATGACACATTACACAGGTGTCAAACAGCAATGATTTCAGTCAAGAAGAGAGAAGCAGAAGGCAACAATTCTCAAAGACTCATGACTTACTGCCTTCACAGACTTAACGGCAGAAGAAGCACAAAATAAAGAGAACCAAAAGATTCAGGCTGAGGGCTGGAGTGATAGTACAGCAAGTAGGGCATTTTCCTTGCATGCGGTTGACCAGGGTTCCATCCCTGGCATCACATATGGTTCCCTGAGGAATGCCAGGAATAAGTCCTGAGTGCAGAGCCAGGAGTAAGCCCTGAGCATTTCTGGGTATAACCCAAAAGAAAAAAAAATAGACTCAGGTTGAATAGCTTGGTTGGGAAAATTACTTATGTTCTTATCTGGTAAGTACCTCTTAGTTCTCTGAAGCCATACAAACCTAAAATCCCTCTGGCTGAAATTAGAGCAGTAAGTCTTATCTCCTAGAATATGGACTCATTCCACTTCCCAGAAAAGTCAGTATGATATATCAAAAGAGTCAGTTATTCCCTAAGTTGGGTGGTTTCCTGTGATCTGATTAACGTTAATTCTACAAGGAAGCATGGTTTATATTGCATAGTTTTTTTTTAAAACCTTGAGTTTGTTTGAGTTTTTTTTTTTTTTCCACAAAACAAAATCCAATTGGGCCAAATTTTCTAGTTGGGGTGGAAAAGGTTATTTTACTGGTCCCGCTGGAACAAAAGAAAAAATAAATGTATAAAAGTAATCAAGTGATCAAGTGATTGTTCCACTTGATGCCTCTGAGGCAGATAATACAGAAATTGTTAGCGTGTTTCTATAAATGAAAAAGATGTTCCATGAAATGACTTCTCAAAGTCAGAGAGTAAGGGCCAATGGGAATCCTTAAGTCACCTGGCATCTCAGATGGTCTCAAACTACCACTATATCTAATACACAGGTAGAAAAAAAAAGGAACAACCATTTGAAAAATTACAAAGAATATTCGCTAAATTGTTGCTGTTAAACAGCCATTTTCTTACCTTAGATTTGTGGTCTGTTGTGAGGTGTCTGAATTTTGATTTCTGTTTCTTTTCTTCATCTCAAGACAATTACTTCCCCTGAAAACAGAAAAATCACAAATGCATACCAGACATTAGGTATCTTCTCGTTCCCCTAGGCTCTTCTGCAAAGATTTCTGATGAAAATTTGTTCACAAAACATAGGCTGTCATAGATCACTGGGCAACATAATTTCTTTTAAAAATAGATGTATACTTTATAACATAGCTATTGTGATTACTCAATTCAATCACTACACAAAGAAACACTTTAGATCTAACAATTAATTGTTAAGCGCTTGTTGTCAGAGTTTCCATTTTGGTTCCTGCTTTTAGCCAGGCTATTTTTCACTTATTCAATGAAATAATATTTGGGATGAAATCTAGAAATTAGGTCCTTGGTCTAGGAGTGATTTTTCTGTTCTTCCGTTTTGGTTGGAAAGCCAAATGTGTGTCTTTTACACATGCCAGATAGAGAGAAAATAGAATATCTTGGCATCATGGTGTTGATTTTTGCTTTGTATAAGTTTATGAATAAGGAATTTATACTAGGCAATTACCCAGCAACCATTATTGTTTATTTAAGGATTATTTTTTTTCTTCAAGAATATGTGTATTTATATTACTGCTGCAATCCGAACAGATCCGGAGCTGTCTTCAGCATTCATGCTCTGACTTATCATAGACCTAAGTTAGATACTACATTAAATTATTAGTTGAGAGTACCTCCAAAAAATGGTATCAATATAAATGTCTTAAAAGTCATCAAATTTCCTTCTCAATGATTGGTACTGAATATATTTACCCTACAGAGTCTCATTCACTGAGCTTGGAACACTGCAGAAACAGTAAATTTAGCCCACTGGCTAAATTCTATATATGACCATTCACGATAAATGCAGCAATGGATTTTATTGAGTAATCTTATCAGTTAGGTTAAGCTAACAATTCTTGTAATTCTAAGAATACTTCAGTTTTTCCTGTGTACCAATTTGATATTATTTGTGATACAAAATGTTTCTATAATTTTAAATCTTTTTACCTTGTTCTTCTCTCCCCTTTTACCCTCAAGATTTTTGAGATTCATTACCCAACAATTGTAGCTTTTAAATAAGCCTCTCTCTTTTTTTTACTTCTATCACTCTCTTCAACTGATTGAATTACTTGCTTTCCATAAACAATTCTTAATAATGAAAATAGAGCCAAAACTAAGTTGACCTAGACAGGTAGCTGAACTGTGTGGAAATACACATTATAAAAAGTCAAAAGGATTGTCTGAGGAAATAAATGGTATTACCCCTTTCTTCTTCATTGCCTTCTCTAGGATTTTCTCATGAGTTGACTTCTCTTTGTCATACTGGGCCACAATTTTGTCAACTTGGTGCAATGTAGCTTCTGCATGGTACTGTGCTCCTGAACAAGAAGAATTTGTGGTTATAACCTAGACTCTTAGAGTAGCTAGTGAACTTGACCTTCTGTGGAATTGGCATAATTTTCAGTAGCTTTCCCAAAGTTGTGATTTGAAAAATCAAGGGGTAGGCAAATCTGAGAACTAAAAGGTTGTTTAATTTTTCACCCAAGACAAAAGCTCTGGTACAGAAGTATCCACAGGAGGGTATTTCTAGCTTCCAGCCTAATAGATTTGCTCACGTCAAAAGACATTCTCTCCGGCTGGGCAAAAGCCTGTTCTTTCCCACGGATATTTCCTCCACCTTTTACCTCTTTTGCCTTTGTTCTGCAGGCTTGAGACACCTAATTACACCCCTGCCCTTGCACACATTTGTCCTTAATTTCCCAACTCCCGCTGTCATTTTTTTCTTTGTTACATACATATATACCTATTATCATGTGACATAATCTCTAAATAATAGGAGCAACTGGAAGGTCCTAGCTACCATCACTTTACAGTAGGGACTGCCACCGTGGCTGTCACTCTCAGTGGACTTGAAATCCCCATCACTTGATTTCAATAGCTTCCTTAACTGGATACATGCAAGAGGATTACCAGAGAGTGGTCTGAGTCGCAGACTTTAGCGTTACAGATATTTAAACTGTTTCTTTATGGGGCCAGAAAGATAGTACAGGGGTATCCCATATGGTTCCCTGAGCATGAAATAAGTTATTGGCTGTGGTGATATTATCAAGAGGAAATAAAGCCTATTGAGAAATATTTATTTTTTTCCATTTCTTTGATTTTTTTGTTTTTGCTTTTTGGGTCACACCTGGCGATGCTCAGGGTTGCTCCTGGCTCTGCACTCAGGAATTACTCCTGGCCGTGCTCAGGGGGCCATATGGGATACTGGGGATCGAACCCAGGTCGGCTGCATGCAAGGCAAATGCCTTACCAGCTGTGCTATCGCTCTGGCCCCTGATTATTTTTTTTAATTAAATCACTAAGAGATACGCAGTTACAAAGCTGTTTACCAGGAATTACCAGAAGTGATTCCTGATTGCAAAACCAACCAAGAGTAATATATAAGCATTGCTGGATGTGGGCCCCAAACAAAAATGTAAAAATAAAAATTACTTTTCCTCTCTTATTCAACCACTGGAGTTGGAGCTGCGCCTTCAAGGTTTTAAAAATTATATTTCTCATTGTGGTCCCTTGCAAACCACAGTGCCTAAAAAGAGTAAAAGGAAGAGAGGGAGGGGTGGGGAAGAAGAGGAGAGAAAATGGAGGGGAGGGGGGAGAAAGAGAGGGAGAGAGACAGAGACAGAGAGACAGAAAGAGAAGAAAGAAAGAAGTGTCTGCCATAGAGGCAGATTGAGGGTGGTGGAGGTGAATGGGAGGGAAAGGGGTCATTGATGGCAGGACACATACACTGTTGAAGGTATGGATGTTAGAATATTATAGGACTGAACCTCAGTCATGAACAACTTTGTAACTGTGTATCTCATAGTGATTCAATAAAAAATCAAAGGCATGGAAAAATTATTTCTCAATAGGGCATTAATTTATTTCAAATTAGATACCCTTAGCAGCTCAGCCCCTAAACAGAGGAAGTCAGCACTATCAGAAATACCCTATTCTAAATGATACTGGATATATTCTAATCTTACCTGAGAAATGGAGAAAACTGGCAAAATATTTGAGTGGAACGGACAAATGTCATTTAGGTCAGTGGTTCTCAACTGCGATTCAGTGGATGAGCAGAATTCCACAGGTATATAAAGGTCAAAAACTACAGGTCTTGATTCTGTAACTATCTTCACATATGTACATCATTTTAGAGTGATTTAGTTAGAGGTTAATTATTTTTTTTTCTAACAGCCTTAACCCTAAGTAAGCCTAGCTTATGAAACGCTTCAAAAAGATTTCATGAAATATATCAAGGAAAAGTATTTTTAGCACTAGATAAAAATATAACCTTAATTTCTCAGCAGCAATGGTTGTGAATTAACACAGGCCTTGGTCTATAATATACATATATATGAATTGATCACATATAATTTATAAATTCACCAGAAATACACTGGTGCACATAGTTCAATTCTTCTTGTTTTCTTGATAAAAACATTTTGGAGGAGAAGAGATTTTGGGATCTGAACTCACAACAGGGAAAACTGGGTGCTGCTATTTCCGGGATTTGGAGTCAGAGAATTATCCATAATAATATCTGACTTTGTGGTTAAAATAGCATTAACCCAGCCATACTACTAATGAATCCACAGTTTTGTGTTATGAACAAATTTCAGTCAGGATTTTTGCAGCACACCATTGGATTAAAGGTATGGGAGCCACAATCTCAAATCTTGGTTGAGAATTTACTTAATTTTTGGACCTATTCATCTTTAAAAACTGAAATAGTGATACTTTACAGGATTATTAGAGTTAAAATTAAACAGAATGTTAGTCATAGTTCAAGTGCCTTTATGCATCATTCAAAAAATACAGTGACATACAGATCTATTTATACTATTTAACACCCATGATAATATACAGAATAAAGGGAAGGACAAAAACCAGAAACTTAAACCAACAAACTCTTCCTCCAAGCTAAATCTAATATATCTCTATTAGAATGGACTTAATTTACATTATAATGGGGGTGGAATACTGAAATAATCAAATACTATCTTATTTCACATGCATGTTGAGCATGTGGGTACATTTTCCTGGGAAAACACATTAAAAAAACTCTATGCAAGCTTAAATGAAAACATATTTAATGTTGCTACAGTTTCTTTTTTCAGGTTTCTGGGTCACAGCTGACTGTGCTCTTTAAGGCTCACTCTCTTCTGACTCTGTCCTCAGAGATCAACCCTGGAAATGCCTGGAGGACAATATATAGTGCCAGGGATAAACGAGGGTCAGCTGCTTGTAAGGCAAGTGCACAGGTTTCATATTACCTCACTGATACAGTGGCATTAAATTATGGCATTAAATTACGCAGCAGAACCTGGCAAGCTACCCATGTTTTATTTGGTATGCCAAAAACCAGTAATAACTATAGACCTATTCCTATGACCTGAACGAATGGTTTGAGGCTCTTCGTGTTTCTGGAGGGTGCAGATGCTCTTGGGCTGCACTAGCACATGACAGACATATGGAGATATTACTGGTGCCCGCTTGAGCAAATCAATGAACAACAGGAAGACAGTGATACAAGCGATACAGTGGCATGTTCTATGTCTTTGTAAATACCAGTGAGATGAGTATGGAAAAGATTGTTTCCTAAATATCTTAGTGTATTATAGAAAACAGAAACACTGTAGATTCCGGAAATTCACTGTATAGATGATTTCCTCAGGACCTTTTTTGGGAAACATATTAGATATGAGAAATGGATTTTGTATCAAGAGGGGTGTTCTCTACAGAGCCAATTTTCTAACATCACTGTCACCGTCTTCCCGCTGGCTCATCATCGATGCTCGAGGGGGCACCACAGTAATATCTCAATATGTCCTGTCTTATGCAGTAGAGCCTAAGGGCACATGCTTGCTCTAGGAACATAGAGCTTATCAAACCATTCCATCAGTCTGGGAATGAGGTCCAAAAATTAGTTACTGGTATTTGGCATATCAATAACATATGGTAGCTTGCTAAGGTCTGCCGTTGGGTGCGTAATACTCTGTAGCAACATCTCTAAACCAGCATTAATTGATGAACTTGTGGTCGCAATAGCGGCCGTGGCGAGCTGGGCTGTGACAGGCTGGTCTGCAGGGTGGTGTTCGGACTCCAGTGAGGGAAGTCCAGATGTGGGAAAATGGAGGCCCCATGGGAGTGGGGGGGTCGCTCTAAATTGTTGGGCTGGAGGCTCTGCTGGGGTGGGGGGCCAGGGCTAGAACTCGCCATCGCCCTGGGCGCCTGACGAGTGCTTGGGTACAGGGAGAGCCAGTAGCAGCTCTGCCCTCAGCATAAACCGTGAGTCAGGAAAAAGCTTATTTTTGTGATGCATGACTTCTAAGATATGCTTCCAGAAAAATAAACATTTTTGTCCCTGGTTTTGGCAAATTGAACACACATTGGACAGCTTCCTAGTGGCTCTGGCCGTAAGGGCACTATACCTTCATAATTTGGGAGGGGAGCTGGAATAGCTCAACTGTTCTACTGTTCAAGAAGGGAGACATTCATGACATCAGCAACTATGGTCCCGATCTGCCTGCTTGGTCCGTCATCTACATGCTGCTTACACGAGCCATCCTGAACAGGATTGGCAGAACACTAGATGAAGGACAAACTATGCACAGCAGGCTTCCGAAAAGGATTCCGAAAGCACAATCGATCACATCCACACGGTAACCAAGCTCACTGAGGTGTGTAGGGGGTACAAGATGCCAGCTTGTCTCACGCTCATTGATTTACAGAAAGCCTTTGATTCTGTGGAGACTGAAGCAGCCATCGAAGCCCTAGCCAAACAGGGTGTTCAAACCCAATACATCAAGATCCTTCGTGAGCTGTATTATGGATTCACCACCAGGATCTCACCATTCTACAAAGAAGTGATCATTGATGTCAAAAAGAGGGGTTCGACAGGGTGATACCATTTCACCAAAACTCTTCAGTGCCACCCCTCGAGAACATCATGCGACAATTAGAATGGGAAGGAATGGGAGTGAAGATAGATGGTCGGCAACTACACCACCTCCGCTTTGCTGATGACATCTTTCTAATAACACCAAACATTAGCCAAGCGGCACAAATGCTGGCTGACTTTGACCGAGAATGTGGAAAGATAGGTCTACAGCTGAATCTAAAGAAAACTATGTTTATGAAGAATGAACTAGTTCCAGAGGCCCCATTCACTCAATGGAACAGACATCTCTGAATGCAGCAGTTATGTGTACCTAGGTCGAGAAGTCAACATGATGAACGACCTAAAACCTGAGCTGCGAGGAGGAAGAGAGTGGCATGGAATGCCTTCAAAAGGCATCAAGAAATAGCAAAGGACAAAGAACCTCCGGCTCCAGGCACATCTCTTGACTCCACCATTCTCCCTGCATTAACATACGCCTCAGAGACCTGGGCCCTACGAAAGCAGGATGAGAATGCTATTCGGGTCTCCCAGAGAGGAATCGAAAGAGCTATGCTTGAATATCACGCCTCACTCAAGGGAGAGAAGGAATCCGGAGTTCTGACCTCCGTCGCTATTCCAGAATCAGGGACGCTGTCTCGTTTGCCAAGGCTTCAAAAAATCAGATGGGCTGTTTATGTAATGTGATTTGGAGATGACCGCTGGACTAGAGCTTATTACTGACCGGATCCCACGGGATGTCAAAAAAGATCACGTGGCGCCCACCTACAAGATGGTCAGACTTCCTTGTCAAGACCCTGAAGGAACGGTTTGAGGCTCTTCATATTCCTGAATCAACTAGATGCCATTGGGCTACATTGGCACGTGATAGGGTCCAATGGAAATGTTACTGGCGCCTGCTCGAGCAAATCGATGAATAACGGGATTCAAGTGATCAAGTGATACTT
>JAJIBD010021949.1:0-72323 GCA_021461705.1 Cryptotis parvus | reverse complement strand
CTGAATCTCAACAAACTATGTTCATGAAAATGAACTAGTTTCAGAGGCCCTATTCACTCTCAATGGAACAGACATCTCTGAATGCAGCAGTTATGTGTACCTAGGTCAAGAAGTCAACATGATGAACGACCTAAAACCTGAGCTGTGCAGGAAGAAGAGAGTGGCATGGAATGCCTTCAAAAGCATCGAAGAAATAACTAAAAAGACAAAGAACCTCCGCTCCGGGCACATCTCTTCAACTCCACTGCTCTTCCTGCATTAACATACACCTCAGAGACCTGGGCCCTATGAAAGCAGGATGAGAATGCTATCTGGGTCTCCCCAGAGAGGAATCAAAGAGCTATGCTTGAATATCACGCGCTCACTCAAGTGAAAGAAGGAACTGGAGCTCCGACCTCTGTCGCCTGTTCCAGAGTCAGGGACACTGTCTCGCTTGCCAAGGCAACTGAAAATCAGATGGGCTGGACATGTAATGCAATTTGGAGACAACCACTGGACTAGAGCCAAGCAGACTGGATCCCACGGGATGCCAAAAGATCACGTGGCTGCCGACCTACAAGATGGTCAGACTTCCTTGTCAAGACCCTGGAGGAACGGTTTGGGGCTCTTGTATTCCTGAAGCAACCAGATGCCATTGGGCCACACTGGCACGTGATAGGGTCAAATGGAAATATTACTGGCACCCGCTTGAGCAAATCGGATGAATAGTGGGATGTCAAGGGATCAAGTGTGATTATTTTTTAAATTTTATTATACAAACAATAAGCTAAACAATTACAGAACTGTTCATGATTAGTTTTCAGTCATACAGTGTTTCAGCACCCATCCCTCCACCAGTGCACCCTTCCCACCACCAATGTCCTTAGATTCCCTCCCCCCTACCCAAGCCTACCTCTATGGCAGGTACTTTGCCTCTTCTCTCTCTCTCTCTCTCTCTCTCTCTCTCTCTCTCTCTTCCTTCTCTTACACATTGTGGCTTGCATACATACATTTAGGGGTTATCATATATATCCCTTTGCCTATCTTCAGTGCTCAGGTCTAGGCTGGTATTATCATTTCCAACAATTATTAGCACACTGCGGTAGATTCCACCCACTGACAAGACCTCCTGATCTATGTTTTGCCTGGTCTTGGATATTAGGATCATACATTTTTTTTATATCCCACAAATGAATATAGTCATTCTATATTTGTCCTATTCCTTCTGGCAAATTTCACTTAACATGATTCTCTCCAAGTCTATCCATTTATAGGCAAATTTCATAACTATGTTTTTTGTAACAGCTGCATAGTATTCCATTGTATAGATATAACATCGTCTTTACCAATTGTCTGTTCTCGGGTACTCAGGTTGTTTCCAGATTTTGGCTATTGTGAATAGTGCTGAATATTCACAATATTCACAATAGTACACTATTGTGAATAGTGAATATGTTCTATGAACATAGAAGTACAGATAGTGTTTCTGCTGTGTGTTTTTTACTTCCCAGGGTATATTTCACAGGAGTGGTATTGCTGGGTCAAATGGGAGCTCAGTTTCTAGTTTTTTGGAGGAATGTCCATACTGTTTTCCAAAAAAGGCTGTACCAGTTAACATTCCCACCAACAATGGATGAGAGTCATCTTAGGGAAACTTCTAACCAGCCCTTTACCTGTTTTGATTGGGGCGGGGTGAAAAAAATTTTGAGTTTCACAGGTTCCTGTGTGATCTGGGTATTATTACTTCCTGATAATAGTAACTTCCTGAGTTCTGCTGACAGCAAAGGTAAGTGTAGCATTCTCCACTTTCCCATTTTGTGGGTTGTCTTTTCACTCTACCTTGGTGCACAGAAGTTTTAAGAACTGATGTGGTCCAGTTTATCTTGTTTTTGCCGCTTGTGATTGGAGTCATGACAGTGAACTAGAGTTCACTACTGCATTGGTTTGGGCTCTGAACGTGACAGATGCCCCACACTCTTCCCTGTTCAGGGCTCATTGGTAGGTGCATGGGCCCTGCAGAGTGCCACTGGGCAGAGGGAGCCAGGCACTGGCTTGGAAGACCTCTGGGGAGAAATGCAGGCTTGCACTTCGCCCCACCATTGCTGCAGAAATGCTAGTAAGCTCAGCTGAGCCTTGGGTCCCATGGAAGTCTTGGTTCAGGACTAAGGGGGTCTGACTGCCACCTGGGACCTGGGGCTCACAGGGTTGGGACCAGGAGACTCACATTCCCACCTAACCTCCACCACCCTCCCCAGCAGAGGCCAGACAGACACCCACAGGCCTCCAACTTGGGGACCTCGTGCAGCAGGCAGGGTCTAGTTTGGGGAAGGTGCAGGTGCTGCTGTCCTCCTTGTTTATGTCTCGGTGCTGTCCCATGATGGGGGATTCCATCATGCCCTCGGGATGGCACTGCTCTGGGACAGGCTCAATGCCTGGGTCCGCGCGTTTGCTTTTTGCCGTCCTGCCTTGCCACCGGAGCGCGCCCTGCCAACTCTTGGCCACCTTCTCTCATCTTCCTGCGACTCCTCCCCCACTGGGGGTCGCGTTGCGTTGGAGGCCCTCCCGGTCACCCGTCCCCATCCGCCTCGCTCCTGTCCCCCCACCCTCTCTTCGGCCATGATCAGCAGCTGGTTTTTCCCTGTCCTGTTCCCTGTGACTTCCTGAGTTCTACTGACAGCAAAGGAAATGGCAAGATGACCAAATCTGAATGGAAGATGTGAAACCTCACTGTCAGGAAGCAAAGTCACCTGTCCCTGCATTATAACCATTGGTCTGTGTCCAGCACCCCACAGATACCTGCTCTGGGGGGTAGGAAACTGGTGGAATAATGGACGTTTTGGGATCTTCTGTGGACTCTTGGTGATGCTTCTGCTTCCTGGGAAGGAAGAGGAAGCTCCAGGAGTCTTGTAGAGGACCAGTGCGGAGTCTCATTTCTCAGAGATCCAGAGATGCACATCCCCATCCCACACTTCCTCCACCACCAGGCTCCTAACTGCGAATTTCCAGTTCTTTCTTCCTCCCCTCACTGCCTTCAGGAAGACTTGGCCTTCAGAAGACAGCTCAGAGTTTCCCAGTAACATGCGTGAAAGAGGACTGCTCGTGTGGTGTGTGGGACTGTTCATACTGCAGTGGGAGGGACTGGCACTACTTCCTTGGACATTTCTTTTCAGAGAATTGCCCGGAGTGTTAACCCTACTCAGGTTGAGATGCTGGACGTCTTTCTCAGGGCACATTCAGTCCTGTTCTTCTCCTGCCTGTTCTTCTGTTCAGTCAGGGACATCTCATGAGACTTGTCCTGACAGTTGTTTTGCGGGTTTGGTTAAGGAGTCTTGACTCTCTTTATGTCACTCCATTCTCATGCTTATTCTTTGCCTTTTGAACTTTGTGTTCAAGAATATTTTCCGGCAGCAGAGCTGGGGCAGGGTGGCAAAGGGAACCATGTCCAGAACACAGCTCAGCCAGACCTTCTATTCTCTCTGCAGAGTCCGTCTAGTAGAGAGAGGGTCTCCTCACAGTTTGCCTCTGATGGAGTCAGGAAAGGTAAGTGAAAAAAGAGAAGAGTTGTGCTTTCCTCTGTGACACGGTGTATCTCAGAGCATAGACTTTGTCGTTTCTAAAAATTTTATTTTGTTGGATATTTTTTCTTCTAAAGTTTTTTTTTTTTGATATAAGGTATGAGGACTAGGTTTAGCTTTGAATACAGAGACCCAAACCCCAAGGCCCTTCTGTCTTATTCTGCTCAACATGGCTTCTGTTTCCAACGATAGCCCAGGGTCTAAAGTGGCTGCTGTCGCACTTAGCCATCATCTCTACAATCAGCAAGCAGGAAAAACAGAAAAGTGGGAGACAGAGACAGTAGGCCTTAAGGAAGAATCCCAAGGTTCTCTACTATAAACTCATTGGTCAGAATTAAGTCATACAGCTACACCGAGTTGAAAAGATTATTTTGACCAACTTTCTCTGGGCCTAGAACAGATCAGGGTGTCATTGATTGTGGAGGTGGAAAAAGAATGTTTATTAGGTCAACTGGTCATGTTCTGTACAAGCAGAGGAGAGTGAGAGAAGCCAAGCCAGAAGGAGGCCTCATGTCCCTTGTGTGGCTCAGTTGTCAGCTCTCTCCCCGAGCCCCGAAAGCACGCTTGGTTGTGTCTGGGCACCAGGTCAGGCTCTTGTGCTTGCCTTGATCATAGAGTTTGAAGCAGTGCTGGCCCTCCACTCTGAGGTATCCATTGGATCTGTGGTGACACAGAAAAGAGTCACACTTCACACCTCAGACTTGAGGTACAAAGGATTGTGCAGAAGTTTCCCCACCTGTATTTTTCCCGGCTTTGCCCTCTGGTGTGACTTGCTGACTGGAGACAGACTCTCCTCTAGACACCACCCCTGCACAAGTCTTTTGTTTTTCGCTTGGGGGGCCACACCCGGAGGTGCTCAGGGTTCGCTAAAATTGCAACTTTTATTTTTGTTTGGTTTTTTTTTTTTTTTTTTTTTTTGCTTTTTGGGCCATACCCGCAATGCTCAGGGGTTACTCCTGGCTCTGCACTCAGGAATTACTCCTGGCGATGCTCGGGGACCATATGGGATGCCGGGATTGAACTAAGGCCGGCACAGGCCAGCCGCTGGCAAAGGCAAACGCCCTACCCGCTGGGCTATCGCCCCGGCCCCAAATTTTTGTTTGGTTTTTGTTTGCTGGGACCTACCTGGTGGTGCTCAGGGCTCACTCCTGGCTCTGTACTTAGGGATGACTCTTTTTTTTTTTTTCTTTTTGGGTCACACCCGGCAATGGTCAGAGTCTCCTGGCTCTGCACTCAGGAATTACTTCTGGCGGTGCTCGGGGACCATATGGGATGCCGGGATCAAACCCGGGTCGGCATGGCGCCAGGCGTGCAAGGCAAATGCCCTACCCGCTGGGCTATCGCTGGGCCCCCGTGTACTTAGGGAAGACTCTTGGCAGTGCTCAGAAAACCATATAGGTTGTTGGCATAGAATCCAGGTTGGCCACTTGGAAGGTAAACCCACTGCAGTATTGCTTCAAAGTTCTCAGTCCCAAATTCATGATTTTAAGACCACTCTGCCCAGTTCCACTGTAGCAGTGATTTTGGTCAGATTTAAATTTGGACTGCAGTTAGGTAAAGCTTTAAAGTCATTCCTGATTCATGTAGAGAGATCAGGAATGTCTTGAAACAGTGAAGGAGCTCTCAGGACGGAGCTGATGCTTATTTTCTCCTTCTCAAACAGATCCTTCCAGGAGTTCGGATCATAATTGCCAATCCAGAGACGAAAGGGCCGCTGGGTGATTCACATCTGGGAGAGGTGTGTGGAGGTGTCCACCTGGGAGAGGTGTGGGCTCTCCTCCTGGATGAAGTGTCCTGGCCACCAGCATCCATACCTGGGTTTTGTTTCCTGAAATTTCACATCATACAAGTTTCCCTTTTAGTCTTAGTTTTGCTTTTGTGGGGTGTTTTGGGACCACACCTGGTGTTACTCAGAGGTTACTCCTGGCTCTGTGTGAGGGATATTCACTCCTGGCAGCTCAGGTCATTCTAGGGGGTGCTGGGGATTGAAATCCAGGTTGGCCGTGGATAAGGCAAGTACCTGTACCCTATTCACTGTATTGTCACTCTAGACTCGGATGTGGTAGTTTTCCGGAGCTTATAGAAGGGAGGCCAGGTAGAAGGGAGACAAAATCAAACTGGACCATATGTCCACATTGCTTTGTTCACAGGGAGCCCCAGGCACACATCTGATATAGTCATGTCAGCTTCTCAGTGAATCTATCTCGGCAGGATTTTTTCAAAATTTTCATTCATTTATTTATTTATTTTTGCTTTTTTGGGGGGTCACATTCAGTTCTGCTCAGAGGTTACTCCTGGCTCTGCACTCAGGAATTACTCCTGGTGGTGCTCAGGGGACCCTCTGGGATGCCGGGATGGAACTTGGTCGGCCACACTCAAGGCAAACGCCTCCTGCTGTGTGCTGGTCATTCTGGGCCCCTCAGCAGGACTCTTGGTAGCAGATGGGCCGTGAGCTAGCTCTTGGCATATTAATTTCAGCATCTTCTGGGCGAAGCGAGGTCCAGCTGTCCTACTCTGCAGTTCTAGCCCTATTTATTTCTGCAGAGTGCAGCGTCAGGCAGGCTCCTCACTGCCTGGGGTGATGGTCTTGGGCAACCTTACCTGGCTCCATTGGTTCCCTCAACAGATATGGGTGCACAGCCCACAATGCCAGTGGTTATTTCACAATTTATGGGGGATGAGTCTCTACAGTCAGACCACTTCACCCGAGGCTGAGCTTTGGAGACACGCAGACAGTGCGGGCCCGCACAGGCTATCTGGGCTTCCTGCGGAGGACAGAGCTCACAGACGCCAATGGAGGTAAGAATCACAGGCAGCGAGCTAAGAACCAAGCCTCGTTCTTGAGAACCACTTCCTCCAGATTTGCCTATTCCCTTACCACTAATGCCAGAGGCCTTGTCTGTTGGTTTGTATGGAACCCAGCCTCCAGTGCATCTGTACGGTCCGCACACATACCTGCTGAGAGTGAGCCTGTGGCCACCAGACCCAGGGAAGTCTCCTTGGAAAGTTCAATTTTCCTTTCATTTTATAATTGAATCACTATGAATAACAAAGTTACAATAGTATTTGTGATTCAGCCCTACTGTGTTCCAGCACTATTTGGTGCCTGCGAGATGAAGGACTTGAGCTGTGCCTTCTGCCACCCCGTGGCTATGAGAGGCACCATGAGGCAGGAACAGCAGCTGTGGCCTGCAGACGCCTAAGACAGGGTCATGGGTTGGCTGTGTCAGTGCTGACCTGGAAAATGCTGTGCAGGCGCATGGCACTGTGTGGGCCTGGGAGAGCAGCTGCTGCTGCCCGAAATCTCTTTCTGGGTGTCTCTCGGGAGGTCATCATGGCAGCGCCATTGCAGGGAGGCTCACTTGGGTTTCCTGTCTCCGGCAGAGCGCCATGATGCCCTATGTGGTGGGAGCTCTGGATGAGGCCATGGAGCTGCGGGGTATGAGGTACCACCCCATAGACATCGAGACTTCTGTCATCAGAGCCGCCACAAAAGTGTTACAGAATGGTGAGTAAAGTGCACGTGTCTTCACGCCAGCCCTGGACAGAATCCACAGAGTCTTCATGCTTGATCTAAACGCTGCCTGTAGGGTGAATGTCTTTATGGCACCTGAGAGTCCTGGGCTGGTATCCGGGGGATTGGTCTGGGTTTACAAACAGGAGTTAGACAGGGACAGGAAGTCCTGTACAGCCCCAGCTGTGCAGACTGACATGAGGGTGCGAGCAAGCCCGTGGATGAGACAGCGATGACTGTCACCTGCCCAGGCCGTAATGGTGGACGAGGGTTCCACTCCAGGAGCAGACGACATGAAATAGGACTCGCCTGCAGGCTGATGGGGCTGCTACAACCAGGGAGACACATTCTTTTTGAGTATACCTGTAGCCCATCACTGGTGGACCGTCTTTTCCTGGTTTAGGCTTCTCCCTCTTTTAATGTTTTTTGATTTTTTTTTTTGGGGGCGGGTGGTGGTGGTCACACCTAGCAATCCTTAGGAGTAACTTCTGGCTCTGCACTCAGGAATTACTCCTGGTGGTGCTCGGGCACCATATGGGATGCCGGGGTCGAACCCCGGTCAGCTGCATGCAAGGCAGCTGCATGCAACTCTCTCCCCCACTGTGCTATCACTTTGGCCCCACTTCTTCTCCCTCTTGTCCAGAACATTGTTGACAGGCTGTGCTGCTGTCATGAACAAAGTTGGCATTGTACCCCTAGTGTCTCTTACTCTTGGGAGATGTTTATGAGTTTTCCCCACTGCTTCCTGCCTGCCAGCTGAGAGAGAACCGTGAGTCTGGCATGAGGAAGCAGATGCCACAGGGCCTTGGAGCCTGGCCCTACCCTCCACTTGGCTGTCCTCGAACCCTGAGGCCTGAAGTATGGGGGGGGCCTATGGGTGGCAAATATTAAGGTCCTCGGCCACTTTTAAAAAACTAGACTAGAAGGTTCCTGTGGACATAAGTGTAAAGCTCTAGACCTAAGCATTAACAAGCCAGATACTCTGGGGCTGGGGCTGGGGCCATAGCACAGTGTGGAGGGCATTTGCTTGCATGCTGCCGACAGGGGTTCAGTCCCTGGCATCCCATATGGTCCCCTGAGTACCGCCAGGAGTAATTCCTGAGTGCAGAGCTAGAAGTAACCCCTGAGCATCATGAGGTGTGGCCCGAAAAGAAAAAAAAAAAGATACTCTGGGTAGCTCTGCCCTGAAAGATGCCAACACATGTCTGGATGTGCCTTTGAGTCTCAAGATTTGCCTTCCCATACCTACTGGTCAGTGTCCGTCAGCCCAAGCCATTTATCAAAAAGGCCACTGGGTTGTCTGGTCTTGGTGGTCAGTGGTGAGGCAGGCCACTCTGCCTCACATGCTGGTTCCCCAGGAGGTACTGCTTGGCAGGGTCCAGGCCCCCTCTCCACCAGACCCTTGTACAGCTGGGAAAGGGGCTAGAGTTGATGCCACAGAGGCCAGGGAGAAGTGGCTGCAATGAAGGCAGAGCCTGGAGCTGTGCCCAGTGGTTATGCGCGGTGTGGACCAGTGCGGTCATGCACTGAGAGGGTCCTCTCTTGCAGTGCCGTCTTCACCTGGACAAATCTGCTGGTGGTGGTGGTGGAGCTGGACGGGTCTGAGCAGGAGGCCCTGGACCTGGTGCCCCCTGGTGACCAACGTGGTGCTGGAGGAGCACTACCTGGTGGTGGGGGTGGTGGTGGTGGTGGACGTCGGCGCCATCCCCATCAACTCCCGGCGAGAAGCAGCGCATGCACCTCGCGGGACGGCTTCCTGGCTGACCAGCTGGACCCCATCTACGTGGCCTACAACATGTAGACCTCCTCTGCTCCTACAGCCTGTCCAAAGGCTCATGTGCCGGCTTGAGGGGTACGTCTGCCAGAGTAGAGACTTTCCCATGGAGGTGAGGAGGCCATGGGGGCGGTCGGCATGAGTGGAATCTGAGACCGAAGTAACACTCGGGTTTGCGCAGAAGGACTCTGGGTTACTGCCTTCAGTTTGGTGGAAAAGCCCATTTCAAGACTTTTTCTTTTTTCTTTTTTTTAAAAAAAATATCGGATAATCAAGTGCTTTCCTTGTCAATGTGGTATCTTATTAAACCAAAATAGAATTACAAAATACTCTTCCCTCTAGATGGGATCTTTTCCAGTTTATGTAGTGTAACAAAAATTGTTTTCTCTGTTCTACTGTGTCATGGAAACAAATGACATAGGCCTGTTACTCATTTAAGCCATTACTGAATCTCATCCTCTTAGGAAAGTTTGTTGAGGTACGAGTAAACCTTCCAATTAGATTTTTAGCAGCTCTCTTCATCAGAGACGTGCTGAAGAGGTGAAGACTGGCGTAGCATTGTACGTCAGCGCCCGGTGGGGTGAGAAGAACTGGTCAGTAAGGGGCACTTCGGCAACTATCGTGCAGATATCTTTGCGCCAAGCTAAAACGAAGATAAGTTAACTTCTTCCTGTGTAATTATGTACAAAGCGTTTAATTTATTTTGATCTCTTTAGAAGTATCAAAGAGAAAAACATTCAAGAATATTAAAGTCTTGTAATGTTTGCTAATATAAAAAAGTGTTGTATTATCTTGTGGATAGCATCACAACAAATATATATATATATATATATATATATGTGAAATATAAATTCACTAATGACAAAGGAGACTCAAGGTTCCACGCAGACTCTCTCACTTGCATGGTGCCCTCCACACCCTGGAGACGCAGACACGAGCAGCACAGCTTGAGAAGCGCAGTCCTGTGGCTGGGGTTGCACATGCAGAGGGTGCCGGAACCAGAGACCTGGGCCTGGGCATGGGGGGCAGAGGTGCCTCGTGTCCATGTGAGGAAGGGCACAGCTCTCGCAGGTGCACTCTTGAGCATTTTCTTTAAACTGTCACGTTATCACCTTCCCGTCCCGGAGTGACAGGAGTGATAGCCTCTGGTCATCTGCAGAACGTTGTGTTAATTCCTCGCCGGTGGCCTCTGTGTTCACCGGACAGTGTCGGAACAGCTTTAACAAACAGCTGTGACGGGAGGCAGGCCCTGAGGTGCCACCTTGGGGCTTTATCTCGGACAGCCTGGCCTGCCCGGCTGCTGCTCCTCACAGCCTTCTCTCAGTGCTCATCTGTGCTCTCCATGATGGGGTCCGCCTGCCTGTGTCCAGCTGAGAAGCGGCTCAGCCATGCCCAAGGGACTTCCCCCCACCCTGCCTCTCCCCAACTAGCGCACCCATGCCAACCCTGCAGTGGCCACTGTGACTGGATTTGTGTGTGAATGAGACTCTAGCTGGGCCACATCAGGTCTCCCCTGTGACAGACAGCATTGCAGCCCACACCTGCCGCTGATGTGCCGGCAGTCAGCCACTCGCTAAAAGGGTTTCGTTTGACTCCTGAATCCAAGGCTCATTGTTTTTGAGAAAGTTTAACCAGCATATTTTTTTAATTTGCATGTAAGTTGCACTCTCCCATTTCCACAAATCATTTGATTTAAAATATTGTTTGACTTCCTGAGGTGTAAAAATATTTCTGTACATGTTTCAGACGTACGTCTGTACAGCCCTCTGCTCCCCCACGGAGAGACTGCACCCACAAAGAAAAGGCATTTCCTTACACACACCTTGTGAGGCGATGCCAATTAGGAAGCATGTTTGTAAGGTACCTGTGAGGTTCTGCTAAAGGACATCACGGCTGGCCCCAGATCCACATCAAGGCAGTTGGGGCTGAGGTCCAGAGAACAGGAGTCCAGGGTGGAGGTTTTGTGTCGGGGCACTTGAGTACCACTGTTTCAGCAATAATGATGGATCGTTCTGTGTTAGAAACTGTACTGTGGAAAAAAAATCACTCATGAGAGCTTGACACTGTTTGTCCCGTGACCTTGTGCTTTTGAAGTCAGACAAAACCATATAATCTGCAGAGGGGCGCAGCGAGAACATTAAAACCCAGACTGGACCCAGTAGGGCGGCTTCCTCATGGTGCTTGTTTATTCTATATATATTTAATCCTGCTTGACACTTTACCCAAGGGAGTCTGTCCCTTTTTATCAGTTGAATGTTAGCAGCGTTATTTCATAGAGTGTGGTGACTGGTTAGAGAAATTCATGTGCTCCAACCAACCCACAATTTCAAACTAGGTTTTTATGTGAAAGGACAGCCACCTTCTCATATGTTAAACCACCGGTAAGCTTTGTACATCTGTGATAACGCCTGTTTTATATTCAAATGAACAAATAAAAGCTTTTATTTTTGTTGCTCTGGAAATAGCAGTTTCTTAATTGGTCCCCTGGAATGCTGGGGCAGCACGGACTCGAGGGTGGTGCTTAGACAGAGCCGTGTTGCTGACTCTGTTTACACGATCTGTCATGTTACTAGCACAGATGATCGTACTTTGAACAATGTTTAAATTTTTGATGTGGGCATTATTGCTAAAAAAAATCCTCTGGCATCAAATGTTTTGTGAAATGTTTTTTAACTTCTTTGAAATATATCTAAGTCTATTTGTTCACCTTTTGCTGCAGTTGTACAGATTATTGGTCGGGGACAGCAGGAAGCTTGAGTTGTGTGTGCAAACACTTCCCTGGCAGGGGCCTGGCCAGGGCCTCCCCTCACTCATGCGCCCCCAATTGTCTATTTGCATCTGATGACGAGAAGCTCTGAGGAATTCTCAAGTCTGGTCTTCGGGACGCAGTGAAGGTGAGCTGGCCTTTAGCCTGATATGTGCGAAAGCTCTGGAGCTTCCGTCTGCACCCCTCGGCCAGGCTTCACCCAGTATATGCGTGCCAGGGCTGTGCCACCTCCAGACTCATTCCCAGCTCAGCCCCCTGAGCAGACGTGCTGTGAGGGAGGCAGGTCCCAGTAGGCACAGGCCCTTTGGCCCTCATGTGCGTGTGCACATGCCTTTGTGCCACGTCTCAGAGCCCCAGGAGCAGTGCAGTGCCCCTGGGATGCGCGCACCAGGGCTCTGCTTGGCGGTTCGGACCATTGTGCTTGTTAGTCCTCCAAAGCCTTCTTGGTGTAGAGCCACAACAGTGTGTCTGCCTCGTTCTTGGACACAAAGAGCCATTTCC
This sequence comes from Cryptotis parvus, assembly GCA_021461705.1. Lineage (NCBI taxonomy): Eukaryota > Metazoa > Chordata > Mammalia > Eulipotyphla > Soricidae > Cryptotis > Cryptotis parvus. Next base: position 60,213 of record JAJIBD010021949.1, on the reverse strand, counting down.
TAGGACCACATTTTTGTGACTCCCTGCAGCTCACTGGCGTCCTTCTCTGTGGACCCCCAAACCTCATTCTGTTTCTCAAAATGGAGAGGCAGGGCCTTCCTCCTCTCTGCTCTGTCTCCTTTCTAATGGCCCCAGGCCTGCCTGCTGAGATGAATCTGGACAGCGTGTGACATAGCGGAGGCATCTGCCTCCCTTTCCTGCCCGTGCAGCTGGTGGGACCTCCCAGCCCCTGGGTTTGGCCCGGAGGGGCGTGCTATGTTTGGGGGGTGCAGACTGACCTGTGGGAGAAGCAGCAGAGGGAACTGCCTGTGTGTTGGAGAGGAGCCTTGGCCACGACATGTCCCCACATGCTAACTGCTGCCTCTTCTCTCCAGGTGCCTCTGTGTCTCAGGGCCTGGCAGGCCTTCAGTAAGCAGCTGGGACAGGACACTGGCCTCCTTTGTGTTCAAGGGTATCAAGGCTACCAGTGCTCATGACTCAGAACAGGTGGGGGCAGATGCTTCTGGGGCACCGTGCTTGTGCCTCCTGCTGGGAGGAGAGCTTGCGAGTGGGCTGATGCTGGCAAATAAAAAAATAAAAATAAAAAAGCATAGCCTGCGCCACCTAGGCACTCCTTCTCTGGACACATGAATGGAAGTGCCATTGGCAGGACAGGTGTGGGAAACGCCACAGTGGTCTGTGAACAGGTCATTCATTCCTCCTTGGGCAGACAGTCATGCCGGAAAATGGTATCCATGAAAGGGAGAGGTATAGCAGGAACATAGGACGGGCAGAAAAGAGCTGGGTGTGAGTGCACCCTCCCCTGGACTGGCCTGGCCTGGCCAGATACCTTTAACCTCTCTGGCTATGACGAAAGTGGATAAGGGGGTAAGGCATCACCAGGTGAAGCAGAACAGAAGTCGTGAGGGAAGGTGGATGCAGACAGACCCTCAGCTGAGACAGCCTTCACCCCATCCCAGAACCGGGGCCCCTTCCTCAGTAACTGAGTCCCGCCTCTTGATGAAGGGTGCCCACACTGCTCTCCTCCAGGACCCTGCTTGAGTTACTTGCCATCTGGATGAAGTTCTGAGGGTGTTTGCTGAGCTGCCCCCATAGCCCCTCTCTGGCCTCTGACCCGCCCTGTGGGCGTAGCTGGCTTGGAGCTCCCGGACTCAGCCCTCACTGCTGCCTTGTGTGGCCGTGGACCCTAAGATGACAGATGTCCCGTCACAAGAAGCTGCTGGATGCCACTGTCCCACAGGACTGTCTCGGGTAAAGTATGTCTTGTGACTGGGATCTTGCTCTGAGATGACCGCTGAGGGACGGGCAAGCCCTGATGCTCTGGAGCTCCAGACGTGAATGGTCCTTCAGCAGGAAGAGCTATTGCAGCTGCCACCCCCCACCCAGGACTCAGAACACACTCTAGGCTTGCCCACACATGACTGTCCTGCCACTTGCCTCTCAGGACCGCTCCTGGCCCCAGCATGGAGCTTCTCCTTCCATTGGAGTTCTTCAGGTTTGTTTCCATGGCAATGCTATGTCTGCCTGTGAATCTCAGAAACACTGCAGCTACCTTTCAGTCTGGTCAGTTTGCTGATCCCTGAATTACGCAATTTATGTGAAAAACTACAGATAATTCTGAATTCCTTTTTTGGGGGGCTGGGGGAACTGGGGCCCGCCCAATTACTTCCAGCTCTGCTCAGGGGACTCTGTGGTGCCAGGAGCTCAGCCCAAGACCTGCAACTCAGCCCATTGTTTTCTCTCACCAGTTTTGTTTTGGTAGGGATTCATTTCTGAATCTCAGGTTGACTTTTTTTTTGGGGGTGGGGTTAAAACTCAGTCTCATTGCCTTTTGAGTGGACCTTGTCTGCTCACTGCCCTGGGCAGCTAGCTGCTGGATGCTCTCCTCCTGTTGGATTTTAAGCCGGGAAGGTAAAGTTGCAAAGGTGCTGTTGATAGGTGGTTCTTAAGGGCCGCTCCCAGCTCTGTAGCCCCAATGTGCTCAGGCCAGGGATTGAACCCAGGTCTCTGCATTAAGGCACATGCACTCACCCTGCTGAGCTCTCTCACCTACTTTCTGACGTATTTAGGATTGGGGGCACTGCACCCATTAGGGTTTACTCCTAGGTCTCTGCTCAAGGGTCATTCCAAGTGGTGCTCAGGGGACCATGCGCAGTACCAGGGATTGAACTTGTGCAAGGCACAAGGGACTTACCCTCTGTATCTCTCCAGCCTAACTTTTTTTTTTTTTTTGGTTCACACCTGGCGATGCTCAGGAGTTACTCCTGGCTCTTTGCTCAGGAATTCCTCCTGGCGGTGCTCAAGGGACTATATGGGATGCCAGGGATCGAAACCAGGTCGGCCATGTGCAAGGCAAGTACACCTGCTGGGTTATCGCTCCAGCCCCTGCCTGCTACCATTTTATTGTGGCGAAATAGCTCGGAACATATATTTGACCATTGCCACCACCGTTTACATTTTTATGAATTATTTGGGGAGGGACTGTCACACCTGTTGGTACTTAGGGTTTATTCCTGGCTCTGTACTCAGGGATCACTCCTGGTGGGCTCAAGGGACCATATGGGGTGCCTTGTTGGTTGTATGCAAGGCAAACTCCTTACCTGCTGAACTATCACTCCAGCCCTGGTTTTATTCCTTTTAATTTATTCAATCACCATACGTAATGAAGTTGAGAAGTTATTCGTGCTTGAGTTTCAAGCATCCCTTCAGCAGTGTCTCCATTTTCCCTCTGCCCTGCAGCAGCCTGCCTCTATCACAGGTACTCTTTCCGCTCCCCCACTTGTTTTTGGTGGTCCACAATGCTGCTACCGAGAGGATGGCATGCATATCCCTTTGCCTCCATGCAGTACCCGCCCTTAGCAGTGATCACTGTCCTCTGCATTGTTGTAGCGGTCCGTTCCCTGAGCTATCTCCACCACCTGCTTGCCCCGATGCCACTGTTTCTAAGTCTGGATTTTAGAATATGAAGTTGGTTTGAAATGCTGTGCATTTCACATTGCCTCTGTCAGTCTTGTTCTTGTAATCTTGGAGCTCTGCAACTTTATCCATCTGGCTTCCTGGCAAAGAGGCAGTGACTCCAAGTGATTCCCCAGAGGGGAATCCCACCGCATGTGTTATTTGTGGCTTCTTTCAATAGTCTTCTCCAGATTCATCCATGGTAGAGCTTGCCTGATCAGAATTTCCTTCCTCTTAGAATCCACTGCTTTATCCATGCCTGGCTGAACCTTTGCTTTGCTTATTTATTCACCCAGGGGTGGAGGGCCACATGGATACCTACCACCTGTAGTCAGGTGTGAATAAGCCCCATGGACATGACTTGTGATCTTCAGACCTGCACTGGACCACGCTGTGATTAAGGAATGCCCCGTGGTTGTCAATATGGCCTCACTGTTTTCATGCTCCCACCAATATATGCCTGCCCCTCGAGGAGTTGCAGGTGTGGCTGCGGTGCCTGACTGTGTTGGCAGGTGGCAGACAGGAGGCAGGCTTTTCTACACTCAGGGCTCTGCCCCATGGGCCCTGGATGGTTGATGGTCTGACATAAAGACTGGACCCCCTGCTGAGATGAACCCAGAGCCACGACAGAGCCTGGCAAGCTACCTGTGGTGTATTCGATATGCCCCAAACAGAAATAGTGGACCTCATTCCCAATGGAGACATTACTGGCACCTGCTCGAGCAAATAAATGAACAACAGGAAGACAAGTGACAAGTGACCAACATACACAACACTCTAGTGTTTCCTCAGCCTTGCCCACACTTGATGTTTTCTGACAGGGTAGATGGTGTCTCATGGTGATTATTTGGCATTTTCCTGATGTTAGTTTTCCAAGCATCTTTTCAAGTGCTGATGGCCATTTGCAGATCTTTTTGGAGAAGGCCTTTTTTCCTGGGTGTCCTACCAGCAATTCTCAGACAACCATGCTGAGAAAGAGCCCAAGAACATGGTGCTCGGGTCCTGCAGTGCCATGGATGCCTGTCCCCCCAAGACCTGACGCATGGAGGGGCTGTGGGACAGGAATCGATGTCCCACAAACGTTACTGAGTCCTTTGTCATCTTGAACAAATCATTGTATATTGATGGCTTTTTTTTTTTTTTTTTTTGGCCACACCTGGCGATGCTCAGGGGTTATTCCTGGCTCTGCACTCAGTAATTACTCCTGGCAGTGCTGGGGTACCATATGGGATGTCGGGATCGAACCCAGGTTGTGCAAAGCAAACACCCTCCCTGCTGTGCTATTGCTCCAGCCCCCCTCTTTTTTTTTTTTAATGTTGGGTTTGGGGATTTCTCTATGTAGTCAAAATTGTATTTCCTTACCAGATAGCATGGTTTCCAGGAATATTGTCTCCCAGTTGGTGTTGGGGTAGCCAAGGCACATTCTCCATCTATCAGGGGCTCCTTTGCTCTGTGCTTGGAGTTTGTTCCAAGGGTTGTGTGTGGGAGCTATGTGTGGCTGAAAGATTGAATCCTGGACTCCACACACAGCATGTGTCTGCCTCTCTGGTCCTCGTAGAAACGTTGCCAACCCTGACTCTCTGCTGCCTCCCTGGGCCCCTAATGGGCACCTATATGGCCACTTTTCAATGCTCAATCTGGCGTAGGCTGGTACTGGGGGGCCACTCAGCCACACCTGATTGGTGCTAGTGTCAGGGGTAGGATTCTGATAAATAGATAAATTTACCTATCCTAGGCTTTTACCTAGATCTATCCCAAAGATACACAATCATTGCATTTTTATGAAGTTTTTTTTTTTTTTTTGGGTCACACCCGGCAATGCTCAGGGGTTACTCCTGGCTCTGCACTCAGGAATTACTCCTGGCGGTGCTCGGGGACCATATGGGATGCTGGGGATCAAACCCAGGCTGGCATAGGCCAGTCGTGTGCAAGGCAAACGCTCTACCCGCTGAAGAGGGCATCTATCGCTCCGGCCCCTGGAAGTTTTTCTTTTCTGTCCATACCTATGGTGTCATATTCAGGAATGCATCAGCAGTATGGTGACCTGCAACTCACCTCTCTCTCCTGACTCTTTACTCAGCTAGATGGGTCCAACTTATTTCCTGGGTCCTGTTGGGTAGGGTATCCAAGCAATCGGCCCCTTCCCCATCTCTGTAGAGAAGAGGTTGCTGCTGTGGAGACTGACCAGTGTTTCCTCAGGGGTTAGGCTGCTGGGAACGTGCATGTGAAGCTCCACCCAAGCTGCTTTCCCTCTCCGCAGGCTTTGTTGAGAAACTGGATTTCCAGTTTCTCCACCTTCTCCACTGCACCAGGAGGGCTGGGTGGGCTCAGGGCTCCCAGAGTCTGTCTGGCTAGTGCAAAGGTACTGAGGGACCCCTGCGGTTGGTGACAGACCCCACCGCAACCACAAAGGTGCCATGTTCCTGGAACAATGAGCTTATTACTCTGGTGGATCTGGGAGAGAACATCTTATGTAACATCATGCTGGTGTCATTCGAGGCCCTCTTGTTCCTTCTCCCTTGCACCAGAGTGTTGCAGGACTCCTAAGGGCCGCTGAATCTGCTCTGGATTGCCTCCTGCAAATCACTTCGTAGATAAGGGGGTAGTCTAAATGTGGCAGTTTATCTGACCATGTATGCTGTTCTAGCTGGTATAAATATTCTCCCATGCTACCACAATCATCGTGGGACTAGCTAGATCTTACCAGCATATTAGCCTGGCCACGCAGGGACCCCTGGGTAATTAGACCAGAGAGAAATGCTGTTTGCTTCCAAGCAAACAAGCATGGCTCCCTGATATACTCAAAGGCAACTAAAATGAAGTAGAAGAGACTTGTGAAGGCTTGGAGAAATATTTAACTGGCATTAGTATTAGTCTTTGGTACAGAGACATGCCATCTCAGAAACCCCCTTCTCTACCCTATAAAAGGCATTCCCAGGCAGATCTTGGCTCAAAACATTAGCATACTAAAGGGCCTAGGTGAGGTGCAGGGGAGGGATTACCTAAGGGCATTTGACCCTCCCTGCTTTCCATAACAGTGGGAGGAAGGTCTGAGTGGCAGGGGTATAAACTAGCCTGTTATCTCTCTTGCACGCTTCTTTTTGGGCTCTCTCTTTGTGAGCGCTCACCCTTCTTGGGAGTCTTGTCTTCTCCTTTTTACAAGGCCTTTACACGTGGTGGCCGCCATCTTGGCCTACACGTGGCTGGGGTTCTAGCCTGGAATCCTAAGCACCGGGCTTTTTCTTTTGCTGATTTGTATGCCTGAACCTGTGATAAGTAAAGCCTTTTAAAACTGCATCGATTCCTGAGTTTTCATCCATTCCTCGCCAGCTTCAGAGGTAGAAGGGAACTTCGCTTCCCGGCACTGTCGGGACCCCGACGGCGCACCCCGACACCAGAGGACATTTCATCACTCCTTGTGGGGCTCAGAGGACCATATGTAGTGCTGGGGATCGGAGCTGGGGGGGCCAAGTGCAAAGAAGCGCCCTGTCTGCTATGCTGCCACTCCCGCCTTTGCCTCACAGCTGCACCTACTCTCCAAGGGGACCGAGTTCATGTTAACATGGCCACAAGGTGCTTGATGAGCAGCTATGGGCTGACCTCAGCCTCCCCGTGAGAGGAGTATTCAATGGCCCTAGAGAGCAAGTTTTCCTCAGGCTCCCCTAAAGGGATACTTTGTTTTTTTCTTTGCTTTTTTGGATCACACCTGGCAATGCTCAGGGGTTTCTCCTGGCTCTGCACTCAGGAATTACTCCTGGCGGTGCTCGGGGGACCATATGGGATGCTGGGGACCAAACCCGGGTCGGCATGGGCGACGCGTGCAAGGCAAACACCTACCTGCTGTGCTATCGCTCCGGCCCCCAGGGATACTTTTAAAGCTTTATAAAGTTTTGGTGCTAGGAATCATTTGTCATCAGGGACTTGAACCTGGGCAGGCCATGTACAAGGCAAGCACCCTGCCTGCTGGACTACTGTTCCAGTCCAATTTAAAATGAACTTAACTCAGGGGATGTTGTCTAAGTTCTGAAATCTCAAGCTCAAATTCTGGCAAAACTGGTAGACTTATCAACTTCTAGAACTTGAGCCCTACAACATGGTCACTTAATGACAAGTGGTCAGCGAATAACAACCAAACAGTGGGGCATGGATAGGGCACCTGAAGACAAAGGTACCTTTAGGTTGCTGTCTCAAGCAGGTAGTCATCATCCACCTGTTAATGAAATGTGGTTAACCCACACAGAGCTGAACTGAAAGCCAGAGCATGAAGGCTTAGCACAAACCTCTTAAGAATAAGCTATTGTCGGGGCTGGAGCGATAGCCCAGCGGGTAGGGCGTTTGCCTTGCACGTGGCTGGCCTGTGCCGGCCCGGGTTCGATCCCCGGTATCCCATATGGTCCCCGAGCACCGCCAGGAGTAGTTCCTGAGTGCAGAGCCAGGAGTAACCCCTGAGCATAGCCGGGTGTGACCCAAAAAAGCAAAAAAAAAAAAAAAAAAAAAAAAAGAATAAGCTATTGTAATAAGTACATACTTTAGCTATGTTAGGTTGTTGCACATATTACACTTTTCACCCATGTTCAATATGGCTATTAGAGGGTACGTCTCTGCCTTGCATCATTTTCATTTAGAATGTAGTAGAGAGTGATCTTTCATCAGCTTTCATGCCCACCCAGAGCTCACCTCCAAGAAGGTGGCTAACAGGAGCTCACCTTTTAGCCACAGAATGCTTGAAAGTGAGTATGAGAAATGACAACTATCATTTCTAACCTCCCAAGACCTAATGTCATACTCTGCATTTCTAACTTGAAAATGGCGTCCTTAGTGATGTCCAAATGTTTACTGACGGTAACTTTTGTGTAGTCAGCCTATCATAAAAAAGTTTTAATTTTATTCATTTTTTCCCCTCTAAGATCCAGCTAACCTTAGCTGAAGCCTAGTGAGCAAGATCAAATCAGGGCTCGAAACAGCGGAAACTTCTAGCATCACAGGGCTGAGAGTAATGGGCGTGAATTTGCAACCCAGCTGCAGCAGTTGATATTTTTTATTCGGAAAACAGTAGGGAACCGCTGAGGAATTTTGAGCAGAGGAGTAATGTGATCATACCCAGAATTTAGAAGACGGTTTGGACGGTGGGCTGGAAAAGAGGCATTTTGAGAGTGAAGACAAAGAATGAAGACAAGCAACTGAAAGAAAGGGGGAATCTGAACAGAGAGAGAAGGAAGTTGCCATTGGCAGAATTCAGACCTAAAGCTGGGAGGCGTATGAGAGAGTTTTCAAACTCCTCAGAAAGGACTCTGATTGGTTTGACCTAGTTAGATGCTTAATACTGGGACAGTAACTGTGGCCAAGGGATAGATAAGGATCCAGCTGCCTGAGATGACCCACATAACCACATGGACTTTGGAGAAAAGAGACTAAAAAAAAAAAAGAAACTCAGAACAACAGAGCATAAACCAGCTTTCCCCGTTGAACCCCCTGCATTCCATGGACCACGAGAGCAACTTCCGACCCGAGTCCACCATCCCGATGGAGCCTCAGAGGAGCCCAGAAAAAACCCCACACCTTGCTGGCAGTGATCTTCACAATCCACACTCCGCAGCTGGTAAGATCTCCACCCAGCAGATTAATCCAGTCTCCAGCCCGGCTTGTCAGAAACCCAGCCTACAAGGACCCACCCTGCAGAGACCCGCCCTTCAGAGGAGAGTATTTCAAGCACAGGAATGCTTGAGCCTAAGACACAGATACACACAGCAGAGCAGAAACCAGCTTTCCCTGTTACACGCGGCCGCTAACCGCACGAATTACCTCCAAATTACCGTAAATATTCTACCCACCTCTCTGAGAGAGCCCCCACAAAGTAAAGAGAATATAACGCCCACATGGCAGAGCCTGGCAAGCTGTCAGATGCGTGTTCGATATGCCAAATCCAGTAACAGAAATGTTTATTTTCCTGACCCTGAAAGAGCCCTTAATATGGCAGCAGTAAGAAAGGCAAACAAGCAGTGCCTGATAAAATTTCATGGCCATCCTAGGCTGCCAAAACGAAAAAGGACTAAAATGACTGTTTGTACTTTCAATGCACGTACGCTGGCATCGGAAGCATATATTGAGGATCTGATGGTGCAAGTGCAAAAGATCAAGTACGACATCACTGGTCTGACTGAGATGAGGAGATGAGGAGGCGTCAGTTGCATCATGCTGTATTTGACACGGGAGAAGAATTGTTCCTTGGAACATGCGACGAAAGAGGCGTCGGTGGCGCTGGTGTCCTTGTCAACACGAACATGGCCGTCAACATTGATTCATTTGAATGCCTAACAAACCGAATAGGACGATTACACTTGAAGAGATGTGGCCCACTGCCAGCAATTTCTATCTTCATTGTCTACGCACCAACATCCACATACAAAGAAGATGAAATTGAGAAATTCTACATGGAACTGGAGGAGTTCTATAAAAAAAGATCACACCTTCTACAAGATCATAGTCGGTGATTTTAATGCCAAGATAGGACCGAGAAGATCAGCTGAAGAACTCCACATCAGGACCCATGGCCTAGAATGGAACGAACAGGGTGAGAGACTATCTGAGTTCATCATGTCCACCAAGACCATTCATGAGAACTCACAGTTCTAGAAGGCTGAAGCGAAACATTGGACATGGGAATCTCCTGGCGGACAGTTCCACAATGAAACTGACCACATCATCTTCAATCGATGGTTTTGTCTGACCGATGTTGCTGTTGTCCCCAAATTCCAAACAGGATTGGACCACCGTCTTCTTCGGTGCAAAATTCTACTTCCCGCAACGGGAGAAAAGGCTGCAAAGTTTAAGAAAAGAACTCCCAGAACGACCACCAACTGGGAACTCTTTGGCACCATTGCAGCAACATGGGAACATACCACCATTGACGACATCGATGAAGAATACAACCGACTGGTTCAGTACCTCCATGATTGTGCGAAGAATGCCGAGAGAAAGACAAAAAAAGGACGGCTTGTCTTCAAACACTCTTGAGCTCATTCGCCAATGTGGCAAGGCGCGAGCCTCAGGAGACCAAATGCTAACGTCCAAGCTTGCTAAAGGTGCAGAGAAGTGATAAAAGAAGACCTCAAAGACAGAAGAGCAGAAATACTGGAAGATGCAGCAGAAGCCAGGAAAAGAATTCGCACTGCCCGCCTGTCCTTCACCAACTATAAGACCAAGATGACTGCCCTCCGATGCCTTGATGGATCTATCACCATCTTCCAGAAAGGCAATGGAGAAGATTATCCAGGACTTCTACTCAAATCTCTTTGATAGCCACATCCACCTGCCCACATACCAAATTCCACAGGGTGGATATGTCATTCCCAACGTTCTCCCTTCTGAAATCCAACATGCCATCTCGTCGGTAAAGAAGGGAACAGCACCAGGCCCAGACAAAGTCAGACCCGACCACCTGAAGAATCTGCTGTCAGTACTCATCAATACACTAGCTTGGCTCTTCACACGCTACCTGTCTGAATGCAAGGTGCCCTCCCAATGAAAAACCAGCAGGACAGTTCTACTGTTCAAGAAGGGAGACATTCACGACATCAGCAACTATCGCCCATCTGCCTGTTGTCTGTCATCTACAAGCTGTTTACACGAGTCATCCTGAACAGGATTAGCAGAACACTAGATGAAGGACAACCATGTGAGCAAGCAGGCTTCCGGAAAGGATTCAGCACAATCGACCAAATCTACACAGTAACCAAGCTCATTGAGGTTTGTAGGGAGTACAAGATGCTACTCTGTCTCACGTTCATTGATTTACAGAAAGCCTTTGATTCTGTGGAGACTGAAGCGGTCATCGAAGCCCTAGCCGAACAGGGCGTTCAAACCCAATACTTCAAGATCCTTCGTGAGCTTATTATGGATTCACCACCAGGATCTCACCATTCTACAAAGAAGTGATCATTAATGTCAAAAGAGGGGTTCAACAGGGTGATACCATTTCACCAAAACTCTTCGGGGACCACCCTCGAGAACATCATGCAACAATTAGAATGGGAAGGAATGGGAGTGATGATAGATGGTTGGCAGCTACACCACCTCCGCTTCGCTGATGACATCGTTCTAATAACACCAAACATTAGCCAAGTGGCACAAATGCTGGCTGACTTCGACTGAGAATGTGGAAAGATAGGTCTACAGCTGAATCTAAAGAAAACTATGTTCATGAAAAATGAACTAGTTCCAGAGGCCACATTCACTCTCAATGGAACAAACATCTCTGAATGCAACAGTTATGTGTACCTAGGTCGAGAAATCAACATGATGAATGACCTAAAACCTGAGCTACGCAGGAGGAAGAGAGTGGCATGGAATGCCTTCAAAGGCATCGAAGAAATAGCTAAAAGGACAAAGAACCTCCAGCTCCGGGCACATCTCTTTGACTCCACCGTTCTCCCTGCATTAACATACGCCTCAGAGACCTGGGCCCTACGAAAGCAGGATGAGAATGCTATTTGGGTCTCCCAGAGAGGAATCGAAAGAGCTATGCTTGGAATATCACGCCTCACTCAGGTGAGAGAAGGAATCCGGAGTTCTGACCTCTGTCGCTATTCCAGAATCAGGGATGCTGTCTCGTTTGCCAAGGCATCGAAAATCAGATGGGCTGGACATGTAATGCAATTTGGAGACAACCGCTGGACTAGAGCCATTACCGACTGGATCCCACGGGATGTCAAAAGATCACATGGCCGCCCACCTACAAGATGGTCAGACTTCCTTGTCAAGACCCTGAAGGAACGATTTGAGGCTCTTCATATTCCTCAATCAACCAGATGCCATTGGGCTACATTGGCACGTGATAGGGTCCAATGGAAATGTTACTGGCACCCGCTCAAGCAAATCGATGAATAACGGGATTCAAGTGATCAAGTGATCAAGATCCAGCTCAGTAAAAGATTACCCCAGTTTGCCTACAATTTTAAACTACAAGATCAAAGCTAAATGTTAAAAAAGCAGGCTCTGTAGTGAAACACACCTGACATTTTGTTAACTGGTAAAAGTAAATTCATTTTAAGTCAAGCCTATGTATTACTTTGAACACAGTAATTTTTAAATAAGGGTAAACAGTCCCCAATGGATAACCTAAATAGTGTGGTCAGTGTGTGATATTGTGTTCTGTACAGAGCAATGGGCCTAAGCCAACACTTAAAGCCAGACTTTTTTTTTTAACTTATCTTTTTTATTTCCTTGTGTTTTTGCTGTGATTTTCATACTGGAACCAGTGCTCTCACCTTTTTATTTAATAGTTTTAATTTTTAATTTTTTTTATTATATCACCGTGAGATATACAATTACAAAGATGTTCATGTTTGGGTTTCAGTCATACAGTGTTCCAGCACCCACCCCTCCACCAGCGCCCCCTGATTCCCTCCTCCCTCCCCCAGACTGCCTCTATGGCAGGCACTTTGCCTCCTCTCTGTCTCTGTCTGTCTGTCTCTGTCTCTCTCCCCCTTCTCTTACACATTGTGGCTTGCAATACATACATTAGAGGTTATCATGTATATCCCTTTGACTACATTCAATGCTCAGTTCTAGAAGCCAGCCTTTTTTTTTAAATACATTTATTAACCAATGTTAACACATTAAATGAATCTATATATTGCTAGTCAGAGCAGCTTACAAAATGCCAGAATGCATCATAAAACTGAACAGCCACAATGAGTAATTACAATGTGCATAGTGGCTAAGCTTGACACCTCAATATAGCTTTATGATTTGCAGAAAATTTTTAATAATGATTCCTAAAACAATCAGTTGTAATTTTACCTAAAACTTTTACAAAACCAGGTCACAATCTTTTTTTTCTTTTTTTTTAAAAACACACAGATTTCACGCTGTAGTAACTTGGAAATGTGCAACCGTGACAAAGGAGACAAAAAGCCAAAGTAACACGAATCTTACTTTCATGCAGCTATCAGTTAAATAGTACATACTCTGGAATGATTTTACACCAAAAATATTTCCACAATAACTTGCTCTCATAGGGTTGGATCGAAGTTTTAAAACTTAAAAACAATTGAAGGTAAGTATTCCTGGTTACATCGTCTTTCTCAGACCACAGTTTCCTGGAAACACTAATTCGGAAACCAGGAGGGCCTAATCCAGGGGTAGTCTTTGTTTCTGCCCCTGCCACTGTTGCAAATGAAAGGACTATTCTAAGGAAGACAGTTCTGTTTTTACCTTCAGAGGGACCTTGAAAAGCCTGGAGAAAACTTTTTAAAGGTTTTTCTCCTGATACTTCCACTGTGTGTGAGTGCTTTAATAAATATCAGAGGTCTAAATAAATATTTACAAATTATTTCTCTAACCTTAAAAAGTAACTGATGAATTGAACTTGGTCTAAGATCAGTCTTTTAAAAAAAATTGAGATTAAAAAAACATATTTTATGTTTTCCTGGCTATTTTATATATGTGTATAAAAAAATCATTCAACTATCGACCCATTCCTATTGGTAATGCTTCTTAATCCAGACGTTCCGCAACATACAGACTTTTTACAAATCACGGCATCTTTAATACAAGAAAAACTGACATGCATTATTCTTCATTCTGTGTACAGTGATGGAGTTCTTTTTTAGGCAATGGCCCATGACTGTAACAGCTCCTGTGAAATGTAAGTGCTTTCCTCCTTTTCATTTTTCTTACAGTATACGAGGTGACACCAGAAAACAGGCAGATGATAGGAGGGAAGGGAAGCATTGAAAAATTTATACGCCTCATCTATAATTTCATGTATGGAGAAGGTAGTTTTTGGCTTTCTTAATTTTCTGTTGTTTCCGTTATAAGCACTCAGGACAAAGATGAAATGTGCAAACTTTAAATTTTAAATATTCATTTTTCTCTCTAATATCCAGCTCAGTAAAAAGATCACCCCAGTTTCCCTGCAATTTTAAACTACAAGATCAAAGCTAATAATTTGTTATAAAAGTTATATATTGAAAAGAAATAATGAAAACACAATTGGGAAATATTTTAAGAAAAAATATGCAGGCCTAGCACCTGCTGTGTCAACCCTGTTCCCTAGATCAGTCATGTCCCCGCCGGCATGGCCAACAGATAATGCCTTTAAACAGTGAAGGAGCCGAGCTCAATCAGCTCAGCGCATTAGGACACAGAAAGGCCCACACCCAGGTAGTATGATTTCCTTCTGACACAGACCTTGCTTATACATTCCTTTAAATGTTCCTTTGCTATACTCATTGTATTCACCTGTTTTGTTTTGTTTTTAAAGATCTGTTGTTTAAAGGTTAAAATCTCTGTAAAACCTAAAAACATTTTAAAATTTGCTGAAAATGCAACAAATTCTTAATTAAAATTTATTTAAAATAATACCCTCCACTGATGTTACTTATGCCCCCGAAAAACTCTGAAGGAGCACTAACAAAAGATTTAAACTACTGTGCAAAATTTCTTCACGAAAAGTGTTTAAAGGCTGGTGCAAAATGGGAAGCAAATCCTAAACAATTTTGGCTTCTTGGAAACAAAACCGCTGTGTGTGAGAAGTCCTCACGGAGACGGCTCATCTGAAACAAACCCGCTGTGAGAGAAGAGTCCTCACGGAGACGCTCATCTTTTCCGGCGGCAGGTACGCTTGTGCTCAGCGTGCCAGTGCTCCTGCTGACACTTGATGGAGCAGTATGATGTGTTCCAGCAACAATGGTACATGGCCTCCTCCTCACAGTTGTAGCACTAGGGACAAGAAGGCATGTTGTTGACTTACACCTGGGACTACACTCACAGGAAACAAAGACCACCAAGAATCTCAACACGTTTTATGTCCTGGGCAGAATAGTGGGCACCAGAAAGTGCAAGCTACTTTGAAACACTGCCTTTTTCATCTCTACTGAGCCAAGTCCGAGGGCAATACAAGCAGATATGATTTCTATTTTCTTACGAAGGTCTTGAGAGGATCCTGGGAAGATGGTGGTGGCTAAAAGGAACTAATTTCAGCATTCTGGAGTCTAGTGATGATCTGGAGCTCCCAGAAGCACCCTGACTGATCAAGTGCACTCAGCTTTAGTTCTTGGCACAGAGGCAGCCCCTGCCCTCCAAACACTGGGGCTCTATCCCACTCTTACACAGGCAGGCAGTGGAGGTCAGGCTCATTGTGGCAGTTCCTCTCCCTCAAGCAGCTGTCAGAGGCACCTTTGGAAACCAGAATCAAAGACTACGGGCATTACAAAACAACTGCAGGTGCCCTGGAAGAGACCCACACAGACACTGAGTTTACACCCGAGACTAGTATTTGGCACAATCAACAAACCCTGGTTCAGCTGTAGAGGGCTGTCTCATAAGACACTGCATGAAAACAGTGACCAAGCCGAAGATGTGTAGCATGGTCCTCATTAGGTACATAAAGTGTCTCCTCTAATAACAACGCGATAAGGAAATCAAGTTATCAAGGTTAAGCTCCTTGCTCTGCACACAGCCGTTTGATCCCTGGCACCACACAAGGTGGTCCCCGAGCACCATCAGGAGTGGCCCGACATACAACATACCAAAAGTCCTGGGAGGCAGTATTCTGAGGGAAATTTATAAACAAAGGAAGAAAATCTTAAAAATCGGTAACTGAGAACTTCACCTATGGAGTCTGGGAGAAGAGCAACCCCCAAATCTAACAGAGGGAAGGGTATAATGAAGATGGAGCAAAGAGGAACAAAACAAGATCTGACTACTAATCCTACAGAGATTTAAAAAAGGATGAAGACTATCACCATTTTATATTGAATAAAATGGATAACACCTAGAAAGACACAACCTACCAATGCTACCTTGGCAGTTTACTAGAACAGTGATTTGGGAAGTTTCATTTTTATTTACTTCTCTATCTTATCTATCTATCTATCTATCTATCTATCTATCTATCTATCTATCCTACTCTATCTATCTATCTTATCTATCTATCTATCTATCTATCTATCTATCTACCTTCTATCTAATCTAATCTATCTATCTATCTATCTATATATCTCTTTTCGGGGTCACACCCAGCAATGCTCAGGGGTTTCTCTTGGCTCTGCACTCAGGAATTACTTCTGGCGGTGCTCGGGGGATCATATGGAATGCCGGGATTGAACCCGGCCGGCATAGGCTGGCCGCGTGCAAGGCAAACACACTACCCGCTGGGCTATCGCTCTGGCCCCTAATTTGGGAGTTTTTAAACATCACCTCTGTTGCAGGACTCCTAAGGGCCGCTGAATCTGCTCTGGATTGCCTCCCGAAAATCACTCCGTAGATAAGGGGGTAGTCTAAATGTGGCAGTTTATCTGACCATGTATGCTGTACTAGCTGGTATAAATATTCTCCCATGCTATCACAATCATCGTGGGACTAGCTAGATCTTACCAGCATATTAGCCTGGCCACGTAAGGACACCTAAGTAATTAGACCAGAGAGAAATGCTGTTTGCTTCCAAACAAACAAGCATGGCTCCCTGATAAAATATAAAACTACAATGAAGTAGAGGAGACTTGTGAAGGCTTGGAGAAATATTTAACTGGCATTGGTGTTGATCTTTGGTACAGTGACATGCCATCTCAGAAACCCCCTTCTCTACATTTCAAAGGCATTCCGGCTCAAAACATTAGCACAGTAAAGGCCCAAGGTGAGATGCAGGGAGGGACTACCTAAGGGCATTGGACCCTCCCTGCTTTCCATAACAATGGGAGGAAGGTCTGAGTTGCTGGGGGTATAAACTTGCAGGTTCCCGCTCTCCCGGGCTTCTTCTTCCCGGTGGGATTTCGCCTTGTGAGCATTTATTCCCCTTGGAAGTTTCACACGTGGTGGTCGCCATCTTGGACTACACGTGGCTGGGGTTCTAGCCTGGAATCCTAAGCATCGGGTTTTTCCTTTTGCTGATTTGTATGCCTGAACCTGTGATAAGTAAAGTCTTTTAAAACCTCATCGGATCCCTGAGTGTTCATCCATTCCTCGCCGGCTTTGGAGGTAGAAGGGAACTTCGCTTCCCGGCACTGTCGGGACCCCGCGGAGCGCCCGACACACCTCTGTGAAGTGCTGGGGACTAAGCCAGACAATCCCCTTAAGCTGGTATTTTTTTTTCATGATGCCACTACCGTCTTTCTAACTTCAAGGAAAGTCAAAAAGAAAGGGCAGGGTTGGGGCCCGAGTGATAGTCCAGTGGGTAGGGCATTTGCCTTGCACACCTGCCGCCAATCCAGGTTCGATCCCTGCCATCCCATATGGTCTCCTGAGCACCGTCAGGAATAATTCCTGAGTGCAGAGCCAGGAAAAATGACTGAGCATTGCTGGGTGTGATCCAAAGTAGGGTTGTCTGCATGTTCTGACCTTGATTTTGATTTTCACCTAGTGATTGTCAGACATTCTACTAAGTTTTATTTTGCCCTATTTACCCTATCTTTATCACAATGTATACAATATTTACTTCCCTCATGATATTTAAATACATTCAGATACTCTTCAGATTGTAGTCTGGATGAAACACATTTTTTTTTTTTTTTGGGTCACATATGGCCAGGGGTTACTCCTGGCACTGCACTCAGGAATCACTCCTGGTGTTGCTAGGGGATGACCATATGGGATGCTGGGAATCCAATGCAGATCAGCCTTGCGCCAAGGCAAGTAAACTACTCGACTACTCGTTGTACTATCGCTCCAGCCCCCAAATCAAGTATTATGACACTTTATATGTAGGTCATTAATAATGTTAAAGCCCAAGTCTTATGCAGCCAGAAAAAAAATTACATCAAACTAACAAAACTCTGTGCTAATTACCTACTACAGGATCCAGAAATATAGCTCAGCTTGGGCTTACATGATTGATTTTACAGCAAATTGGCCAACATCATTTGATCCCCAACACAGCACACCCAATAAAAAATGGGCAATCTGAACACATATTTCTGTGAAGAAGACAACACACTTGGCACATGAAAAAAATGCTCAACATTACTTATCATCAGGAAAATTTAAAGCAAATCACCTGTGGGAATGTGAATGGTTGCAGCCACCTATGGGAAATGGTATGTAAAACTCTTAGGCTAAAAACAGTAAACCTTAGTAACCATCCTGCCTGGAGAGAAATCACGCTACAGACTCAATACAATTCAATTATTAAAAAGGTGAAATCCTGACATTATTGGCAACATGGATGAAATCTTAGGGGACTGTGCTAAGTGAAATAGGAAGTGAAAGATCATTACTGAACCAGCTTGATATATGGAAGAACAAACGAAACACCACAAAGATAATTCTTAGACTGTGAAATCCAGGCTGGCTAACAGAAGGGAAGAGGACAGACAGGATTAATGAGGGTGGGCATCGGAAGCTGTGCTCCTAAAACTTGGTACTTCTCTGTGGAAGGTCTCAGACGCATCTAACCCGTCTAGGTGGGGAAATATGAAAAATGAACTAACCTGGTTTCTAAGTGGAGACACCAGTCACGGTTAAGTAAATGACTGAATTTCTTTTTACTTGTATCTAATGTATAGTTGTTGAGAACAGCAAAGTCTGAAAATCCTTAATCTGTGACTGTGATACTCCGTTACTCCAGTTTATAGACCTTTCGTAACTATCTGACGGTAATATCTGAGAAGAAAATCTCATTTTATCAGAATTCTGAGAACTCAGGAAGGCGGGAGCTCAAGTTGAGGTACAATAGGGGCTTTTAATAAAATCTTAAAATGAACGCTCACAACTTTGTATTTGGTCTCATTTCAGGGATAACTCAGGAGATTTACTTCACTGAATAC
This sequence comes from Cryptotis parvus, assembly GCA_021461705.1. Taxonomy (NCBI): domain Eukaryota; kingdom Metazoa; phylum Chordata; class Mammalia; order Eulipotyphla; family Soricidae; genus Cryptotis; species Cryptotis parvus. Next base: position 41,494 of record JAJIBD010021949.1, on the reverse strand, counting down.
TCACTCAGATACTTCTACTGTATCTGAGGCATAGTTCCAGAAATCAGATTCTAAAAATGGTACTTACCCACTGCTTCTTCTTGGTCTGAGAAATCAGCTGTTTGTGCTGTGTTGCTAGTTTCTTGATTTCTTCTACAAACTCTTCTTTACACTTTTCCTTGACTTGCTTACACTTCCTGTCCATCTCACCCTGCATGTTTGCCACAGCTTTATTTACAGCTTGTCTTTTTTCTTCTTCCATTTCAGAACGCAGCTGAAACAGACCCCAGTATTTTGGGTTACAGCCCCCCCACCCCACACACACACACTTTATTTAAACACTGTGGTCTACAACATCGCTCACAATGATTTGTTGTCGTCATTCAGTATCCCACCCCCTGTCACCTTCCGCCCAACATTTTCTCAGCTGTGTCTGTTTACAGGTTCTAACTAAACAATACAGCCCTGCCCCCTGAGTGCACTGAGCTCTAAAGGCCTTTTGGTGAGAAAACTACCTTTCGTTTATTTAGGATCTCGCTTTTGAACTATGGTACGAACCCATAAGAGAATGTGGGGGACCATGAAAAAACTTCTGAGTGTTTTAAGAAGCTCCGATTTAGGAAATGCAAGGGCTCAATAAAGTCTGGGTAACTACCGAGAAGAGCATGCATCAGGGAAACTATGACCCGATTTACAAAGAGAGAGAAGTCAGACCGTGAAAGAAAACTGATTCTCTTTTCATGCCCAGGGCCCGACGCCACTTTACCTTCTCCAGAGCTTCTCTTACAACTCTCTCGGTTTCTCGCTTGTGATCAGACTTCATTCTGTCTTTAAAGTCATTGAAGATTTTGGTGTATTTGTCATGGCACATGCTTTGACATACTCCATCACTGGCGGTCTGGGTGCTTCGATGCAGCATTCTGGGTGAAGAGGCACTTAACTTCTTGGTCTGAGTTGACACGGAGACTTTTCGATGGGCTGAGGCATTGTGGGAATTTCCTGGCTAGAACTCACAGCTTCAGTTTCAGGTTCTGGTTCCTAAAAGGTAGAAAGCAAAGAATTCACTTGTTCAAAAAATATGCTCTATTAGGATAAAAATATAGAACATACATAGACAGCAATATAATAAACACTTGCTTAAAACAACTGGGATCAGGGAGGTAGTACAGGTGGTTAGGGCTCTTGTTTTGCACGTGGCTGATCCCAAACAGATACTGGCACTGATGGGTTTGGTCACAAAGGTAAGTTATAGATGGTAAACACTGGCAGCAGAGTAGCTCAGTGGGCTGGAGTACATGCAGGGGAGTTTTATCCCGTACCACTTGGTCCCCTGAGCACCACTGCACAGTACTGAACCCTATGACAACCCCAAAATTAGATGGAAATTAAAAAAAAATTTTTATTCCACTGTGAGACATACAATTAAGGGTGTTCATAATTGGTTCTTGGTAATACAGTATTCCAGCACCCATCCCTCCACCAGTGCCCCATCCCCACCACCAATGTACCCACACCCCTCCCACCCCACCCCCAGGCTGCCTCAACAGCAGGTAGTCCCGCTTCCTCTCTTTCTCTCTCTGTCTCTGCATCTCTCTCCCTCTTCTTTTACACATTGTGGCTAGCCCTGCAGATATTTAGAGTTTATCATTTAAGTCTCTTTGTGTATATTCAATGGTGAGTTCTAGTCTGACATTACCATTTCCCACACTTAGTGAAACACTGGTATCTATTTATATCCCATTAATGAATGCAGTCATTCTATATCTGTCCTTTTCCTTCTGACTAATTTCACTCAGCATGATAGTCTCCATGTCCATCCATTTGCAGGTAAATTTCATAATTTCGTCTTTTCTGACAGCCGCATAGTATTCCATAGTGTAGATGTACCACAGTTTCTTTAGCCAATCCTCTGTTCCCGGGTACTTAGGTTGTTTCCAGATTCTAGCTATCGTGACTAGCGCAGCGATGAATAAAGAAGTACAGATAGTGTTTCTGCTATGTGTTTTTCGGTCTCTTGGGTATATTCCCAGGAGTGCTATTGCTGGATCAAATGGGAGCTCAATGTCTAGTTTTTGGAGGAATGCCCATATTGTTTTCCAAAAGGGCTGGACCAGTCGGCACTCCCACCAACAGTGGATCAGAGTCCCTTTTTCCTCGCATCCACGCCACCACCGGTTGTTCTTGCTGTTTTGGATGTGTGCCAGTCTCTGTGGTGTGAGATGGTACTGCATTGTTGTTTTGATTTGCATCTCCCTGATGATTAATGATGAAGAGCACTTTTTCATAAGTCTCTTGGCCATTCGAACTTCTTCTTTTTTGGAAGTTTCTGTTCATTTCTTCTCCCCATTTTTTGATGGGGTTGGCTGTTTTTTTCTTGTGAAGCGCTACCAATGCCTGATATACCCTGGATATTAATCCCTTGTCAGATGGGTATTGGGTGATTATCCTTTCCCACTCTGTGGATTGCCTTTGTATCTTGGTCACCGTTTCTTTTGAGGTACAGAAGCTTTTCAATTTTATATAATCCCATTTGTTTATCTTTGCTTCCATTTGCTTGGTCAGTGGTGTTTCATCTTTTTCTTTTTTCTTCCTTTTTGGGTCACATCCGGCAATGCTCAGGGGTTACTCCTGGCTCTGCACTCAGGAATTACTCCTGGCGGTACTCGGGGACCATATGGGATGCCGGGATAGAACCCAGGCCGGCATGAGTGGCTGCGTGTAAGGCAAATGCCCTACCCGCTGGGCTATCGCTCCCGCCCCTGTGGTGTTTCATCTTTGAAGATGCTTTTAGTTTCGATGTCATAGAGCCGTTTCTCCTATGTTTTCTTTGATGTACCTTATAGATTCATGTCTGATGTTGAGATCTATAATCCATTTTGATCTGACTTTTGTGCATGGCGTTAGAAGTAGGTCTAAGTTCACTTTTTACACGTAGTTGCCCAGTTTTCCCAGCACCATTTGTTGAAGAGGCTTTCTATGTTCCACTTAATATTTTTTGCTCCTTTATCGAAGATTAAGTGGTTGTATATTTGAGAGTGTGTTTCAGGATATTCAGTTCTATTCCATAGGTCTACGGGTCTGTCTCTATACCAATACCACACTTTCTTAATTACAACTGCTCTGTAGTAAGTAGAGTTTGAGGTTGGGGAAAGTGATACCTCCCTAGATGGTAAATTATGATTGTTTTTTTCTCACTACAATTAAACGTTTTTCCATGTTTTAATAATAGCAACAGTGGTTCTAAATAGAAACTTCATTTACAGACTTACTACCTACTGACAATTTTGAAATAGACCAAGTATAAATTTATACCTTTTCATAAAATTATCATAAACTTACTACAGTCACTACTTTGGACTAGCATCATTAATACATTACATCCTCCCCCAACTCCCTTCCCAACCTGAGCATGTGTTTAGACTGTGTCCAGCTTAACCTGGTTTAGAAACGTGCACAGGGGCTAGAGGGCTAGCCCAGTGCATATGGCAGTTGCCTTTCATGAGGCTGACCCAGGTCTGATTCCCCAGCACCATGTACGAGCACTGGCAGCGTGGTCCAAAAAACCAAAACACAGATATAGATACAGATACAGAGATATACATATACACATGTGGCATAATTTTAATAGTTTCCTCCAGTTTTAAAATATTAGCCTAATGATTTATCAGATACTCTCTTCTCAATAATGCTTTGAGAGGGCCAGAGAATTAATTTAGCACAAATGGTGGGGTATAGGCCCAGCATGTGGGAGAACCCCCAGTTTGATCCCCTAAGCACTGCACCCTATAAAATGTTTAATTAATAATAATGTGATGTGAAAATACCAGTAGGTAGGAAATACAGCTCAGTGCTTCTCAACTCATCCAGACTTAGCAAAGTGATATGGGACTCTAAGCATGCCACAGCAACTGCAGACAGCAAGGTCAGGACACTGCGGTCAATCTTAGCTGATATTATTGGAGGACAGTGCATTTCATAAGTATCTGTGAGTTCAAGTACCTTAATTTGGAAGAAAATGGTTTTAAATCGCCACTTGGACACTGCAGGGCTGCAGGCAACTCACCTCTTTCTTGGGTTCCACACTTTGATTCCGCCGCCCTTTCTTTGCTCTTGGTTCTTGAGTGGCCTTTAGCTGCAGGCATCATAAAAGCAAGAGCTTGTTATTCCAAACACTAGAAAACTCTCCTCTATTGGAGATGCCAGCCATAGGCCCACAAGTGAGATGTGACTTTGCATTAAATTATTCAAAACCAAAAAGCCCCCACTTACCAACTGCCCATTTCAGGAGAGCCAGGCTTTGCTCTGTGTCTTTTCAGATCAAATTTTGATTTCCTTGGCAGGCCCCTTCAAAAATGTTTATGCAAGAGGATGGCAGGGCCAGAGAGAGATGCTCTGCATATGGCAGGCTTGATTCCGATCCCCAGCACACAGTCCCATAGAGCCGGGGTTTACAGGAGGAGAAGAAAGAATCTCCTCACCACGATGAGACATGTACACTTACCCCACATCGGAAGTAAGTGAGGTTTCTCACTCACCTGCTCATTACTGGTTGAAGAGATGCTGGATTCTGCCTCCTCCTCACCTCTGTCTTCATTCTTAGACTTCCAGAATCTTCCTTCTCGAAGGAAACGCTGATGCAGTTCCAGCTCATCACAGGCCTTCTTCCAGCCCATGCTGCGCTTAACATGCAGTCGGTGGACATTGACTGTGATGTCCTGAATGTTTTCAGAGGGGGATCCAGGCCCTGTGGGCAGAGCTGAAGGTAGTCAGAAGTTTCCACAATGGCAGTGGGGTTTTATTCACAGTGAAAAATTCTGATTGACTGAGGCTTTTCTGATATGAACAGAAACTCCGTTTACCAAGTAGAAAGTAGGTGAGACAACTGTGTTAGCCATTAGAATTGTCAGAACTGCTTGTAATTCTTTAATCCATTTCCACTCCTACATGCAGTGCATGCATTCCAGCCCATTGACCTAGCTCTGGTCCAGAGATCATTTTTTAAGAGACATCACTATTATCTAATCCAGCACTCTCTAAACTAGGGGCCAATTGGGACAACGGGGGCCACATCTGAGAAAAAGGATGAGAAATACTAATAAAAAAAACTGCCTGAGAATTTAAAACCTGTAACAAGGAGAGATGTAATCTAACTGGGCTTTATCTGCACATCTTCTGTTCGAGCTGTAATGACCGCAATAGAAGACGGATCAGTGGTCTGAGAAGGACAAATGAGCGAATGCCCACATTCTACTTGTCTGCTCCCAATCTCCTACCAGTTCTTCCTGATGGCTGCCTTCCACCCCTCAGGCTACACAGACACCGAAGTAGGTCAGGTCCTTTGTTCCAGTTTCCCTTCCCAACTGCACGACTCCTGCACTGGGTTTCCCAGTTTTTCTTTCTCCCAGAGGCTCCAAGCTCCTCAGTTAGTTAGGGTAGAACTAGCATGTTCTTGCCTCATGCAAAGCCTTTATTCTGAGTGAGGTGGAGAAGAGGTTGAGGGCCATACCCAATAATGCGCTGAGGGTCAAACCAGGAACAGCCGTGTATGGAGCAAGCCCTTCACCACTGTCCTGTCTCTCTAGCCCCCAAAGCCACTGGCTCAAAGTTGTTACTCTCACTTGGTCTTTTTTGCCACACCTGGCAGGGTTCAGGTGACCATATGACATGCTAGGGATCAAACCCGGGACAGCCCTATGCCAGGTAAGTGCCTACCTGCTGTACTTTCTCTGGCCCCATGCTTCTTTCACTTTTATGTTAAAAAGAAAAAGACCAACTACTGTTGGTAATCAGTGTGTCACAAGTGTGAATTCTTCATACCATTAACCTGGACATAAAAATGGCTCTGCAAGTTTTTCTTATAAGGAGTACAATGAAAACTTAGAGCCAGTAGCCTTAATGGATGTTTCTTTCAGGTCCGTAACAAGATGATGAAGTGATTATAATTGTGATAAAGTGTTGGGTCCCTTTAAGAGACTCAAGAAATCCCTTAAAGGGATGGCCGATATCCAAATTATGGGGACATAAAAGAGTTGAGACTCAGATCCACGGGGCAGAGCTGCTGCCGGTTCTCCCTGTATGCAGCTAACTGACCATGAGGTGCCCAGGAGGGAAGGCGCGCCTGGTTCTGGCCCACCATCTCAGCAGAGCCTCACAAGAAGCTAGAGGAACCCCCCACACCATGAGGGCCACCATTTTCAACACCTGGACTCCACAGCTTGTCAGAGCTCCACCCAGCAGAAAAGCCGATCTCTCCAGATGCAGTTCATCATTAAGCATGAGATGAGACCCTACTAGTATCCCACCCACACGGCAGAGCCTGGCAAGCTACCCGTGTCGTATTTGATATGCCAAAACCCAGTAAAAATTATAGACCGCATTCCCATGACCTGAAGGAATGGTTTGAGGCTCTTCATGTTCCTGGAGCGAAAGCAGTTGCCCTTGGGCTACACTAGCATGTGACAAGATGTTACCGGTGCACGCTTGAGCAAATCGATGAACAACGGGAAGACAAGTGATAAGTGAAAAGAGTTGGAAAAGTAGTTGAGTTGTCCATTGAGACTAAGTTCTCAGCCTGGCTAGTGGGAGTGAGTTGGAGGAGCAGAGAGCCTGGCAGGATAGAGTTAGAGGAGTACAGAGAAGGGTTGGCTGAGCTTGCCTAAGGGCAGAGCAAGGAAAGAGTTGGAACAAAGGCTTACAGAGAGCTCAAGCCTCTGGACTGGTTCTGCACCTGATACTGTCAGTCAGCAACACAGCTGCAAACTGACATTAAAGTACATTTCCTCAATCAATTGAATACTATACACTAGGGCACATGAGAAATTGAAGCAAAGTGAATACACATGATAAAAATTACGACTTAGTAACCATACAGTGAACATTCATTTTATATTAAATTATGGTCTCATTATTTACCTAATGCCTCTGGCAGTATAAATTCATCTATCTATGAAAGAATAGAAATACTTTTTAAAAGTTACACTCTTCACAGGTTTCTCATAACTAAATGAGGAAGAAGAAAAACCTCATGGTCAGATAAACAGTACACGGTTCAGGTGCCTGCCTCTCGTTAGAGGGAAGCACCTTCCGTCTCAGAGGACTTCCCTCTCGTCAGAACTCCACCCAGCAGCAGATGAGTCTATCACAGCCCGGCTCGCGCGGCCGCTTGCTGTATTTAGAGGTGACTACAAGAGTATGCCACCCACACGGCAAGCCTGGCAAGCTGCCCGTGTCGTATTTGATATGCCAAATGCCAGTAACAGTTATATTAGGTCATTCCCATGACCTGATATAATTGTCTGAGGCTCTTTATGTTCCTGGAGCGAGCAGATGCCCTTGGGCTCTACTAGTATGAGACAGGACATATGGAGATGTTACTGGTGCCTGCTCGAGCCAATCGATGATGAACGGGAAGACAGTGATAGTGGTTCAGGTGCTTGCCTCATACACGGACGACCTTGGTTCCATCGATCTTCAGCACCACCTGGTCTTCCCCATCTTCCCGAGCAGCAAGGCAGGAAGCCCATAACCAATGCAAGATAGAACAACTACAGGGCAGAGCGAAATCCCTCAATCTGTAGTATCTTTGTAATAGTAACTGCACAGGCCCTGTCCTCTAGGCATGAGCAAAGACGCTCCAGGATCAATGGAAACCTTGCAAGTGTGATTTGGGAATTGTGTAACTTCTGTCCCCCTTTCCCTTAACTGACATAACAAAGAAGGCGGCTATGATTTTGTAGCCTTATGTTTCAGCAGCCTTTACATGGAATACTTGGATGATGCAAAATAGTTTTACAGTGATTCTTAGGATACAGAAATTATGGAATTACATTTTTAGTTTTGCAGTACCAAGCTCCCCAACAACAGAAGGGGCTAGACTGTGAACAATACCTTAAATGTACATAGAAAGTATTAAGTACATCAAATACATTAAGAGACTGACTGATGCTCTCTCCTACCCCATGAGGTGATATTCCTGCCCCACCGCCTTTCTGGTGCCATGACTCAAACCCAGAGCCTTACCATGTGTGAACATGCATACCCCCAGTCCCAAGATGCTACTCCTGTCTATATGCTAGTAACAGAGCCCTATAGAGACCACTTGTATTATAAGCATATGAAATGGACAAATGAGGAGTCTTGAATCCTGCTTCTGGGTTCACCAGTGTCAGCTACTGAAATCGCCCTACTCAGTAACGGCGCCTGAACCAGCCAACAGTGCCCAGACACAGACATCTACAATGTGTAGAAATCACATGCTGCTTCAGTTTAGTGTGTCTGATACAGGTGTTTCCGGATCACTGGCGTGACTAGGTCTCCCTCCAGAGCCCCCAATATGAATATACTGCTGCATGCACATAGCAGGTTACCTTTGATGGTGGTGCCCAAAGAAGCGGACGTCAACCTGATTGTCCTCTTTCTGCATGACTTTGGCTGGCCAGAATCCAAAACCTTTCATTTTCGCCCAAACCAGTTCATGATTAGGTATCTGGAAATAAAATGGTCTAACATGTCATATGGCCTTCAAAGTACTTGATATATCATTAATATTTAACTATTTAGCATAAAACTTTTGTGGGTTCTGTGCCATAACCAGTATGTGCTTTGGAGTCAAACACTGCCCTTCTGCATTGCCAAGTATGCATTTAGCCCCCGAGCACACTATAATCTCTCTGTCCCTGAACCCACTATTTTGAAAATCATTACTTTCTAACACATAAACACATAAAACTTTTTTCCCACTATGGCTGATTTTTTGCGCCTTCATGAAAAACACCAAAAACAAGGGCTGGAGCAATAGTCCAGTGGTTAGGGTCTCTGCCCTGCATGCAGCGACCCAGGATGGATCCTCAGCATCCCATATAGTCTCCCGAGCACTGCCAGGATAACCCCTGGATATCACTGGGTGTGACCCAAAAAAGCAAAAAAAAAAAAAAAAAAAAAAAAAAAAAAGCCACCAAAACCACCAAAAGAACATACTTAAAACTGGAGGCCTAGGAGACAGTTTCAAAGGGCTGGCATGCATGCTTTGCATAATTCACAACTTAAATGCCAAGCACCAAAACCATTAGCATTACCTACCCCCAACCCAAAATTAAGAATTTTCATAAAAGTTGCATATATATATATATATATATATAAAAATAACAGACATTTATGAGGGTTTACAAACTAGGCAAAAATGAAAATAATACTCTTTAAACAGAACTTTACCAATTCAGGGCCAGAGAGATAGCACCTACGTGGCCAGACCTAGGTTTGATACCCCGGCATCCCACATGGTCCCCTCAGCACCGCCAGGAGTAATTCCTGAGTGCAGAGCCAGGAGTAACTCCCTGCGCATTGCCAGGTGTGACCTCCAAAAAAAGAAAAATTAAAAAAAAAAAAAAAAAAAAAAAGAACTTCACCCAACTCATGACATAAAAAAAAAATCCCTTCACATACACAAGGATAGCAGAACCAATTGTCAGGACGAGCATTTGACAAATAGAAGCAATTCTTGCAAAGCTGTAGTTCATCGAGCTGAAAAAAGAGAAGCACCTATTTTAGTCAACAGAAAATACATGCCAAACATTAGATCCATGTAAATGCACATTCTGTCATGGACACAGTCTTGATTTTGACCCTTAACAAACAAGCCAAGAAGAGCCTGTGCCATTGTCCTGTGTGCTTCTAGACAGTCTGTGAGCAGAGGGCAAGTCCCCACCAGTCCTCATGGGTCTGCCCTCTGCTTCCTGCCTCACTGCGATTTCCCCTGCCTAGCATTCAGACCCAATGCTGCCTCCTCAGACAGGTCTCCTCACCTCAACTCTAGTCAGCATGCCAGGAGGAAGCCACAATCTCTATCAGTTTGCCTGGCAAACACATTACTTTGCTATATAGGATTGCTTGGGCCCCAACCTGATTGTTTTCTTTGAAAAACTAAAATTTGGGGCCCAGAGTAACAGAGTTTAGCTTGTGTTACATGTTCTTTTTTAAATCTCGCTCTTCAAACAGCAGTTCCATGAATGAAGCCCATACTGCAAATGGCATCTTATTCTTTCTAAAAACTTCGTGACACAGTAGCTACTCTTTTCTTTCTAAATACAAAACTTGAAATGAATTTAAGAAACAAAAAGAGATACTTCTGTAGACAGTATAGTTATGGATTTTTCAGGGAAGATAGAGCCTAAGATGAACCAACCTTCCCTAAAGATGAACTTCAGGGCTGAGGAGAGAGCTCCAGAGACTGGAGTACAGGTTTTGCAGATAGACTTCCCAGGATAGATACCTGACACAACATGGTCCCCACACCCCTACACCAGCACCCCCTGGCTAGAGTACAAAAATAAAAACAAATTTCACCGAGTACTAATAGGAACTTATTGTTTATTTTGCTAGTGTACTCCAATAAACTGGATACATAACCAAAAAGGTATAAGGTTATGTATCCAGTGCAGTTATATATGCACAGTAACTAACTAGTTCTCTTAAGGGTACTTCCAGAAGAGGAACAGTTTCTTCATAGAAGCTAATAACTAATTCTAAAACATACTTCTGCCAGAATTCTTTTTTCCCCTTTTTTGCATTATTTTTCATGTATTAAAAACATGAAAATAAAATGTAAAGGAGGTGGTGAAATAAATGTATTGAGAGGAGCAGCTCAGTGAATCCAGCGACCACAGCAGTAGTTATGCCTTAGATGCAAGTACCTCATGACACGTATCCTTATACAGCATCCTTGCCATGTCAGCCTGCTCACTGTCCGCTGTAATCAAAGACAGAAGTACCTATTACCAACATCCCAGACACGCTATAAAATTAATGCAGGCAGTTGCATGTTTCATAAGTCTGACAAAAATGTGGACATAATCATTTAAAATAAGAAAGTGCATTTGAAATAAAATCCAGGGGCTAGAGCGATAGTACGGTGGGGAGGGCATTTGTCTTGCACACAGCTGACCCAGGTTCGATCCCCAGCATCCCATACAGTCCCCCGAGCATCAACAGGAGTAATTCCTGAGTGCAGAGCCAGGAGTGACCCTTGAACATTGCCAAGTGTGACCCAAAATGAGAGGAGAGGAGAGGAGAGGAGAGGAGAGGAGAGGAGAGGGAGAGGGGGGGGGGGGAGAGGAGGGGGAGGGGAGGGGGGAGAGAAGGAAGGAAGGGAGGGAGGGAGGAGGAAGGGAGGAAGGAAGGGAGGGAGGAAGGAAGGAAGGAAGGGAGGGAGGGAGGGAGGGAGGGAGGGAGGGAGGGAGGGAGGGGAGGAAGGAAGGAAGGAAGGAAGGAAGGAAGGAAGGAAGGAAGGAAGGAAGGAAGGAAGGAAGGAAGGAAGGAAGGAAAGAAAATAAAATCCAGGCAGTAAAACAAAATTCATGGTAGCTTCCATTTCATGTTCCATACAACAGGAATTCTTTTAGAGACAGAGTAGCCTTTGGTACACTTGAACAACAGCTCGTCAATTCTACAATCTTACTATACCACAAAGATTCTGAGTTCAAAACCTAACATGCCTACTTATGGATCATTAAGGTACACTTTTTTTTTGTCACACCCGGCGATGCTCAGGGGTTTCTCCTGGCTCTGCACTCAGGAATTACTCCTGGCGGTGCTCAGGGGAACATATGGGGACGCCGGGGATCGAACCCTGGCCGGCACAGGCTGGCCGCGTGCAAGGCAAATGCCCTACCCGCTGGGCTATCGCCTCCGCCCCTAAGGTGCACATTTTTTAATGTAATGTTTTATGCTATTTCTCAGAATAACGGAAATGTACACGGTCTGAGAGATGCACACAAAAGGGAAAAGAAAGAGTCGACCTCCATAGAAAATCACTGTGTTGTGCAGAAGCAGTTGAGCGTCAGCTTTGAATTCCTCATAGCTTCGGTATTTCCCTTCATTCACTTTCTGCAGAGGGCAAAACAAATGGCAAAGAGTAACTAGTGAAATCAACTGCATTAAAAACACAGGATTCGAGTGTGGGCTCAGCGGGCTTTCCAGAATGCCATCACAGCCACGCTTTGGCTCCCAGCTGCATCAGTTAGAATACCAAAGCACGGTAGAGAGTGGCAGATCAGACGCTTTTACAAGAGAATTCTGCAGCTTGACTCTGCAAAAAAGGACGCAAGCTGCTGCTGAGTGTACAGATGAAGCAAACTGGTCAGTGGTTTCTGAGACCCCAGCTCAATACCTATCATTTTGTAACACAGGAAAGCAAAGACTTAACAAAAAAAAATATAACTGTTGGGGGTCGAAAGTGGCAGTACAGTGGGAAGGGAAGTTGCCTTAGACTGGGCTAACCCGAGTTAGATTTCCTCCACCACATACAGTCCACCAAGCCCCACCAGGAGTGACCCCTGGGCTCAGAGTCAGAAGAAGGTCAGGAGTAAGCACAGCTTGTAATGGTCCAAATAAACAAATGAAAGAATCTTAGCTTCTGTGACAGAAGATACAACTGCAACTTTTAGAACTTAAAAGTCTCTGGGCAAAAGGCAAAGTCAGGGTATCTCCTATATCGGCCTGATAAACCAAGGGTTTTTGTCATTGTATTCTTTTTAGCATTTTTCGTCAATGGCCAAAGAAGATGATTACAGAGGAAATCAGAGGGATTCTATGGTGGGGAAGGAGGGAGGTAAAATTTTGGCACGAAAGAGATGACATAGTTACAAGCAGTATTTTTCTTATACTGGTGGGCGATGCTTTTAGGAACTCTGCTTAAAATGGCTTGGCATGCTGTAAGGTCTCTATAGAAATAACAGAAGGACTCACTTTTCTGTTAAAGTTCTCGAGCACCCAATTCAGTGCCCTTTCTTCATGGAGGCATCTTAGAGGCCTTCAGATGAAGACCTCTGTCTGGTGTCTTAAATCATGTGCCTTTTCACCAATGCTGGTGGCTTGACCTTCACCCCTCAGTTTCTGACGCCACCAGGCATGGATGGATGTACTTAGCATTCCTAAGCTCCTGAGAGCATTAAAATCACGTATTAATCTTTCTTTTCCATTCAGCTAGTGATCTTTTCCTGGGATCAGATGGTTAGAGGGCTAGGAAGGGAAGCTGGGTTCTTAGTGATTTTAATTAAGAATAATGATGTTTTGTGGTTACAATCTTTGTTCTGTTCAAATTCTTGTTTCATTTTTTTCCCCAACTACACATGTCAGTTCTATGCTCTAAATTTCCATTGAGACAATATCCCAAACACTACTGATCAAATTAGACAGGAACTCTCTATAGCTCAAACATTAGACCCATTCATGTACACTTCCTAGCCAACTGTTTAAAAGAATCTACAGGTCGCTTTTTTAAATGCAGACATTTAAAAAGATGACATCTCCTTTCTCTGGGGTGACACCTGGCTCCTAATGAGCAGCTCAACACTGGAGCAGCAGCTGCCTGCCAGAGTCACTGCTGGGTGGCGGTGGGACCCGAGCTCAGAGGCAGCATCAGGACAATAGCAGCAGGGCAGAGGTGCCTTACCTCCTGGATAGTGGGGACATCAACTGCAGAGTGCACCAGTCTTCTGTACATTGGGTGTTTGCCATCCTTCCCCTTTTTATTAAGGTCTATGGCCTGAAACAGTCATCAGAGACATCCGCTTTAAAGGGGGTCAAGAGTGGAAAGACGCAGTAGAAAGTTTAAGGTGCCATTCCATATGGCTTCCTAGAATACTTTGGAAAATTTAGTCTCATGTAAACATTAATCATTTTCACCTGATACATTAAACAAAGATGTCAATGTTCTAATCTAATGTTAAAGAAATGCCCACACCAAAAAGAAGGGGAAAAAACCTAAGAGTCTTTTAAAGACGTACTTACCACATAAAAGTTCCCGCTTTCCCCAGCTCTACATGTATCTGAACCATTAATTTGTAAAGAATGAGGCAGAGCTGCCACGTCTATAGGGAGATTCTGAAAGACCGCATAGAACTCACCCTCTCTTTCATGCGGGAGACAATGAACCTCAGGTATGTACTCATCTCCTGTTTGTTTGTGTTTTTCTTCTTGATGCTCTGTTAAGAACAGAAAAGGCTAGATCTATAATCTGATCATTTATGTCTAGACTCGTAGAAAAATTCCATATTATAAAAGACCGAGTACAGATTTAATAGAGGTCTTTGAAATTTGTGTAGTAAAATTCACATTTACGAAACAACATCAAGATTAGAAAGTACATCGCACTGACATACCTTAAGACAACTTTTTTTTTCCCTATTGGTATTTTAAAACCAACCAATTTTCACATGAAAGTTTATGATGACAATGATGCAATGACACAGTATGATGTAACCACTTATTTTACTAAAAACCTCAATGACTAAAGTCCTTTGCAGAGCATTTAAATCAGCAATAGGGAATGGTGAATTTTCACATGACATTTTTCATTACAAAAGTTCCTTAGAAGTATGTGTTGTTTATGAATCATGTATAGAGCAGCTGCACACACCTACCTACATCATGAAGATTAGTGCTTCTACTTTCTAACAGTCTGGCGCAAAAGTTAATTGGTTCTTCATTTTCTCTTTCTCAGAACATCTGCATTTTTTCATACAAAGAAACACAGGCAGGGCTCTGTCTCTAGAGGAGCACCATTCCTACCTCCTCAGATGGCATTAAGTCAGAAGGAACTCTGTCCAATTGCAAGAAACTCCCTGGTGGGGACTAAGCTGGCTGAACCACTCTCTGATGGATGCTTTTGCTCATTCTCTACTCAGTGGTATTATTACTCCCCAAAGATCATTAAACACAGGAAGTTATCGTAAAATGACCAAGAAGTCAATTTTAAGACAACTTCCTTAAAATAATAGGGAAGTTATCTTAAAATACTTAGAGCAGTGTTTCCTGAAGGTGGTATCACCCCTGAGGAAGGGTGTGGGGATGAGTGGGGATGACAGGTGGGGTGAGGTAGAAACCTCATGTACAATGAGGTGAGGGTGGGAGGGTACTTCTGTTTATTCATTTGCTTAAACAAGGCAGATGTGAGGGAGGTGGCACTAGTTGGTTTTTTTTTTTCCTGAAAAGGGGACAGTAGGCAAAATAAGTTTGTTTGGGTACCTATAGAAGACGTAAATGTTTCTTGTGTACCTGAGAATTCCTGGCTAGAACTCAAGTAAACTGATTACACATGCCCATGACATTAAAATATCTGAGTCTGACCCAGAAGAACATCATCTTAGCTGCAAGCTGAGTTTCACATGCTTCATGTTCAAGAGTTGCCTTTCATCTCGTCCCCTGGATTCTGGCAAGACAGGGACAGCAATCTGCCTCTCTGCATAGGATCTATGCATAGCTTCTGAATTTATGCCCATGATGAGACCAACTCTTCCCAATCTTCCAAACCTCAAAGAAACCAACAGAGCTTCTAGAATAAGCACGGGCTTCACCCAAAGCCTCCAGGTGGAAATATCTGGCGGAAAGTCATATGGTCTACTTTGTCCTTTTCTTCATCTCCTACCTCCTCTCGATGGTGGTTGGTGGCACAGATGTAGCATTCAGAATGCGATGGTAGTTCTTGGACCCCAGGTTCATAATCTTTAGGGTTAGAAAAGAGCTTTGATGGAACTTATGAATTCTCATTTCTAAGAAGATCCCAATGACTCCTGTGCACACCAACTCCTAAAAAGAACTAATGCTCCCACCTGTAAGCAGGGAGCAGATATGGCTGCTTGTTCCTCATCCTGCCAACTGCCCAGAAAAAAGAGTAAGGGACCATCAGTGAGTGAGAAAGCACAATGGGCTCTGTTTAGAAACACGTTCCTGACAGCACACGTATCTTTCCAGGCCTGGTTCTCAACTAAACCAACATTTCACGAACTGAAGACACAGGGAAAGGAGCTAGGTAAGAGGCCAGAAGTTTGCTTTCTTAAATAAGGTACGTTCTTAGGAAACCTACATTCCCTTAAGAAAAGTGAATGTCTCTAGTTATTTGCTTTATCGTGCATGCAAATGTCAAACATTCTGAACACATTATGAAAACTGCTGCTCAAATATCAAACACCTGGTCAACCATAAAATCACAGATCTGTAAGGCCAGACACGATAGCTTCAAGAGAGCAGTTGTGGAATACTATCTGTGTGTGGAGTTAATGGCTCTTCCGATAGTAAATATCACCCACGGAAATCATAACCAACACTTCATGCTGAAATGGAGCTGTCATGGGCAGATACTCTCTGCTCAGAACTAAGCAGGGAGATGCCCTCACGCTTTGCTCTCCTTGGCTATCTCATGCCCAACACAGTGGCTCTAAATATCAACTCACGAAGAACTCACAGTTGAGTCAAATCTAAACTCTTGTTTTTAGAGCCCGAGGAAGAAATTCAGGAAATCAGTATTTCTCTATGGGCAAAACTACAGTTCTAGAATTGGAGTGTCACTGTAACTAACACACCCCAAAGCTAGTTCTTTCTGTGAAATGGTAGAGAAAATCCTATCAACGTTTAGGTTTAGGGAACTTGTGACTAAAATGCTCATGTTTAAGCAGAGGCCTATTTTCCCAGTCTCTATGAACAGGGAAGTTAAATGCATACTTTGGGATTATCTGCTTAAATTCATTAAATCTAGAATTTAGGTAACCACGTGCAGCAACATCCCTTCTTTCAGGGACAACTCCAGCGCACAGAATCCAGGCTGAGTCTTACTTTCACAAAACTAAAGCAGGATTGAAACTCGATTTTGTATCATGTTAAAATCACCTTTGAGTCAGGGTACTTTGCTCCTGTGTGCAGTTAAATGTGGTGACATGAGGCCTGGAAAAAACTGGGTCAGCAAAATGAAACAAGGGGCCACCCTTTCTCCTGAGCCCTCCCGCTCTGCGTCCTTCCAAGTATTAGCTTCCTGTAACACTCCAGGAATATGGACTTCTCAGGTAATAAAATGCTGTCAGATTCAGATGCCCTACACTTGGTGTTTATCACTGTGGCTGAACCACTCGGAAAATCCATTAAAAGGACACAGAGACAGAACAGGGTTGAAGCGCTTACTTGCATCTGGCCAAGTCTGCTTCAATTCCGACACCATACGTGGGCCACTGAGCCCCACTAGGAGTAATCTCTAAGCACAGCATAAGCAGTAGCCCCTGAGTACCAACAGACATGCCCCCCAGCATTCCCAATTAAATAAAAACATCAATGTCCGTTCACATAAAGTTCTGGAACAGGCATAACTTATCCAGGACAGAAAATGGAACAATGGTTGCCTGAAGGGAGAGAGGTGAAAGTGGGGATTCATTGGTTGTATCTGTGCCTCAGTGGAACCAGGGCTCCACGGGCATATTCTGTGAGTTGTTCAGGATTTGTGCAAAGCACTGCAGTGTAAATTCCACTCAAAAAGCAAGACACCACCAGTGTGTAAGTGCCATTCCTGGGTTCCACTAAGACTAGTTAGGGGAGTGGGCATTCGCAGTCTAACGTGTACTGACACACAGGTCCACGTGAGGGGAGGGGACTTCTAGAATACTCTAGAGTCTACAGCTCCACGCAGTCTCCCTCTGCTGGCTGACAGGAAGTGGGAGCACTCACGTCACGACCACTTACTGGTTCTTCGCAGTTGCTCATTAGAAATGTCAAAGGCCTGGATCATACAGAACCTTTCACAATCAAGCTGGTCTTTTTTTTACTGCAAATCCCTAGATTACTTGTTTTTTATTTCATCTTTTAAGATTATTTGAGTGCCACACCTGGCAGTGCTCAGGCTACTCCTGGCTATGTACTTGCAGTGCTTGGGGACCATGTGGGGCTGGGGGTGGGGGGCTGGTCTGATGGCGGGGTGACCACGCATTCCCAGCCCTTATTTTAATTTCTTACTAGCAGGCCCAATCCAACAGCAGGTTTCTCTGGGGAAAAATGAGATTGTACAGAAAAGGCAGGCTCTGACTGCCAGGCAGCTGGGCTGCATCTGCCCCAGTCTGCTGGGGTGGGTGAATGATCTTCTTTCAGGAACTGAAGCAAGCCAGAGCGGGCCCTGACCAGATACACAGCGACAGTAGCCTTTGCGATAAAATGTATTCCCATGGGGCTAGAGCGATAGTACAACTGCTAGGATACCTGCCTTGCACTCCAGGTTTGACCCCAAAAAGGTATTCATAAACATTAAACTTGTAGACTAAGACTCTACAGTAGTCAGTCACTATCACTATCACTATCGTCCCGTTAATCATCTATTTGCTAGAGCGGGCACCGGTAATCTCTCCATATGTCCTGTCTCATGCTAGTAGAACCCAAAGGCATCTGCTTGCTCCAGGAACATAAAGAGCCTCAAACTTGTGAAATACTTTTCACAAAGGAAATCAACAGAGCCCTGAGTTCTGTACCAACACTGCTCCATGAGACTCCCCAAGTTAGTCAGCTGTTGGGAGCTGCTGGCTTTGTCCTTGCCAGCAAAGAGTTTCTGTTGGTTCCTCTCAGAAAAACCAAATGAGTAATGGCAGTTTGAGAAACAGCTATCCTAAGTGAAAGAACAGCATCAGAAAAACATACAAGGATTTTCAGATCACTTTGATTTTTCGGAGGGTAGTGATGGGGGGTGCTGACACCTGGCAGTGTCCTAGATCGTTACTTGGGTATCACTCCTGGTGGGGCTCAGGGGACCACAGTGTTGCTGGGGATTAAACCAGGGTCAGCCACATGCCAGGCCAGTGCCCGATCCACTTTACTATCCCACTCGTCCCAGATTCAATTCCTTCCATGACAAAAATGATTTATAATAAAGGCCTCTGTAAATGGCACAGCTTAGAATCCATCATAGTAAATAAAGCCCCTTAAATTCTGGAGAACATCAACAAATAATCAAGAGAGAAACTTTCCAGGACACGACCAAAGTGTGGCTGCAACCATTTATTTATTCGTCCGTCCGTCCGTCCGTCCGTCCGTCCGGTCCGTCCACCACCTACCCATCCATCCATCCATCCATCCATCCATCCATCCATCCATCCATCCATTTATCTGTTTGTCTGCTTGTTCGTTCATTCATTCATTCATTCATTCATTCATTCATTCATTCATTCATTCATTCAGTTACCTCAGTGCTGAAAACCAAGGACTCAAGCATGCAGAGCATAAATTTCACCACCGAGTCACAGCTCTCACCCCACTCCCTGTCTGCCAACCTCTGGAACTATTTTATAAATGGCAATAATTACAAGGCTGATGCTGTATTACAGATGTGTCCAAGGGGAAAAGTTTTAGAAAGGTTTAAACATCTTTTGAGTAAGAGTGTTAAACCAGTTACAAATAGTTGTAGTTGCTGAATTGGGCGGAGCAATAGCCCAGCGGGTAGGGCGTTTGCCTTGCACACAGCCGGCCCATGCCGGGCAGAGGTTCGATCCCCAGCATCCCATATGGTCCCCCGAGCACTGCCAGGAGTAATTCCTGAGCAAAGAGCCAGGAGTAAGCCCTGAGCATCGCTGGGTGTGACCCAAAAAAAAAAAAAAAAAAAAAAAAATAGTTGCTGAATTAATAGCTAATCAGATGAGTAAAGATGGGTGCCACAAACAGGAATAGTATAATGCAGCCACTCATAGCCTTAAGGCATTCTGGATTAGGACAGGATCTGGTTTTTGCACTATTTAATGACTACTACTTGAACTGAATTGATGGGAGGCATTACCAACTAACTTCACTGACAATGAGAGTCTTCCATATAGCTAAAATACACACTATGAATGAGGTCCATCCCAAATGTGACTATTTTGTATGCTCTCGGGCAGCCGCTGGGGTCCCCAACAGTATCAGGACAGAAGTTCTCTTTTAACTCCGAGAAAGCCAGGGCATGGATGAAAACTCATGAGTCCGGCGCAGTTCCAAAAAAGGCTTTTAATAGTACAAAGCTCTACCACCGCAATCCAATATAATGAGCAATCCAATATAATGAAAGAACTCTAACCTGGTCAGAACTTAGACCATACAAAAGAGCCCAAGTCTCCCACCAAAGAGAGGATCTCACCCAAAAGTGCCTCAAGTCTCCCACCAAAGAGAGAGGAGTCCTACCCAAAAGTGCCTCAAGTCAGTCCCCTTATATACACCAAAGTAATCCTAACTGTTGACAGGGAGGGTCTTGTCAACAAAGAACCCTAAGCAGCTTCTAGACAGAAGAATGCAGAAGGGTGGTGCCACACCCTATTATAGGTATAAACAAAGGATTACCCCAAGGACTAATCCCTTCTTCCGAGATTATCTCTTATGTAAAACACTGGAGAGAGAGAGGGGGTGTGCTGGTATAAGGTAATAAATCTTCGTGCAATAGGCTTAATAGGCTTCGTGCAATCTAGATGGTACCCACAAGGTCCTTCTTATTTATTATTTGCACCAGGGTGATTCTGAGTATCTTGTTCTCCGTATACTGAAAGGGTCACACTCGCCTGCTTGAGAGCAAACTAGTATGATCCTTCCTATAATCTTCCTATAGTCTCAACATAGTGAGGGTGGTAGTCTCCTGGTAAATTCTAACTGTCCCAGCTGGGTGCAGTGGGTATAAAGAGGAGCTGTGCCCAATCTAGATAACATAGAAGTCTTAGTAGATGTATAAGTCAGAAGTTATTCAATCAAGGTGACTTCTGTAACTGCCACACTCTCTAGCAGTGTTTACATAGAAGAGAGGTCTCATTAGAATAAACCTTGGTTTAAGAATATGTAAATAGATTAAGCTGTGAGAAAGCTCTCAAGCTAGCTAAACCTGTCATCCGACAGTATGCTTCTGGCCTATGAAACACTCCACTGACAGGTAATACCTAGAAACCACCGATAGCCTCTAATAATCAAGGGCTCATAATCATAGGTACCTGCTGAAGAAGAGGGTTGCCATGCTGCTGCCCAAGGCAGACCGCTAACTTGCACACACCACACCCGTGCTGATACAGGTGGCCTCTGTTCGAGAAACGTGGGTCTGCAGGTAAGTCAACTACATTGTTTCAGACATCAGGGGCTCCAAATTCTCCTCTACAACTATTTGCAATCACAGAACAGAAAAGAGTTAGAATATTATCTGCACATAAACTGCTGTGCTAAATTAGGGGGCTCTAAGGAAACTCTCTACAACCACTTGGAACAAGGGAATACAAAGAATGGCTAAGAAATCCAAAGACGTGGAACTGACAGAGAACTGGGAGGGTGGAAGTGATCTAAAGACCTGCCGTTTCTCTACCCAGAACACTAACTCCAACAGCCCTTGGACCTTGTCTAAAGATGTACCTATGTTTGGATTGTTCACCCCCAAGAACTGATGCAAAGGACCAAATCAACAAATAGCGTCCCTTCTCCTGCCAGTATCTGTGGCAGAACACTGGTCAAAACCACTGCTGCCTATGAAACGTTTTTACTCACATGAATTCCCTACAGCTCCATCCCAAGTCTCCCAGGCCCAATCTAGTAAAAGTCACGTGCGCTCGAGTTTTCAGCATAGCTTTTTTTTTTTTTTTTTTTTTTTTTTGCTTTTTGGGTCACACCCGGCGATGCTCAGGGGTTACTCCTGGCTCTGTGCTCAGGAATTACTCCTGGCGGTGCTTGGGGGACCATATGGGATGCCGGGGATTGAACCCGGGCGGCATAGGCCGGCCACGTGCAAGGCAAATGCCCTACCCGCTGGGCTATCGCTCCGGCCCCAGCATAGCTTTTTTTGTTTTGTGTTTTTGTTTTAATTTATAGCAACTTAAGTTTACCATTCTCCCTTTATGCTGTCGCAAATATGCCGTCATGCTCATAGCTAAGGCTCAGAACTCAGATAATACTTCCAAATACTAATATCTTGAGGTGGATTCTTGGCTTATTTTGGGAAACAGGACCTCACTCACTTAGTCCCTCCCTGTTTGAGAAGTAATTTCCAGATTTACGCAACAGCACTGAATGTTATGTGCTTG
This sequence comes from Cryptotis parvus, assembly GCA_021461705.1. Taxonomy (NCBI): domain Eukaryota; kingdom Metazoa; phylum Chordata; class Mammalia; order Eulipotyphla; family Soricidae; genus Cryptotis; species Cryptotis parvus. Next base: position 19,700 of record JAJIBD010021949.1, on the reverse strand, counting down.
TTTTGTGATGAACCCAACTCTTTTGCGATTAAGGCAAACAAGTCTTGGCTTCTTCAGCCTTGTGAGGTCATTCCAGAGTGCTACAAAATTGTTAAAGTACTGCCTCAAATTAGAGGTCCCAAAAACGAATGGTATTATAAAAACATATGTGGTTTCTAAATTCATGATTATATCCACAGTCACAAAGAAACACTAAAATATTTCAGTACAAGGCATATGTATGTGCACAGCAAGACTTTCATCATTTGAAAGTATTGCATTTTGGGGGAAAACCTGAAATCCCCAGTGACTTGCTATAAGCATTTGGTAATAAGGAAGAGAGAGACAGTCTTTTAGATAATCAAAACCATAGATTTTGCATCTATGTATGGTTCCTCCCCTTTTCCAGGAAACAGTGGTCTGTAAAGAAATAAGACCAAAGGATAAGAGTCAAAACATATATGGCCCAATGGAGTTAAGTCTTTTCTCTTTTTCTCTGTTTCTCTGAACAGCCGGTGACATGTCTCTGGGGCATGCAATGAACACCACTGCTCTCTAGAGAAGCTGACAACACCGTGAATGTGCAGAGAACAGAAACTGTGCACGGAACAAAACTTTCAGTTCTTTGATACTAAAAACAAAGTGTTTACTATTTATCTAGATTAAATTGTAACCACCTGATAGAGGAAGCAGCTTAACTATTATCTCTTTAATCCTTCAGAATTAAAAATCAAAAAGCTAAAATTCAATTAAGATTCTATGAAAGTTCCAAAAGATAAGCATAAAGACAAAGTACACCATTACTCAGAACATTCTACACTCACACCCAAGACCTCAACAAGGCTAATTTATCAAATTCATCAGGGGATGAAGGGACTTCTCTTTGTCTGCTTGGGTCCGAGTTGTCTTACAGAGATCTACTTGGCTTTGGGGGGGTTGTGGGAGTGGGGGGGTCAAACCTGGCAATGCTCCAAGAGCTACTCCTGTTTCAGTTCTCAGGGATCACTCCATACTCAGGGACAACGCAGTGCTGGAAACAGCTCTTGCAGAGCCTTCAAGTACTCTGGTCAGTTTATATACCCTCAGATCTTATCGATGCTGGCATTACTTCTACGAAAGCTTGTGATGAATAGTGAAAACAACCTTTTGAAGATCTTTTGAAATTACGTTTCTACTTGTGTTATAAGATAGAGCTCTTTTAATTTTTTATTGCCTTTGGGTCACTTCCAGTGGTCCTCAGGGGTTACTCCTGGCTCTTCACTCCGGGATCACCCCGGGTGTGCAGCGTGCAAGGCAAATGCCCTACCCAAGTAATATTGCTCTGGCCCCTAGAATTGCTTTTAAAAGCTTTAAAAAATCTGATTTTTTTAACTGAAAGGAAAAACCCTTCAAAACTTCTTAATATTTAAGAACACAAACTGCATTCCAAATTTTTAGTATGTAATTCTGATGCAAAGTTACATTACTTTCAAGTGAAAATATGATTTCCCCATACTAACAAAGAAAACAAGAAGTGAGTTTTATTGTAGAAATATAGGAAAACATATTCAAAATATTTTAGTTTAGCATTCTATCCCATTTGATTTTTTTTTTTTTTTTTTTTTTTTTTGCTTTTTGGGTCACACCCGGCAATGCTCAGGGGTTTCTCCTCGCTCTGCACTCAGGAATTACTCCTGGCGGTGCTTGGGGGACCATCTATCCCATTTGATTTTGAACACTAAAAAATTTTTTTTTTTAACATAGGCAAAAGAATGAAAAAAGATTCAGAAGTAAATTCTTACTTCTAATCTCAACCATTTTTATCATTTTTTCCATTTCTCAATATAATTTCCAGCTATTAATGACACACTGGAATAATATATTTTCTGAAAATAATATATTTTCACAGTAAATAATATATTTACTGTGAATTAGTAACTATTTTATGGCTTAAAATGATTTTTGGGGCCGGAGCGATAGCACAGCGGGTAGGGCGTTTGCCTTGCACGCAGCCAACCCAGGTTCGATCCCCGGCATCCCATATGGTCCCCTGAGCACCACCAGGAGTAATTCCTGAGTGTAGAGCCAGGAACAACCCCTGAGCATCGCCGGGTGTGACCCAAAAAAGGAAAAAAAAGATTCTTTCTTGGTTTAGGGTTTCTATGCAGCAGGTGTTCTGGGGTGAAACTGGCTCCGTGCACGGCAAGTGCCTAATCCCAGTGCTATCCCTCCAGGCTCTTCCTTCACGTTTTCATAAAATCACAATAAATGTCACCACTGGCAGGCAAAGTGGACCATAGTTTGTCAGAGTACAAAAAGAATACAAAAATGTTTAAATTACAGATCATAAAATTCTAAGACGAACACTTGAGGATGGAGTCACTGAACACGCCATGCGTTTAAGTGAATGCTGCGGGTGTGCTCACAGAAAGACACACAGGACACCGTGATCCTGAATCCTTGTCCTTTTCAGCCTTCAGTCCAAATGGGGAAAACACTTGATCAGATTTTAAAAAAGAGCAATAACATGACTTTACAATTACTCTTCTGTTATGAAAACAAAACTCACTTACGTAAGGAATCAAAATAAAAAACAAAGAGGCCAAAAAAAGAAAAAACCTGGGCTGTACCCACTTTTTTTTTTGCCTGTTTCAAAAATGCTAAACCGAAGACTATCAACTAGTATTTTTCTCTACAACCTTTATTCTCCTAAAGCTACTTTTTCTACACATACCAGCAGCAGAGCAAAAGCAGCACATCAGATTAGGAAGCCATGTAAAAGCCATCTTTGAAACCGAGGGTCAAGCCACAGCACCTGATGGTACACAAACGTGCTGCACTGTAGCAGAGGGAGAGAGTGCAGGTGCTGGCACAGGGGCTACTCCCAGCTCAGCTCAGAGGTTACACCTAGTAGAATCTGGGGAACCTGTTCAGGTACTAGGGGTCTAATTTGGGCCTCCAGAGCATCCCTCAGCCTCCTAAACTACCAACGGAGCCCAGCATTCTGCACCTCCTGGCAGGACCGTGTCCCATCTTCCTGAGAGCAGGAAGCAGCTCTGGCAATGCTGGATCCTCTCCTAGTGACTAGGATGCAGCACTATCACCCTGTGTACTGTGTGCTCCATCAGGGGCAAACATGCGGGCTTCACTGCAGTATCTCTATTTAAATGGACAGAATGCAGAGCCACTGTATCTCATAGCCAAGATGCAATGTTGGCGATGTGTGCTTTATACCACTCTGCTGTGTGTGTGTGCATGCGTGTGTGTGCCGCATGTGTGTGTGTGTGTGTGTGTGTGTGTGTGTGTGTGTGTGGTGGGGGCGGTGGAGGGGAGGCAGGGCAACGGACAGTGAGGTTTAAAAGAAAAAAGGCTGACTTTTGCTCTCCCTTTAAAATTCTTCCAAGTTAAAACTAAGGATTGAGGGGCCGGAGCAGGGAGGGTGTTTGCCTTGCATGCAGCCAACCCGAAGTTCGATCCCATATGGGCATCCCATATGGTCCCCCAAGCTCCGCCAAGAGTAATTCCTGAGCAAAGAGCCAGGAGTAACCCCTGAGCGTTGCTGGGTGTGGCCCAAAAAGAATAAAAAAAACCCCGAAAACTAAGGATTGATGGGAAAACAAATCAACACCAGGCTCTAACAAGACGAATTTTTCCAAACACTTTCTTGGAGTAGTATGGACATTTAGAACGTGTGTTCGAAAACTTCCTACCATAGTAGGAAGCCAGAAGCTGCATGTGCTGACAGAAATCCACTTCCTCAGTATCCCAAACAAAGTGGCACGGTCTTAGTGGACCCTACTGGACAGAGAACATTCCCATCCCCACAGAGAAAGCTACTACCATTCAGTGCTGCTCTGAAGGCACAAAGTACAAATGAGGAGTAATTTACTGCATCTGGATATCATTATCTACTCCATGTTTTTTTAAGGTGTAATTCAAACAGCATCATGATACTAAGCAGCCGCACAGGTCAGTGCCTTACAAGCACACAAATGTATCCATCCCACAACATTCGCCTTTACATGCATAAGTAGGTCCACACTCGTATGCACACACATACAAATGCTTGCACAAACATGGCACAAACACAAGCTGTGTGCACTACATTGGCACGATTCCATAACTACAACTCAAAGAATGAAATGACTATGATTTGGATATATATGAAAATGAAGCACAATTTAAATGATACATCTATTTGTATCCTGGTAACAAAAAACCGGAAAATATTTTCATGATCATATACATGGCTATTCCCTTACAAAAAGTAATTTGGTGATTTTATTTTTAAAATCAAGAACTGAAACTGCCTCCTCTCCAAATTTAAAGATTTCACTTCAGTAAACTTACCCTATGGAAAACATCAAATGTGCCCCAAAAATATACCAGCCACGAATCAAATTAATTTTTCTTTTTATTTTTGGGTCATACCATGGAGTGCTTATAGGCTTTTCCTGGCAATATTCAGGGGGACCACTGTCATGCTGGGGATTGAACCTGAGACTCCTTCATGTAAAGCATGTATGTGCTTTAGAGCCCACATGTGAAGCATGTGCTTTACAGCCCACTGAGCTAACTCTCTGGTCCAATTTTCTTTCTTTAAAAAAAAATACTTGTCTATAAACAGCACGTTTTGCTTTTTTGGGTGGAGTATGTATGAATGGGGTGACTTGGGCCACGCCTGCGGTGTTTAGGGGCATTTCTAGCTCGTGCTCAGGGGTGAACCCTAGAGGTACTTGGGGAAGACTGCCTGGGGCAGAGGATTCAACCCAGTTGGCAGGATGCATGTGCTATCTATCCAACCCCCAGCCCCCCAGTACTATGTTTAAAAAATAGATCCTTTGGGTATATTGGATCTTAAAAAGAAAATTTCACTTTAAAGTTGTTTTTCTCAGTTTCCTACAAAAAGATCTTGTGGCGAGCAGAATGCCACTCACAGTGAGAGGCCACACTGAGGGTTCCTGGGGGAGGGTCTACACACATGAATCCCTGAGGAGTCGCATGAATACACTGGGATACAACTATTCTTTTTAATTTGTGCCCAGGGATCACATCCACGTAAGGCAATCACTGTGCCTAGTGGCATTAGGACTAGTATTAGTACTCAGTCGCCTGGTCCTGAGACACACCCTCTAAACCCTAGCTCTCAAACTGTGGGTCATACCCCAGATGGGGGTCTCCTATGTGACTGCAAGGAAACGGATGAAAAAAATCTTTAGATTTGTTAAGAAATTAATTTTTATGATTATCATAAAATGTTCTACTGTATACCTATTTTTATGCATGTATATCCCCAGAGTTGCACAACAATTTCTTAGGCAGCAAGGGTTTGTCAAGTGGAAACATTTTAAGAAGCTCTGCCTTAATCAAATGGCACCCAGAAACTGGAGTCAGGACACCTGTGCGCAGAAGCTGGCTACATATTCAGTAAAGAATAGAAGGCTGCATAGACCGAGGTCTTGTGAGAACACTCACCTACTAAATTACAGCACCACTACAGCTGTTCCCCCCTTACTCTCCTCTAAAGGATTGTATGGAAAAGAAAAATATTTCATTTTTCTTTCCTTTATTTTTCAAGTGAGAGCTCTCAGGTACAAAGGTATGACACAGAACTTAAACCTTCCAAAGTAAAACTCTAGCCTGACTGATAGCCTAGCCTAGGCTACTTTTGAGCTATGTTTTTGTTTGTTTTGGTGCCGGGTAAATCCGGGACCTTATACAGGGATGGGAGCAGGCTCTACCACTAGCCATATCAGGCCATATCAGGCCTTTTCGTAGGCTGTTTTACAGTAACAGTTTACTCTTTCTCTAAGTAAGTTTATTTTTGTAGAAGGCAAAACATTCCTGCAAAGTATCCTTAGAGTTGTAAAATTCTTAAGCTTTATTATGACAATTGATAGTTGGTCTTAGAGAAAATTTCCTATCACTGCCCTCTTAGAATATTTTTTTTCTTTTTTGGGCCACACCCGGCAATGCTCAGAGGTTTCTCCTGGCTGTCCTCGGGGACCATCTGGGATGACGGGATCGAACCCGGGCCGGCATGGGCCAGCCGCGTGCAAGGCAAACGCCCTACCCGCTGGACTATAGCTCCGGCCCCCTCTTAGAATATTTTGTAAACATGATATATGAGCTTACCTGCTTGTTTTTTTTTTATCAGTTTGTTGCAGTTTTTTTGTTTTGGGTCCACACCTGGCAATATTCAGAGATGCTGATGTGGAAATCAGGTTGTCACGAGGCAAGTACCTACAAGCTGTACCACTGCTTTGGCCCCTAAGCTGCCTGTCTTGAACTAAATCATGATAATCGACCGCTGAGAGACAAACTATTCTGATTCTCTGACTTCAACACTGTTAGGGGACAAAAAGAAGCAGAATCTTCAGGGGACATGAGAATACAGTAAGTGCTTTATCTTCAAAGCTTGGCATAACGATGGGAGCCCTTTCATCACTATTTTCACCCAAACTGATATTTGGCTTTGCTTGGGTGGAAGCCGGAGTACAGGGAGTAAGGTGCTTGCATTGCACGCAGCTGACCAGAGTCTGATCCCCAGCACCCCTAGGAGTCCTCGGAGCATGACCAGGCGTGATCCCTGATGCAGAGCCAGAAGCAAGCCCTTACTACCAAAACAGACACATGTGTGTACACACACACACACACACACACACACACACACGCAAGCACGCGCACACACACACACACAAGCACGCATGCACAACGAAATCTGGCTCTGGCATCAGACCTTTGAAATTCCTCACAATATCTAAACCTTATTTCTTTCTGAACATTAATTAAAAAAAAAAACAAAAGCTTATTATTCTGAACAGGAACCACAGTGTCTCTATAAACTCTTGGTTCCTATTGTAAGATTATTTAAATCTGATCAGTCACTCTCACTTTAGAATACAAACAACTGATCTACTTAGTTTTGACACTTTGTTTAAAAGGCAAACAAATCAAGGTCATAGAATGAGCTCCCCAGGCTGATTTGCATTAGCCTGTGAGCTGAAGGTTCAATTCCGGCAGCACATGGCCTCTTAGTCCCAATCCCCACACAATACACACCTAGTACCATTAGGCATGATTCACAAACAGAACAACACAAACCAACAAAGATCTTTAGAGACTTTAACAATCTCCAGGTTGTTATCGTCTCTTCCGAAAGGAAGCTAGCAACTTTTCTTGAAGGGTACAAGCAGCAGAGTAGCTTGGCACAGAAATAATGATTTCGCTGTGTGTTTGAAAGCTCACAATGAAGCCCACCACTCCATGCCCAACATGGGCTTTCTAAGCCTGACCAAACTCTTAACATGACTGTGAACAGTGACTTTTCATGGACTCATTTAAGTTACATAATTATATAACTATGGGAGACTATCTGACAAATACAAGTTGACAAACTCAAAACAGAAACTGAAAGCAAAGAAAAATAGAGCATGGTAAACAAAATTTCACTCTGGCAACTACCCTTCTCTGCAAAACAGCAAATTCTCTGAAAAAATCATTCGTAATGAAAAGAGCACACGTATATAAAAATGGAACCTGCAGGCCAAAGAGACAGCAGAGTGGGCTGGGTGTTTGCCTTGCGGCGCTGCCAACCTGGATTTAATCCTTGGCACCCCACACAGATACCCTCAAGGCTGTCAGGAGTAATCTTTGGGTCAAGGCTAAGTAAGCCTTGAGCCCCACTGAATGTGGTCCTCAGACAAACAAACAACAATAAAAAAGGGAACATGACGCCTGATAGTGAATCCTGGAGCAAGATGTATTAATGTTGAAAATCACCTTCTACAGAAGTGTGGCTATTCAATTTCCATTTTTTATAAATGGAATATAAAATATTAAGTCTGTTTTTGCTTAAAGTCTTTACCAAGAAAAAGAAGACTACCATAAAACTGCACACTCAGAGGCCATGAGCACACGCCTGCACAGACAGCACAGGGCGCTGCCCCACCTGCGCGCTGGAGTTGATGTAACCTCAGTGATTCCCCACCGCTGCCGCCCGTTAATCTCTCTTTATTAAAAAGATAATACTCTGTCTTCATTGCCTTAATACTTCATCATAAAAATTTCATCAACTCTTTATTGCTAACCTGTTATCAGAGAACAGTACACACAATTTAAAATGTACAATCCAGGGCCGGAGAGATAGCCCAGCGGGTAGGGCGTTTGCCTTGCACGCGGCCGGCCTGTGCCGACCCGGTTCGATCCCGGCATCCCATATGGTCCCCCGAGCACCGCCAGGAATAACCCCCTGAGCCAGGAGAAACCCCTGAGCGCCGCCAGGTGTAACCCAAAAAAAAAAAATGTACAATCCACATCTATGAGACTAAATATTAACGCAGTTTCCACATCACTGACAACACTAATTTCTTGAGGATATCATAAATATGGCCTAAACCATCAAATGGATGCTCAGTACTGATACAAGTCAGCGAGACTTGAGAATGTATCATTTACCAAACATCAGACATCTAGTAAGTCATAATTAGCATTTTAATACTATTACAACTTTGTTAAGTGATGAAGTATATATCAAGAAATACAAAACCATAGATAAAAAAGGAAAACTTTTAGTATTAATGCTCTGTTTTGGCCACCATGCTGGTGAGAAATTTTTGACTATCCAGTACTACAAAACACATTCACATACCCATGACTAATGGGGTGATTTGCATAGTTCCAAATAAGTAGCTTAATATTAGTAAGTACAAAACAGCTGAGATCAAATGATTCCTAACAAATCATCATCAATGCCATATGCAGTGTAGTTTTTAGGTATCACTCACCTACAGCACATACATCCACACACTCCACAACCAATCAGTACCACACAATCGCAGTACTCAACAACACACACACACATACACACACACTTCTCAGTTAACAAGTAAAGTCATGTATACTTTTCAGTATGAAAATGAAAAGAAAGGGAGAAAGTACCCATTTTACCTACCAGACTATTTCATTATGCTTTAAATAATGAGAATTCTTTATATACAACTGTATTCTTTGTATACAATATTCTTCCACCCTCCAAATAAAATATAAGCAAGAAATAAACTAACCCATAATATGACAAAGAATAAAGGCAACGTTATAGGAATATAAAATGGGAGGTAGACTGAGAATGTTTCAAACAATGTGCCTTTTGCTAAGTGAGTTTCTGAATGACATGAACTGTGCAGGTTAGTAAAGGAAGGAAAACTGAGCAGAGGTTGGTACACTGTTTGATTCCCAAAGTGTATTCATTGAAGTACTCACAGTCCAGAGGGAAGAAAGTATATTTTATGTAATTAGAACTTTCTAGGCTCCACACCCTGGAGATGTTACGTGTTTGTTACCCATTTACGAGTGCTCTAGGTTCGTTTGCCTCATTTTAGTAGGCCACCCCCACCCTCCAGTATTTTTTATCATTAACCTGGCAAGACAGTCTGGGATATCTTTGTGAAGCTATGATTAGTGAATTCCAACCCTCTGACCAGCACATGAAAGCTCATAGGTACTCACCCTGCAAACTGGGCACTGCCAGTGACTACTGCTGTCTCTAAGCCTGTACTCATCAGACAAACACTTGGAATGATACACACGAAAACACAGGTCACATATCAACACCTCTCCAGGCAAATGGCATTCAAAACAATACCAGTCATGATTTTCTGTTTCCCAGTCCTACAAAAAAATACAAAATAATTTCGTATGACATTTTGTCAGTATCTGCAACAACTAAGAACAAAATTGAACTAACGTCCATCAGAGGTTAGGCATCATAAACAATTGAAGACATTTACTGTGTTAAACAAGAGGGAAAAATACCCAGAAAAGTGCTTCTTTAAACTTGCATTTTTTCCTACACAGTATTAATATTTAGAAAATAAGGTGATCTGAGAGCAAAACCAGTCCAAAAATGAATTATGCCAAAGCCAATCCCAGTACTAACATTGTCTTTCATTGTAAGATTGGATCTATGGGATGATTTTTTCAGAAAACTGAGTATTTCAAACCAACATCTCAATTATTTAAAACAAACCTTTTTTCTACTTTAAAAAGTGTGTGTGTGTGTGTGTGTGTGTGTGTGTGTGTGTAAAGTTCTTATATGTGGGAACAGAGAGAATGTAATAATTAGAAGTCCATGTTCTGATAGGTTGTTGATTTTTCAGGATCTGTTGAATTTGGAAAAATAAATCAAAACTGTGAAACTGAAGGCTTAATCACATTCTCCAAAGGACATTACCAAATACGCATATGTATATAAAGAATAGGCTTACTTTCTAATTTAAGTTTTATCTTGAAGTAACATAATTGCAAGATTATGGTTTTCTTCAACTATTTCCTTGTTATACTTTTTGGTATAATACCATCTAAACAGAAACAAGAAGATATAAGTTTCCTTAGAGTTCATGAATATCAGCTTTTACTGCAAACATCTGTAGAGTGCTGGACTGACCCTCAACTTTGGTCAACATGGCAATGAAATCAATGAGGGTCAGACCCATATTCAGTGTTATCAGAGCACTGCTAGTGGAGTTCTCAAAACTTCCTAAGTGCTCGGCCATCGTTCTTCATTTTACTGATAACTGGACACAAACTCTAAGGTTGGACAGCATTTTTGTTTGCTCTAGTATCAGGATCTGCCCCAACAAATGGGCTTTTAGAAGAGCACAAAAGGCTCCTTATATATCACTGCCTGCCCAGAGCAGAAAAATGTTCCAAGATGTACCCTTTCCAACTTAAACTTTCCAGGAGTACATCTGTACATGCTACAAAGATGGAACTTTTTGGTTTGCTTTTCATTAAGAAACTGGTAGTCTTCAAAGACCAAAGTAATAAAGAAAAAGCATGACCATTTTCAGTGATTTGCCACAGATGTCTAACCCCTGCAAACTTACTTTGGTAAATTCAGTCAGATTACTTAGAAGAGTTGTATGACAGCAATTTGACATAAAGCCCTAATCTGTGCATAGCAGGAGAAAGTCCCGCAAGCAGACGAGGCATACTGGCACCGTGGAGACCCACAGCACATGTGCTCGGCTGCACTCAGAAAGGCTCCGTGTGTCCGCTTTAATGCACAGAGATCAGAGTCATTATAAGTTTTGTAGAGAAAGCTAACAGAAATCACATTATTTGTTTCTAATTTATAGGGAACTTTCAATTAAAACAAAATATTTCAAAATGTTTTCCTTAAGTTGTTCAGAAACATTTTAAAGAGTGGGGATGGCGTATTTTTGACTTTTTTAATAACAAATGAAACCGCCATTTTAATCTGCATTTTAAAAGATTCATTCATATCCCTGTGATTCTTGAAATGCTAGATAAGTTGACTTAAGAAATCTTTTCCATTCCTTACTCATTTCATTCACCATGAAATAAAAGATGAAAACTGTTCTTCCTTCAATAGGGTGTTTAATTCCAGACCTAGTTTTCGGGCAACAGTCAAAATCTAAAAGTACGACTCAAAATAAGCAAAGAAACATTTGGCTACATGTATATAGAATGATATGTAATTATCTCCATTTTCTGAGAGAAGAGGATGAAATTGGCATACAGATCTTTTACATAACTGTTTTACATGCAAAGGCTATTAAACTCTAAAGAGAGAAAAAAAATTCTCAAGCATGAATTATATAAACATGTTTATTACAAGGCAGAGTTGCCTAGAATTTGTCAATGAACTGAATTTATTCATTTATATGCTGTTTTCTAATATTCAAAAATGCATACTTGAAAGCTAGTTCTGCATTTCCACTGGGCTTTACTGGATGTCAGTGACTACTCTGCAAACATGATCCACAACACCAATGTATGAAATGTCACATTAAAAAAGCAAACTGTCTAGCAGAAAATAAAAATCTAGAAGCAATATAGAGTACGGTTTTTATGAACAATACTAGCAAGAGTATTTAAGCCAGCCTAAAAAAAGAAATACAATACAAAATAAAACCCAAAAAAAGGCAGAATTAAAGTAGAAGAACGTAGTGCAAAATCAGTTCACCTTGTTTGGGGTTGCTGTCCTGGAGAAAGGCTGCATACTGTAGGCCTTTCAAAATAAAAACAAGATAATCTTGGTCTCTCTACTGTAACTTTGCTCAATATCAGGCAATACACAGAGCTAAAGGGGTTATTGCATATGGTAAAACTGTTTACTATACGGTATATTATTTTGCAAGTGATATCAACTATCTAATAAATAATGAAAATTCAGTTGCATGCTCAAGATATAGTTAAGGAGAAAACTTTTGACACTACATATAAGCTATAAATGGACATGGAGAAAATCCCTCTCTAGGAATTCATGTGCCAAGAAAGTTTAATAATGTTAGGAAAACATTTTGATAGTAAATTCAGTGCCCCTATCAATTTCCATGAAACCATGAATGTGCACCTTTATTTTTATCAGAAAGGGGCTCAAGGCAGATTTATTTTGGGGAGGAGGGATTAGAACTGACAAATGTGAATACATCAAATGCAAATACTTTACCACCACACCAAACATTTTCATCTTTATATAGGCCCACTTTAGAACCCAGAAGAAACACTACCGCCTATAGGAGCCTTTAAATCTACACCTGTGTCATCATCTACAGCATCTGTTCAGACTTGGAGATGGGCTGGCTCAGACCCCAGCCCACAGTCTGACCTCACAGGCTGTGGGTCTGAGACAAAAGAGCTCACATCTTTATCATGTTCCATCTGTAAAATGAACAAAACAGTATCACCTAGTTTATGTCTGAGGACCAAATAAGTGACCAAGCTATTAAGTTGGTCTATTTGTTATGACACAAAAAAGCAGGAATTGAGAAATCACAAAACAATGTGATAATTTTTCATATGTACTTCTTTTAAAGCTTATCACAACAGCTGACTCTCACAGTAATTAAGCAAGCTAGGCAGAGCAAGAAAGTTATGCCACTTGAATTTAGATAACACTGAAGTCAGAGAACTCACTGTGAGAGCTGTAGTGCCCTTCCCAAATAATTCATCCCCCCCATAGTCAAAAGATAATGGAACTTTAAAAGTAATTCCCGGGGCCAGAGCGATAGCCTAGCGGGTAGGGCGTTTGCCTTGCATGCAGCTGGCCCGTGCCGCACAGGTTCGATCCCTGGCATCACATATGTTCCCCGAGCACCGCCAGGAGTAATTCCTGAGTGCAGAGCCAGGAGTAACCCCTGAGCATTGCCGGTGTGACCCAAAAAAAATAAGAAAAAAAGTAATTCTCAAATTCTAGTTAATGAGAAGATAGAGCTTACATTATCAAATATGTATCTAAAGTGGTGTCATAAGAAGATATAAAATGGATTCTCTACAATTCTCTACATTATGGAGAGGGGGGTAAGAATGTAATTACTGAAGTCTTAGTAAATTGATAAACTAAATGTTCATCTGAAAACAAAATTACAACACTGCTCCCTGAAAGATAATTTAGACAGGAGAAAAATAAAAGAACTCACACACACACACACACACACACACACACACACTCACACTCACACATAAAATCAATATAAGCCGAAGAGAATAGGATAAAATGAGTAAAATGGCAATTCTTCTACTAAGCAAGAATCATTCATAACTATTTACAGTTTTAATGCACATGCAACTATAGTGTAATCTTTTTCTAAGTAGTAATCACCAATATTTATCTAATAAATAATTTTCATATTTGAAGCAAGTAATACACAACAGGAGAAATCTGTAGTTCTGTACAAAATTTAACATAAGTATATTTCAAATTAAAATCTAAGATATCTATGACACATGAAGTTTTGAATTTATAATATTTAAAACATGACTAATTTATAACAACTTTTACTGCAACAACAAAAATATGCCATAAGCTGAACTTAACAAAGAGCCTCATTTTATTACATTGTATTTGCAATGTGGGCTGGAATCCAGCTGTTTGGATCCAGCTGGCATCTTTTCAAGAATAAAACTCGGGAGTGTGGCCCTGGCCATTTCCATACTGAGATTTCTGAAGAAGAATAAATTCAATCTTACCTCTTATCTCAAAGATGTATGCCTAGGTAAGTCTAAATTTCATGGGGTCATTATTGTTTTGGTTCAGAAGCAGTTGATGACAAGGGATAAAGTAGTCTGTCCTGCCCCTAAAACTAAATCCATTATTCCCAATATAGCATAATAATCTCTTCAAGAAACCACAAAATGTGCAATTTCCTTAATTAGGCTTCTCAAAAGGAGTCAAAACCCTAAACAAGAAAAAGCAAAAAAACATAGAGAATTAATTCCACCTTTCCTTCATGGCCTACTGTAAAAGCAGTCCGTAGCATGGAGTGGATCATGCGTGACGTCCTCAGAAACAAGTAGGGCTCGACCACCATCAACCGAACTTAGGGCTGCTAACTGCAGCCCTCTTGAATCAGAGCCAGCAAAACAAACGCGAAAGGCTCAAACTGAAAATGGCCCATCTGGTTCCTGAATGAATTATTTTTGAAGCAGCCATCAACAGTGCAAGAAGAAAGGAGACCTTGAGTCCAGATAAGGCGAAGTAGTTCTATAGTCACTTCTAAAAAAGCCACTTTGAGATCTTTCAGGTCGTCCTCAAAACTGGTGATTAAATTACTTAATGCCCTATCAAGCATTACCTATCTAATGACAGAAAGGTATCTCTGACCATGACTATAGAAAAATCACCCAATAGATATTGTTATTTGCCTCAATAAAAAAAAAAAAATCTGAAATTTTCCTTCCAAAATGACCATACTTCACTCTTCTACAGTACATAAATACTATTCAAAGACCTTCCAATCAAGTGAATACACATGGGAAATATATTTTTCACACAGACTAAAGGACATTAGTCATGATCAAATAGGGATTGAATGTAGCCATCCACGTAAACAGAAACCCATCAGATGATGAAGGGATCTAGAAGAACATGTAGTTTGTTTTTAAAAAATCATAGAAAGGAGCCAGGGAAATATGTCAGGAGTCATGTGCATGCAGCGTGCCCTGCATGCTTGAAGCCCTGCGTACTTGAAGTGCTTAATCCCTGGCACTGGATGATTCTCAAGCGCTGCCAGGCCCAAGAAGGATCAAATCATGAGGCCCATTATGCCAGATCAAGTATCACCAAGAGAGATCTCCAGTGCTCAGAGCAATGCCACAGAGCTTTAAAAAATTGTTTTATATCCTTATTAAAGAAAAAAATCCTTGCTACACAAAGACATTGCAAAGTTATACTATGTGCCCTGGCCCATTGGTCTCTTAACAAAATCATTTAAAAAACTATGAAAACTATCTCTAAAAAAAATTATTTGGGGGCCGGAGCAATAGCACAGCGGGTGGGCGTTTGCCTTGCATGCAGCTGACCCGGGTTCCATCCCCGCATCCAATATGGTCCCCAAGCACCGCCAGGAGTGAATCCTGAGTGCAGAGCCAGGAGTAACCCCTGAGTGTCGCCGGTGTGACCCAAAAAAGCAAAAAAAATAAAGTAAAATAAAATAAAAAGGTTTTAAAAAATTATTTGGACTCCATGAGTAAATAGGAATAGTATGTGAATCTGGAAGTTTAAAACAATTTTTTCTTTTGCTTTTTGGGTCACACCAGGCAATGTTCAGGGGTTACTCCTGACTCTTCCTTGGCTCAGAAATTACTCCTGGCGGTGCTCAGGGGACCACATGGGATGCCGGGGATTGAACCCGGTTAGCCAAGTGCAAAGCAAATGCCCTACCCATTATACTATCGCTCCGGCCTCCATAAAATTTTTTAAGTGATTCCCACCATGGTCAGCAAAGTTGTCATTTTCAAAACTGGTCGATACACAAACGTTTGTTTACTCACTAACATGTTAAGTATTTCTAATAACAAAAAGTTTTCTTTCTACAATCACATGAAGATATTTATCTACTAATTTTATCCTAGTTACTCTGAACAAATGACTACTCTGATGTGGCTACCAATGGTAACGAAGATGAACATCTCCAAATGTGAGACCATTCCAGTCTTAAAGGAAACAGCAGCACAATGAAGGCAGGCTTGAACTCAGGGAGAGGTCAACTTTAGCAGAGTAGATTTCAGTCGGGCATACCCGGACATATTAGAAGTAAGGTTTTTACTATATGATTGCTGAATTTAATTTTAAAAAAGTGTTCCAGAAAGGGTTTTCAGTTATGTGACTTTTCAAAAATAAACACTGCAACAAAGGTAGAATAAATATGTGACCTAATGAACTCTCTATTCAACTCCAGTTGAGACTCACCCTGCATATCTAAAACTAAGGGTGAAACTGAATCAAAGAAGTGTGCTGCCCTCTGCTGAAAAGTACCTCAGAGGATGAACTTACGTAAATTATCAAAAGCAATTCACTACCCACCCGCCAACATACTAGAAGAAATAAAAAGCTTTCCTATTCATGTTTCCGATTTATTTTTCAAATGACAAACTTCCGTGTGAGAGAAACTTTGTAAGGTCAAAGGAAAGGTTTAGAAATGAGAACTGAGAGACAGAGAGATAGCACAAATGAGCTGGGAATGTCAGAGACCCACTCTAACCCCAACATCCTCTGGTCCTTTGAACCAAAACCCTGAACAGTGAGCCAGGAGTAAATGCTGAGCACCACAGGGTACAGCCCCCAAACAAAAACACTAGACAGAGTATAGAAACTCAACCCTTTTCTTCTGAAGTCCACAAGTATCTGCTTGACTTGCTCTTTCTTGATGTTGAAGCAGAAAACCAAGAAGAATGCACATCCCATCTTAAAAATTCCAGTTTCGGCAGAGTCATCAGATCACACACAGGAGAGTCCCAAACTCATGAGTCACTCAGCATGAAGGTCATGATCAGCTGTGTAAATTAGATGCTCCTTCTACGGGTGATTCTGGTCGAAGACAATTCAACACCATATGCTGGTTTTCATGAAAACAGCAGCAACATGCTGTCCACAGATCATGCTAGTTCCAACTGGCCCACACTCAGCAGGCCACATTCCTGAGCTATAAGATCCCTACAACATACAACAGCTGCTGATGAGAGATATTCATGCTGTGCCGAGTAAAGAATATGTCAGTGTCCTATTCTCTAAGAGCATGGAAACTCTACCACAGAGTCCCAGGGTGGTCATTCGATAGTTCGATCACAATCATAAATACAGATATAGGGACCAGAGTAATAGTACAGTAGGGAGGGCATTTGCCTTGCATGTGGCCAACCCGGGTTCAATCTCTGACATCCCTTAGGGTTTCCTGAGCACCACCAGGAGTAATTCCTGAGTGAAGAGCCAGGAGCAACCCCTGAGCATTGCCAGGTGTGACCCAAAAAAGGCAATAAATAAATAAACAAATAAATGCAGGCATGATGAATCTCATTGCTATATAGTGTCAACTTTAGATTGCAAAGTAAAAGGTATAGGTTTGAAGTATAGATTTCAAATATCTGATGGGAGTTTTTGCTTGCAGGCTTAGTAAGAAATTTTTATTCTTTTGATACACTTTATTAAGATATTCTTTGTCCTTTTTTTTTTTTTTGCTTTTGGGTCACACCTAACGATGCTAACAGGGGTTACTCTTGGCTCTTTGCTCAGGAATTACTCCTGGCAATGCTCGGGACTATATAGGATGCTGGGGATTGAACCTGGGTCAGTTGTGTGCAAGGCAAATGTCCTACCCACTATACTATCGCTCCAGCCCTGATATTCTTTGTCTTAAGCATATCTATTCACTGACCAAAACCTTGCTTTAACATTTTATGCTTTGCATAATCTCCTATAACCCATAAACTGATCAAATGAAAGATGTTTTAGCAGAATGCTTTTATAAATCCACTGCCATTTGTGTCAATCATATAATTAATTAAATGCTTGACATGTTATTAAAACTCCTATTATGTCAGAAGAGATTGTAACTTCAATTGTTTCAAAAGTTTAATATGCAGGGGTCGGAGAGAAGACAGTACAGAGTGTAGGGCCTTGTATACAGGATTCATGTGACCACAAAACAAAAAGTTTGAGATCTGTATGTCTTACTAAAAAAAAAAAAAAACCTAAAAAACCTCTAGGGGCCAGAGTGATAGCACAGTGGGTGGGGAGTCTGCCTTGCACATGGTTCACTGTTGTCATCCCAGAGCACCAGCAAGAATAATTTCTGTGTAGAGCCAGGAGTCACCCCGAGGAATATGGGTGTGACCCAAAAACAATACAAAAAATAAAATGTGGTTTTGTATTTTAAAAAATGTAGTGCTAAACATATAAATGTTTAGCAACAACTACTTAAGAAACTTCAATCTAAAGAGGAGAAAGTATATGGAAAAGCTTAAATCTGAAAAGTAAAATTGGGGCGGACTGATAGTACACAGGGTAGGGTGTTTGCCTAGCACGTAGCCAGGATTCGATCCTCAGAATCCCATATGGTTCCCAGAGCACTGCCAGGGAGTAATTCCTAAGTGCACAGCTCAGTAATCCCTGAGCATCGAAGGGGTAGGATCAAAAAGCATAAACAGATAGATTAGATAGAGATTAGCATGATTTGGTAGAGATAGATAGACAGACAGACAGATAGATAAAATCACTTTTTGAAGAACTGATAGATGGTCCACCAATTAATACCCTCTGGATCACACACTGCATTCACTATTGGTTAAGTGCTGTATAAATCTCAGTACTGTTCTATACTACAACTGTAAATTTCCAGGTATTTGCAGATTCGAAATTTTATATTAAATAGGTAATTCTGAGTACATTGCTAGCGATCCGCTATCAAAATCCTTTAAGTTATCTGTTGTAAATAAACTGATAACACCTGATGTTTCACTAGGCTTGAGCCTCAAAAGTTTTAATATCTTTTCTATTTTTTTTCTTTTTTTGGGGTCACACCCAGCAATGCTCAGGGGTTACTCCTGACTCTTCGCTCAAGAATTACTCCTGGCGGTGCTCGGAGACTGCATGGGATGCCGGAGATCGTACCCAGGTCGGCCACATGCAAGGAAAATGCCCCTCCCGCTGTGCTATCGGTCCGGCCGATAAAGTAAAGCTTTAATTTTTAATTAGAAACTATGTTTGTTCCATTTAGAGTGAATGGGGTCTCTGGAACTAGTTCATTGTTCATGAACATAGGTTTTTTTTTAATAAGTATTTTATTATACCACCGTGAGATATACAATTACAAAGATGTTCATATTTGGGTGTTGGTCATACAGTGTTCCAGCACCCATCCCCTCCACCAGTGCCCATCTCCCACCACCAACATCCCCGATTCCCTCCTCCCTCTCCCAGCCCACCTTCTTGGCAAGTTCTTTATTTCTTTCCCTTTTCTCTCTATCTCTTTCTCTTTTCCTTCCCTTCCAGACTATGGATTACAGAACATACATTAAAGGGTTGTCAGGTGTATCTTTTTGCCTGTATTTAATGCTCAGTTCTAGGTTGGTATTAGTACTTTCGACAATTGTTGGCACACTATTCCATTTTCTGTCTTACCTAGCCTCTGACTCCCACATTTGTGATAATTTCCACTTTTGACAAAACCTCCTGATACATGTTTCACTTGACCTTGGATATTGGTATCATAATATATACATACATATTTATGTCATGCAAATAAATGCAGTCATTCTATATCTGTCTCTCTCCTTCTGGCTAATTTCACTCAATATGATCTTCTCCATGTCCATCCATTTATAGGCAAATTTCATAACTTCATTTTTCCTAACAGCTGCATAGTATTCCATTGTGTAGATGTACCAAAGCTTCTTTATCCAGTCATCGATTCTCGGGCACTCTGGTTGCTTCCAGATTC
>JAJIBD010021948.1:0-42130 GCA_021461705.1 Cryptotis parvus | reverse complement strand
TTTCTGTCCTTTCTCTTCTACCAATTATTGAGTATGATTCTCCTTTTTATAAGTATTTTTTATTATACCATTATGAGATATACAATTACAAAAATGTTCATATTTGGGTTTTGGTCACACAGTGTTCCAGCACCCATCCCGCCTACCAGTGCCCATCTCCCACCACCAAATGTCCCTGGTTCCTCTCCCCCTCCCCCCAGCCCGCCTCCATGGCAGGTTCTTTATTTCTTTCCCTTTCTCTCTATCTCTTTTCTCTTCTCCCTCCCTTCCAGATTGTGGATTACAGAACATAATTAAAAGGGTTGTCATGTGTATCTTTTTGCCTCTATTTAATGCTCAGTTCTAGGTTGGTACTAGTAATTTTCGACAATTGTTAGCACACTGTTCCATTTTCTGTCTTACCCAGCCTCTGACTCCCACAGCTTGTGATAATTTTCCACCTTTGACAAAACCTCCTGATACATGTTTCACTTGACCTTGGATATTGGTATCATAATATATCATATATATATATGTCATGCAAATAAATGCAGTCATTCTACATCTGTCTCTCTCCTTCGGGCTAATTTCACTCAACATGATCTTCTCCATGTCCATCCATTTATAGGCAAATTTCATAACTTCATTTTTCCTAACAGCTGCATAGTATTCCATTGTGTAGATGTACCAAAGCTTCTTTATCCAGTCATCGATTCTCGGGCACTCTGGTTGTTTCCAGATTCTGGCTATTGTGAATAATGCTGCTCTGAACATAAAAGTGGATGGTGTTTCCACGATAATTTTGGCTCCCAGAGTAGATTCTCAGGAGTGGTATGGCTGGGTCAAATGGGAGTTCAATTTCTAGTCTTTGGAGGAATGTCCATATTGTTTTTCAGAAAGGCTGTACCAGCCGGCATTCCCACCAACAATGGATGAGTGTCCCCTTTCTCCCCACATCCACGCCAGCACTTGTTGTTCTTGCTCTTTTGGGTATGTGCCAGTCTCTGTGGTGTAAAATGGTATCTCATTGTTGTTTTGATTTACATCTCTGATGATTAGTGATGATGAGCATTTTTTTCATATGTTTTGGCCATTTGAACTTCTTCCTTGCTGAAGTTTCTGTTCTCTTTTTCTCCCCCCTTTTTTTGCTTTTGGGTCACAACTCGGCGATGCAGGGCTTACCTCCTGGCTCTGCACCTGCGTGGTCCATGACTCACGACGGTACTTAGGACTATATGGGTGCCTGGATCAAACCTGGGCCAGTATGGTCGGCTGGGAGCAAGGCAAGCGCTACCTGCGGCTATCGCCTCCCGGCCCTTTTCCTCAGTTTTGATGGGGCTGTGTTTGTTTCTTCTTGTAAAGTTTTACCAATGCCTGAGAACTTGATATTAACCTTATTGATGGGTTTATGAATATTCTTTCCCATTCTGTGGACTGCCTTTGTATCTTAGTCACTATTTCTTTTGAGGTGCAGAAGCTTCAGTTTCATGTGTCCCATATGTTTATCTTTTCTTCTAGTTGCTTTGTTGGCGTGCTGTTTCACCTCTGAGAGCCTTTCGCTTCCCAGTCAGGGGAGGGCTTTTCCCATTTTCTTCAGTACTTTTGTGGATTCAAGTCTGATATTGAGACTTTCAATCTATTTTGATTTTTTTGTGCATGGTGTAGCACAGGTCCAAATCATTTTACATGTCGCTGCCCAGTTTCCCCAACACCACTTGTTGAAGAGGCTTTCCTTACTCATTTTGAACTCTTGCAACTTTATCAAAGATTAACTGATTATGTGTTTGAGGTCGGGTGGCTGGATACCTCAATTTACATCTGGTAGAGGTCCACAGGTCCCAGTTTTTTATTCCCAATACCACACTGTTTTAATTACTACTGCCTCTGTAGTGAAGCTCAATTAGTGGGAAGAGGTGATGTCTCTCCATTTTTTTCCCCGAGGATTTCTTTAGCTGGTCCATGGGGCTTATTGTTCCATACAATTTTCAGGAGGCTTTGGTCGTACTTCTTTGAAGAATGTCAAAGAAATATGGGGATTGCATTGACTCTGTATAGAGTTCTCAGGAG
The DNA here is from genome assembly GCA_021461705.1 of Cryptotis parvus. Taxonomy (NCBI): domain Eukaryota; kingdom Metazoa; phylum Chordata; class Mammalia; order Eulipotyphla; family Soricidae; genus Cryptotis; species Cryptotis parvus. Next base: position 40,084 of record JAJIBD010021948.1, on the reverse strand, counting down.
TATACCATTTGACAATGTTGATTCTCCCATTCATGAGTAGGAATGTGTTTCCATTTCCTTGTGTCCTCTTTAACTCTTGGGATTCTCCTATTTTTAATTTTGCTTTATGTCTACAGGAGTATTACACAGAGGCTACTTCTGGTTCTGAAATCAGGAATTACTCCTCGCGGGCTAGGCCTAGTAGATACCGGGGATTGAACTCAGTAGCCCCCTGGTGGCTGTGCAAGGCTGTGCTATTGCTCCAGCCCCCAAGAGAGACTTCTCGAGATAGGGAATGAATCCCTTGCATGGACATGAGTCACACTTGCAGTGCACGGCAGTTGTGAAACAGCCTCGCCTTGAATATCCACACTAGTGGGAATTCCTAATGGCTCTCAAAAGTTCCCATCTCTAGACCTCTCCTTCATCCTCTAAGAGATATCTGTGTTCCCCTATCCCCTCCATATCTACTGATTATTTTAGAACAGTATCATGATGGAATTTCTTCCAAAAGATACAAATTTTGGGCCATGCTGGTAATGTTCAGTGGGTTCCCCTGGCTCTAAAATGTACTGGTGGTGCTTGGGGCCCATATGGGATGCTGGGGATTAATCTTGGGTCAGTTGCATGGTGGTCTCACTTACTGACTCTTTCCTTTTTTTAGGGGCTTTGCGGCCCTTGCGCTGGGCAGGTATTTTGAGTCCTTCTTTCCTTTCTTATATATTTAAAGGAAGAGAACGCCTTGGCGATACTCAACCGCACACAAGGACGGCCACACATTGTGAGGTGTTGTAGTTAACACTAGGCACTGGGACACAAGAGTCTCTCCTTGTGTTAGCAGTTCTCAAGTTCTAAAATGTCATTTGAAATTCCTATGTCACTGCTTTCTTCAGGAAGGCTATAGAAGGAAATTCTTCCTCCAGCAGCGCTTCTCACCATAGATGGGCTATATATTTTGAGCCGCTACTCAGGCATAAGCTCTCGATTCTTGTGATCCTTTTATAGAGATTCCTTTCAGCAAAATTGGCTTCCTCATGGCTGCTTGATAGCTTCGCTATAACCAAAGCTAAATAAGAGGTGTAACATTGGTCCAAGTACGCAATATGGCAAGCTTTAATGTAACGTAGAGTCTGTGGCTACCGCTATAAAAAGCCCAGCGCCATCTGTGCCTCATATGTTCTTGTACTTTAGCCAAAAGATAAACTACCAACACTGATAGTGGTAAAAGTTTTCTAGCTAGCTGATGAGTTTTTTATTTTTTATTATGTCACCGGGAGACGACATATTACAAAGGTGTTCAGAGTTAGCTTACAGGGTGATTCCAGCAATCCATCCCTCCACCAGTGCCCCATTTCCACCACCAATGTACCCCACCCCTCCCACCACTCACCCCTTCGGGCTGCCTCACCGCAGTAGCCCGCTTTCCTCCTTTCTTTGTTCTCTCTCTGCTATTGATCTCTTCCTCTTTCTGCCATTTAGAGCTTAGCCCAGCAGATATTAGGAGTTTATCACTTGTCTCTTTGTGTATATCTGTCTGGTAAGTTTTAGTCTGCCATTACCATTTTTGAACTTAGTGAAAATATTTGTACTATTGAGATCCTATTACTGAATGCAGTCTCTATATCTGTCCTTTTCCTTCTGACTACTTTACCTCGTAGATAGTCCCCACGTTCATCCATTTGCAGGTAAATTTGCACAATTTCGCCTTTTCTGACAGCCTAATAGTATCTCCATAGTATGTGATGGTACTACAATTTCTTTAGCCATCCTCTGTTTCTGGGGCAATATTAGGTTGTTTCTAGAGTCTCAGCTATAGGGAATAGCAGAGATGAACAAAGATACAGATAGTGTTTCTCGCTAGGTGTTTGCCGGTCTCTCAGGTATATTCTGAGGAGTGCTATTGCTGGATCAAATGGGAGCTCACATCTAGTTTTCGGAGGGAATGCCCATAGTGTTTTCCAAAGGGTTGGACTCAGCTGTCACTCCCAACAATAGTGGGGAGAGTCCCTTTTCCCTGTGATCCACCCTGCGAGCTGACTGAGCTTGGTGTACAATGTGGAAGCACTGTGGCCTTCCTTGCCGTCAACGCGAAAATTTCAAAGTGATCCCATGCTCAGAAACTATATGGGATGCCAGGGATCGAACTCACAGGGGGCAGTGTCCACCGAATACTTGGCTCCACTTCTTTACTTTTATTTTTCCTTACACTTTGCACTGCGATTTACAAAGTTGTTTCTGATGATTTGTTGGGCCGTGTATCAGTATGTACCAAAATACAATCCCACCACCATTGTACCTTCCTCATAGCTACAATATTCTCTAACCAATGTAGGTCCGTACTTTCAAGTGGCTCTCCGTAATCTATTTTATGTTGCTTGTTACAATTTGCTGGCGTGAATGATCAAAAATGTTTCCAGAAGAAAAGTTAGTGAGTATTATGTACCTCTCACCATGGAGCTATTAAGCCATTGTGTCATACTTCACCTCGAAGAAACACACACACATATTTGTTTTCTCCACACTCTCTCTCCCTGTGCCTGGGCAACTTGCTTTGGGCCTCCCGGCCCTTCCTAAAGTCTCTGGGATGACTCAAGACTGGTGTAAAAGAGAGTCCCGGTGGTGGAGAGTCGGAGGGACCCCCCAGAGGAAAGACCTATGGAGCCTCCCGTGATCTGAGTATCTCTGCAGTCACTGGCCCCTTTGACGCGTACTTCCGGCTCATAAGTGACACCCGTAGGGGTGCCAGGCCCAGTGGGCACCACCACCACTCCAGCTCTACCCGGGACGCTGCCCCGTGGCTACTCACCAAGCCCTGCCCCTTGGTCTTGGGGCACCCTGACCTCACCATCATGATCCTACCCAGGCTTTCTCTCGGTCTTGCTGCTCTGGGATGGCCCTGGTCCACTCCTTCTAGCCACCCCAAGCGAGAGTTACACAAACACACAGCTCAGGCTATTTTTTTGCCCAGTCGGCGATAGCTGGCAAAAGGGTAGCTGTTCATGACCTTCTGTGTATCCTAAGAGATCAGAACTGCTGAAGGCATGGCTGTAATTCCGCGGGCCAGCCTAGGCAGCGTGAGACTCAGTTCCTCTGGGAAGCCAGCTGCAGCCTCTCCCGCCTCCTAGGCCAGCCCCAGGGCCCCTCTCTGGCATATACTTTCCTACAGCTAGCTGTATCCTTATGACCTTGCAGGTCGGAGAATCTGCATTATTAGAGAAGGATTGAGAAAGGATTCTCAGTATCCGGCACCCACTTGGTGTAGAAAGCTTCAGAGGATTTCTGTTGGCTCAAGTTGTGCTTTGTTTTGTAACTTCAATTTCACTACTTGTAGTTCCCAAATTAAATGGTTCTGGGTTATGCTAATGGTATTATGGTGAACTGATGCAGATATATATATATATATATATAGATATATATATATATATATGTATATATATATATATGTATCACTTAGATCACTTGAAACCTAGCTATTCACCATTTTGCCTCATAATACAGCTGTAGCATTTCCATTAACCTTATCACGCGCCAGCCCAACGGCATCTGGTTGATTTATGAATACTAGAGCCGTGTCCGCTCCTTCAGGTCTTAACAAGGTGAGGTTACATCTTGTAGGTGGGCGTCACATGATCTTTTGACATCCCGTGGGATCCAGTCGGTAACGGCTCTAGTCCAGCAGTTGTCTCCAAATCGTATTACATGTCCAGCCTATCTGATTTCGAGTGCCTAAGGGCAAACAAGACAGCTCCTTGATTCTGGAATAGATGGAGGTCAGAACTCCGGATTCCTTCACTCACTTGAGTGAGACGTGCGATTCCAAGCATAGCCCTTTCGATGCTCTCTGGGAGACCTGAATGCATTACTCCATCCTGCTAGAGGGCCCAGGCTCCTGGAGGTGCATGGCAATGCAGGAGAAATGTGGAGTCAAAGAGATGTGCCTGTGGAGCTAGAGGTTCTTTTGTTCCTTTTTAGCTGCATTTCTTCGGTGCCTTTGAAGGCATTCTATGCTGCTTTCTCTTCCTCCCCGGTGCGAGGTACAGGTTTTAGGTCGTTCATCATGCTGACTTCTACCCCAGAGACTAACTGCTGCATATATATTGCTCTTCTTTACTTAATTGCTTTTTGAATTACATTCCACTCCTCAGGATTGCTTGCTTTGCACTTCAGGATTACTCCTAACAACTAGACCATATGGGATGCCGTGATAAACCCAGACAGGTGCGCAGCAAATGCTCCTACCACTCGTACTCTATCACCCAGTCCCACACTCATAGGATATTTTCAACCATTTAGTTAAATCACTGTATAAAATTGATTGAGGCTGGAGAGCAGCTCACAGCAGGTAGGGCGCTTTGTTTGGTAGAGCGGCCGATGCGGGCAACGGTTCAACCTTGAACCCAGCAGGTCTCTGAGCACCGCCAGGAGTGAATTCCTGGAGCGCAGAGCCAGGAGTAACCCCTGAGCATCACTAAAGCGGACCCAAAAAGCAAAAAAAAAGAAAAGAAAAAAGAAAAGAAAATTGATTGAGGCCCTGGCAGTACTAGGGAATCACACAGTGCCAGGGACTAACCGCAAGTCTCCTCACACCACTCCAGCACTTAGGCCCTTTGTGCCATCTCCTGGCACATACCATGATATCTCTCAACTCATGGGTTATTGGAAGGTCCATCCGGTCTGCTTACAAAATGAGAGTCGCTAGGTGGGAGCACTCAGTAATGAGTGATTTCTCCCTCTGGACATTAGGGAACTCGCAATTTTAGTCATTGAGTTTAGAGAGAGTCCAGGTTTTCTTGTTCTCTTAGTCCTCTCCATTAGGGCTCCAGGATGTAAGCTCTGTGGGAGAAAGCGAACGTGAGGTCTATTTTGCCACTTCATCAGGTGCTGGGCATGCCAGATGCCTTGGTCACTAAGTACCTTCATGTTCCCATGTTTGGCAGAAGCACTTAGTCAGCCGCCTCTTGCTCCGCCTCTTCCTGCCCTTCATCATGTGCACTCCCTACTGCTCTGCAATGCGCGTGATCCTCTTGGCTAAGCTCTAAACTACAATCCTCACCCCCCATCATGTAGGGAACATTGATTCCAACCAAAAACTGCTTCTTCTGAACTAAGGGACACTTGGCCTTATATTTAAGACCAGTAGCAATGCACCCCTCCTCTCTTTAAAAAAAATAATCACTTAATTTTAGAGCTCATGATGAAAGAGTTTGAGTCAGCAAAACTGTATGATAGATTTGGTTAATGCATTTTCTTTGCAGAAAGTGGATAGTTGGAAAATCCAGCTTCCATCAAAACTACAGACATCCTGCAATTGATGGCAGCACAAACCTGGCCAACTCTTCCGCCTCCTCATAAATAACTTCCCTGTGGCATTCTCATGTCCAGGGCAATACCTAGTATGAGGTCGAAATATGATCAACCAGCAAGAATAAGGTTTAAATCAAAGTGTTCAGGTGCCATCAGTGCTACACACATCACCTACCATCCACCATCATAGCTAATAGACTACACTACCACATTACACAGCCTTCACAATCACCAACACACTCACAACAGCTAACATCACCACTCATCACCACCCACCACCATCACCACCATCACCACCATCACCACCACTTATCATCTACCATCACCACAGCTATCACTACCACGATCACCACCACTAGATTACCACCAACTCACCTATCACCACCACCGAGTTATCACCACTACAGTCACCACCACCACATTGACCACCACACCACCACCACCATAGCCATCACAACCACCACCACCACCACAGCCATAACCACCACCATCACTACCACCATCACCACCATCACCACCACCACCATCACTACCACCACAAGCTTCACCACCACCACCCATCACCACCACATTACCACCACCACCACCACCACCACCACCACCAAGTCATCACCACCATCGTAACCACCACCACCATAGCCATCACAACCACCACCACCACAGCCATCATTTCCCTCATCACCACCATCACCACCACCATCACCACCCACCATACCATCACTACCACCACAGCCATCACCCACCATCACCACCACCAATAACCACCACCACCACACCACCACCAAGTCATCACCACCACCACCACTACCACCACATTACCCACCATTACCACCACCACATTACCACCACCACACTTACCACCACCACATTACCACCACCACCACCATCACCCACCGCCACCACCACCACAGCCATCACCACCACCACCACATTACCACCACCACCACCACATTACCACCATTACCACCACCACATTACCACCACCACCATCACTACCGCCACACCCATCACCACCCCACCCCCACCATGCTATCACCACTACCATCAATACCACCATCACCATCATCACCACCACAGCCACCACCACACACCACACCCACCACCATCACCACCATCACCACCACTACCACTATCATCATTCTCACTAAGATCATTAGGACTACTGCTGGGTCCAAAATAGGGACAATATGATTCTCTATAGGCAGGCAAAAGAGATGCCCCTAAAAGTTCCAGGTGTGGCTGAGTTCATAGCCATGTTAACTCAGGTCATTAGATCATTGAAAGCTCCATTAAACTTTCACAGTGCACTGAAAAGGCATGAGTGTCTTCTTTTCGGAGGGGCATGTTTAAAATATTCATATTAATAGTACTATAAATCATGATACTCAATAGAAAAATGAGAACATCCAAAAGGCTTTTGTAAGTCATCCTAGCGCTGCTGGTCACTGACCAAAAGACACAACAAAATAAAATAAAAAATAAAAGGACCATGTTTATTCAGGAGTAATATGGAAAGGACTGAACATTTTAGTCATCAATATCCGGGAACAGGACAGGGACACCATGCTACTTACCAGCTAGGCGCTTTTTACCAAGAAAGGCAAGACAGGATAATGTTAGCAACCTACAAGATAATTAAATAGTGCTATGATAGTAATCTGTAGTATAGTTAAATATGTAAAATGATCAAAACTCGAAAGACTTGGTAGTGTCCAAAGAAGCTGAAAATGACGTTTAGTAAGTTTTTCCATCATTTTGAGTTTTAAAATATTTTTTAGAAAAATTGGAGCAGAAGGAGGGTTTCTCAAATATTTTATGCCCAAAAGTCAACATCATCCTATTGAATGGCGAGATTCTGGAAGCATTCCCATTAAAGCCGGAAGCAATAATTCTAGAGGTACATTAGGGTAATTGAGATAAGAGAAATAAATGGGAGATATAATAAGAAAGGAGGAAAGGCTGTCTTTTTTTCTCTGGCTTCATAAGCGATGTGCAGGAGGCCCAGGGGTACTCCCAGTGACTCTCCGGCCAGTCAGCTGGATGTGAGGACAACAGGGCTTTGTCCTGCTCTGCCCTGTGGTGCCGATTCACTGTGTTTCTAAATGTTTTCCCTTCTTTCCGTGTGAGTTAAGAAATTCTTTGTTAAAAGAAACTTCTGGTCCTCCCCCCTTCCCCTTCCACACTGTGCTTTGTGGTGGTCACACGCCTGCCTTGCTGTGGGGCACTCACACACATGCTTACGAGGGTGTGGTCACACAGCAGACGATGACACTCTGGCTGATGACACATTGGCTGAGGTACTCACTGAGGCTCCTGAGTTCTCTGCGAAGTTTCCAGCCACATGGCCACTGGGGCTGCGCTCTTTCAGTGTGGTACCATATATATTCTGGCTCTACAGTGCTTTCAGAACTCACGATGTTCTTGATGGGAGAGGAACTGGCCATAATGTTTACACATCATTTCAGGTGTGGTGCTGTCCAGCACCACAGAACCACAGAGAGCCAGGCACAAAGTTATCATACTTGCTTTTTGGCACATGCAGGTGGTACTAGAGTCAAACTCAGGACTCTCACGTTTGCTAGACTAAACCATCTCCTCTTCTCCCACAAGGTGTGTGTGTGTGTGTGTGTGTGTGTGTGTGCGTGATGTGTGTGCTGGAGATCAACTCACTAAAGCATGCAACGTAAGTACTCTAGTCTTAGATACATCCCTACAACCTTCTGTGTGTATTTTGAGCTTAATCCAATGCTTTGGTCTTACAAGTCAATCGCTATATCTCCTCACAAATTAATTGAGGGGGCTCAGAATGCCTTAATTCTAATGACTTCCCCCCAATTAGGACATATTTTTTCCAGTACTTTAGTTCCCTCCTTGTTTTCAAGTTAGGCCAGGTCTGACCAGCTCGGTAAGCTGAAATAATTAAAATACTAAAAACAGAGACACTCAAAATCAGTCTGTCAAAAGAGAAAATGTCTTGCTTTTATGATTTGGGAAGCAGGAAGGTGTCCCGAGGCTGCCAAGGAAGGCATCACGAGGCTGCCATCCTGTAGATTATCCAGGTCTGTGTTCACTTGATCACTTGATCACTTGAATCCCGTTATTCATCGATTTGCTTGAGCGGGCGCCAGTAACATTTCCATTGGACCTATCACGTGCCAGTGTAGCCCAATGGCATCTGGTTGCTTCAGGAATATGAAGAGCCTCAAACTGTTCCTTCAGGGTCTTTACAAGGAAGTCTGACCATCTTGTAGGTGGCGGCCATGTGATCTTTGACATCCTGTGGGATCCAGTCAGTACTGGCTCTAGTCCAGCAGTTGTCTCCAAATCACATTACATATCCAGCCCATCTGATTTTGATGCCTTGGCAAACGAGGCAGCGTCCCTGACTCTGGAACAGCGATGGAGGTCAGAACTCCGGATTCCTTCTCTCACTTGAGTGAGGCGTGATATTCCAAGCATAAGCTCTTCTGATTCCTCTTTGGGGAGACCTGAATAGCATTCTCATCCTGCTTTTCGTAGGGATGTGGTCTGTGTTCCTCGTTCTTATTCTTTTACCTTCTTCTTGATCCAGAAGATTTAAGGATTCTTAATTCTTAGCCATCTATCAGATCATCTTTATCACTCTAATGCTAACTCACCCACAGCTATACCCACACTCTGCTCTCTGGAAAGAACAAAGATGAAACTGAACACAAATTCTTTCAAGGAGATGACCTGCAAGAATACAGGTTACTTTTGCTGTGAGGAGCTTGGGAAATGTATAATTCTGATTTGGTGTCCAGAGCCCACTAAAACAGAAAGAAAGGAAAGAGAGAAAGAAAGAAAGAAAGAAAAAAAGAAAGAAAAAAAAGAAAGAAAGAAAAAGAAAGAAAGAAAGAAAAAGAAAGAAAGAAAGAAAGAAAGAAAGAAAGAAAGAAAGAAAGAAAGAAAAAGAAAGAAAGAAAGAAAGAAAGAAAGAAAAAGAAAGAAAGAAAGAGAGAAAGAAAGGAGGGAGGAAGGAAGGAAGGGGGAAGAGGAAAGAGAAGAGGAGAAAGAAAGAGAAGAGAGGGAAAAAAGAAGGGAGAAGGGAAGAAGGGAAGTAAAGACAAGGAAAAGGAGGAATTTGCAACCTAGGACTGGTGAGCTAGTTAGACAGTCTAGCACATACTCTACACACACAAGTCACGGTCTGAGTTTTTTGTTTGTTTTTGCTTTGGATCATAGCTGGCAATGCTCAGGGATTACTCCTGGCTCTGCACTCAAGAATCACTCCTCTGGGCCCATCACCTCTGGGGGGTCCCGGAAAGCCGGATGAGAGTCACCCACCACACTAGCCACCACCTTCGCTGTCCGGACCTGGGATACTACCTTACTACAAGATTAACAGAGCAAAACCAGTTTAGAGCCCAGGTTGCGCTGGGTCCATCAAAAGTAGTGGAAACAGTTATGTCCTTTAATGCACTGCATTCTACAATGTGCAGGAAAGTTTGGAGGGAGAGAGATAGAGAGGAGAGAAAAGACAACAGAATCTTCAAGTAGTTGAAGTGTGGAGAGGAGAGGGAGATGGGGACATTGGTGATGGGAGATGGGTTCGGTGGAGGATGGGTGTTGGAACACTTTAGAACCAAAACTCTACATGAGCATCTTGCAATTGTATGACTAAAGTGGTGCAATAAAATTTGGGGAAAAAAATAAAAAGAGAGACAGTTTTGTAATTTGAAAAAAAAGAAAGTAACCTCTGTAATACAAGCAAGAAAAGAGATTTGCTCTGAATGAGAATGAATTAAATACAAATTTCACATTTACAAAAAAGAATAAAGAAACAGGAGCTCTAAAATGAGGTAATTAAAAATAGAATATATCTCAGATTTATGCAGGGACCTATACCCCCACAAATAGTTGAGCATTATATTCTTATTTAGTGCACACCAAAACACTCTCCAAGATAGATCACCAATGCAAAGATATCAACTAAATTTTGCTAAACATAGTTCAACAATATGTCAAAAAATCATAACATACACTATGATGATGTGGCATTCATTCCAGGAGTAAGGATGTTTTAATATAAGCAATCAATTAATGTACTTGCACTTTTAATGTACTGCGGGATTTTAAAAAGACAAAAGATAAAAATCATATGACTAAGGCCCAGGAGTCGGCCCTTCCCCCTCCATTTTGTCGGAGCCTGGTGGCCCTGCCCAGGAGCTGCCCTGGGGGTGCCAGTCATAGCATGCAAAGACTCAACGCGGGTGGGAACCTGAACTCCGCTTCCCCAGGCTCAGCTGACCATGAGGGCTCCCAGGAAGGACAGATGGGTTTTGGGATTGGGCCCATCACCTCTGGGGGTCCAGGAAGCAGCGAATGAGACTCGCCACCACACTAGCCACCACCTTCGCTGTCCGGACTCTGGGATACCACCACGACCAGATTAACAGAACAAAACCAGCTCAAGCCCAAACTCTACTGTAGAACCAAAACTCTACATGAGCATCTTGCAATTGTATGTCTAAAAGTGGTGTAATAAAATTTGGGAATAAATAAATAAATAAATAAATAAATAAATAAATAAATAAATAAATAGATAAATAAATAAATAAATAAATAAATAAGGCTAAAATTTTTTAAAAAATCATATGACTAGGGCCATAGAGAAAGCACACAGATTAAAGGCAACTTCTTTCCAAAGAGGGGACCCTGGTTCAGTCCTGAGCACCACATATGGTCGCCAAGAGTGCTTCTTGAGCATGCATCACTGGCTATAGTGAAAAGAACAAAGAAAATAATATAATCATATAAATAGATGCAAAGAAAGCTTTTGACAAAATTAAATACCCATTTGTGATTTAAAAATAAACTCAACAAAACAGGGTTAGAAGGAACATATCACAAGATATTAATAGTCACTACAAACCCACAACCTACATCACGCTCAAAGGTGAAAAACTGATTGCTTTCACCCTGAGATCAGGCACGAGGCAAACAATGTGCACTTTCTCCACTGTTATTCAATGTATTTTGAAGTCTCATCAGAGCAATCAGGCAAGAAAGAGAAATCTTTTCCCTTTGGAAAAAGGGAAAATAAGTTGAACTATCACTATTTGTACATGGCATGAAGACACACACACACACACACACACATACACACAGATCCCTACAAAGAACTCCTAGAAACTATAAAGCAAAACAGCAAAATAGGGTTTTACAAAACTCCAATAAACACAAAAAAAAAAAGAATCACTCCTGGGTGCTCAGAGACCATATGGCTATATGGGACGGTGGGGATCGAACCAGGGTGGCTACATGCAAGACAAATGCCCTGCCTGCTTACTCTGGCCCTTAAGACCTGAGTTTAATCACCCAGTGCTGAGTGGTGGTCTGTCCCCTTAGCACTTCTGGGACCTTGATACAGAGTAGGAGTAGCCCACAAGTCTGAGTTTCATTCCCCATTTCACCACCCAGTCCAACTGACCACCCATCAAATAATAGCTGCAGGCTTCTATCAGCAAAAGGGGAAATGGTCTTTGGGGATCAAGCAGATGCTGCCTTCCACTGACATCATCATCAATCATCATCAATCATCAATCTCTTGATCTCTAACATTAGCCTCAAGGTCTCTCATTTTAACCTTTCCAGTAAAATACAAACAAACAAAAAAGCAGCGACTCTTACAGATATTCAAGCTAAAGTCTAGGTCTTCCTTTGATCCATCCAATATGAGGTGACAGGTTCATCTCTAGTCACTTGTCAGGAGATGCAAAAGCCCCTGGTAAGTGTGTGGCTCACACAGAGACCCTGAAAGATAATGCTAACCCTGTCTAAATAATCAAGACCCAAAGAAGGAACCGAACCACTGCCTGAACTTCGTTTATTGGGGGGAGGGGTGACACCTAGCATTGCTCAGGGGCTTCACCTGGCTCTGCACTCAGGAATTACTTCTGCCGGTGCTCAGGGGAGCATATGGGATGCTGGGGATCAAACCCAGGTCAGACACTTGCAAGGTAGAAGCACTCCCATCTGTGCTATCACTCTGGCCCCTGACCTTCATTTTTGAGTGGTGACTATCCTCCAAAAGGAGGCTGAGCTGAGGTGCTCCTGGCCTCTGTAGCAGATGACCATTGGACTTAGCTGTCCCCACAGGGCCGTTGGTGGTTCAGGGAGGGGGCAGGTTGGTTTGAATGGCCCAAGCAAGTGCTACTGTCTGGTGATGTTCCTGATGTACTTCCTCTTCCCATAGCAAAGTCCCGCCCACCTCCTGATGTACTTCCTCTTCCCATAGCAGAGCCCCGCCCATCTCCTGATGTACTTCCTCTTCCACCAGTACTTCCTCTTCCACCAGCTGCCTCTCCGGCCCCCAGGGTTGCACCTAGACGTGACCCCTCACCAGCACCCATGCCCGCCGGCCCGGAAGCCTCCGGGGTTGCCAGGCCCAACCCTCTGCTCTCGGCCTGTCCCTGCTCCTGGTCCGGGCCGTGCCTTTGCCGATGCCCGCGGTCCCGCCGGCCCACTCTCTGCGGACTCACCCCTCCCAGCCCGGGCCCACCGTCTCTGGGCATCCCCAAAACTGCCCCCAGCCGGAGGTTTCGGTGTCTCCGCCTCTGCCAATAAAGCACAGGTCGCGGAAAAAAAAAAAAAAAAAAATCTCTCCTTGGTTACTGAGCACTGTCAGTGGACTTGTTTTGACCAAGTTATGTGTCAATCTCCTAGTCCTTTCTCACCTCAGCCTCCAATTTAGGGCTAGAATCTATGTAATGTATAAGTGGGTCCCAGGAGTCTAGACCTACTGCATGAAAGAGAAAACTCTCAACAACTTTTCCATTGTTAGGACCCTCCTCCACCCCCTTTTTTTTTAACTTGTTGAAGTCTTATTGGAAAGACTTCAAATCCCAGAGTGTTCTGTAGAACAGGGGTGAGGATGGGTCAAACCAGATTATGTTGTTTATACAACTGTGTCTTCTGATCACTGGGAAACAGTGCCAGGAATCATTTTGTTTGTGGAACTTAAATTAAATCACCAAGAAGCAAAGAGCCAAGTAGGAGGATATTCTGCAGATAATTGATTTAATCATAGATGTCTTTTTTTTATCCGGCTTGATTCTAAAGTTAAAAAAGAGTAACAATAATTCCCAATCTAAACACCTAAGCAACTGTATTCCCTAGAAACACCTAACCCCCAGATTACATGATTCTGAAAACTGTCTTCTAGCAGAGAAGCAGAGCTGAAGGTCAGGGTATACAGCTAAGGGCAGGGAGTGGAAGGCAGAGAAGGAGGCAAAAATGGAGAAGCCGCAAGAGAGACCAAAAAAGTGCTCAGAGACAGTGTCCAGCTGATTTGGGAGCCCCATCTCTGAATTGCTTGGTGTAACTCTATACTTTAGTGAATGATGCTTTATGGTAGATGTTGTGGTACATGGTTTGTTTAGTTTTTTGCTTTTTTTTTTTTTTTTTTTTTGGCAGTATCAGGAATTGAAAGAAGCCGTACATGGTTAAGACAATTGCTTTACTGAGAAGTTTATTTTTCCAGCTCGTTTTAGTGTACTGTGCTTTCACTCCAGCCCAATCTCAGAACAATCTTAATGTTGAAAATTTCATTCATAAATGAAAGAGAAGGTGACAGGGCCGAAGAGATGGTGCAGGGCTTTAGATCCTTGCCTCGAACATGACTAAGTCTGCTTCAGTCCCCAGTATTCCAGTGCTTCCCTAAGGACTACCAGGAGTGATTCTTGAGCACAAAGCCAAGAGTAAACCCTGCACACAGGTTTGGCAGGAGGAAGGAAGGAAGGAAGGAAGGAAGGAAGGAAGGAAGGAAGGAAGGAAGGAAGGAAGGAAGGAAGGAAGGAAGGAAGGAAGGAAGGAAGGAAGGAAGGAAGGAAGGAAGGAAGGAAGGAAGGAAGGAAGGAAGGAAGGAAGGAAGGAAGGAAGGAAGGAAGGAAGGGAAGGAAGGAAGGAAGGAAGGAAGGAAGGAAGGAAGGAAGGAAGGAAGGAAGGAAGGAAGGAAGGAAGGAAGGAAGGAAGGAAGGAAGGAAGGAAGGAAGGAAGGAAGGAGAAGGAAAGAAGGAAGGAAGGAAGGAAGGAAGGAAGGAAGGAAGGAAGGAAGGAAGGAAGGAAGGAAGGAAGGAAGGGAAGGAAGGAAGGAAGGAAGGAAGGAAGGAAGGAAGGAAGGAAGGAAGGAAGGAAGGAAAAGTTGCAGTGAACTACTCATGGCCATACAGTTATGGAATGCAAAAGCTGGAATTGGAATTTTTGGTGGATTTGATTCAACACTAAGCTTCTTTTCTGAGTCAATTATGATCCCAAAGCATTTCTAGTCCTTATTCTTCCCTCCTTCCTTCCTACCATGAGGACACCGAGGCAGGATGACCCAACTTATCCAAGTGACACAGTGAGGGGCCGGGCAATAGTCCAGCAGGTAGGGTGCTTGCCTTGCACACAGCCCACCTGGGTTTGATCCCCAGCATCCCTATGATCCCCGAGCACCACCAGGAGTAATTCCTGAGTGCAGGGCCAGGAGAAACCCCTGAGCATTGCTGGGTATGGCCCAAACCCCATAAACAAAGAACAAAAACAAGTGACACGGAGTCAAGCCACAATTACCTGACTCAAATCTATTCTGCCTCATGGGTAGAGCTCACAAGAAGTAGGGGACCAAGAGCATGTGCAAACGCCTCTGAGGTCAGCCCTTCCCTTCCTTAGGACTTTCTCCGTTTCTAATTCACCCCAGGCTCCACACTTAGGCCCCTCCCAGGAATTTACTTTTCCCCTATGTCCGTGGGCATGCACAGGAGCTGGGTGTATGTGGAGACCCTATGAGCATTCCTTCCCTCAAAGGTCACCTAGGAAGGGCGCCAGCAACCCAAACTGGGACCTACCATTGCCCGCACATCTGGTCACCTGCATAAGAGGAGTGACCGAATTGGGAGTCATTGGACTGAGGGCTCAAACCTAGCCTTGTCGCCCTTTTTAAACAGTCTGTTCTGGGACAGACACGTCCTTCCAGGGTGGAGGAGGGTGTTTGACTATATACATGTATGAATCCTCCTCACCCCATGTTTGACCTGAGGTTTGTGACAGGAACTGACTGCCCAGACCTGCCTGGGGCTTGAACCCACCGAGGTCTCCGATTCTGCTGTCGCCTGGCGACGGGGAAGGCGGAGCTGGCGCCGCCGAGCGAGCGAGGCCACAGGGCGACTTCCCAGCCGCGCGCGCTGACGACAGCAGGTGATTTTCCCTCCTCCCTGCAGCGCGCTTGCTCCCAGCATCTTCCCTGAATTATTTTCTCCTCCCCACTGTTAAACGGCAGAAAAGGGTGGGGCCGCGTCCCTGCAGTAGAGACGGCGGCGGCGGCGGTGCAGCAGCATCGAGAGCCGCGGGGACAGTGCTGCTCCGTCTCGGCGGGAGCTGATCGCCTCCGAGTCCGGCGGGGTGGTCGGGCTTGGCGTGGACGCCCGCGGAAAGGTCAGAGCTCTCGCTCAGCGGTCAGTCCGGCCCAGGCCTTCCTCTGCGCCATGGCTTAAGCCGGCTGCCACCTCGCCCAGTCGCCTGGCTCGGCCGGGGTCCGCGCGCCGCGCCGCAGCCACAGGGAGGGGCGCGTCCCCGACGCCCTCGCCGGCCCGGGGACGCCGCGTCCCGCTCCCTGCAGTGCCCGCAGCTGACTGCGCTCCACACCTTGCAGGCGGCTCCCGGAGGCCTTCGCAACGGGTAATCGAGGGACTGACAGCGTCACCTGCCCGACTTTCCCGGGGGCTCTGAGGAGAGGAGGCCCCAGGTCGCCCTAGCGCATCGGCGGAGAAGAAGCGGTAGGAGCGAGTTCGGTCGCTTGAGGGTCCCGAGACCGCAGGAAGATTCGAGACTTGTTTCAGAGACCGCAGGAAGAAGAGAGAGAGGGAGGGTCGGCCTTGCAGCGCGCATCATGGCGTGGCCGTGCATCACGCGGGCCTGCTGCATCGCTCGCTTCTGGAACCAGCTGGACAAGGCGGACATCGCCGTGCCCCTGGTTTTTACCAAGTACTCGGAGGCCACGGAGCACCCCGGGCCCCGGTGCAGCCGCCACCGCCGGCTCAGCAGCCGGCGCCCGCGCCCCTCTGCGCGCACGGTCGCCATAGAGACGCAGCCGGCCCAGGGCGAGCTGGATGCAGTTTCCCGGGCAACAGGGCCGGTGCCGGGGCCCGGCGCGGAACGCGAAGGCGCGGGCGCCTATGGCAGGGGCTCAGGCCCGGGCCCCGCGGACTCGGTGATGCGGCAGGACTACCGCGCCTGGAAGGTGCGGCCCGAGCCAACTGCCGGCCGCGCAGCTGAGTACCAGCCGTCGGATGCGCCCTTCGAGCGCGAGACCCAGTACCAGAAGGACTTTCGCGCCTGGCCGCTGCCGCTCCGCGGGGACCACCCCTGGATCCCCAAGCCCGTGCAGATCCCCGCGGCCTCCCAGGCTGCGGCCCCCGTGCTCGGGGCGCCCCGACGCCGGCCGCAGAGCCAGGAGCGCTGGCCGGGGCCCGCCGCCGCCGACGCGCCCGAGCCTGAGGCTGCCCCCCGGAGGAGCGGGTGGCCCTGCGGCGGGGGAAGCCGTCGGGTGGGGACGAGCGCGACACGCGCAGGAAGGCCGGGCCCGCCTGGATGTTGCGACGGGCCGAAGGCCTGGGGCCAGAGCAGACGCCGCTGCCCGCTGCGCAGGCTCAGGTCCAGGCCCCGACCCCGGCCCCCGGAGACTGGCAAGGGCCGTGCGGCGGACGCCCTCAACAGGCAAATCCGCGAGGAGGTGGCGACGGCGGCCGGCAGCTCCTACAGGTGAGATATGGCCCGCGGGCACCCCTGGGCCGTCACCCGGATGTCACCCTTCTCTCCGGCTCCCTCCATCCTTGCTCCCCTGCGGAGCCGTCACCCTTACCCCCGCTCAGGTGCCTAGGCCTCGTGTGCGCCCTCCTCCCCACCCTGTCCCCGCCCCATCTCAGACCATCTCCCTTGACCCCCCAGCTCCTTTGCTCTCTGGTTTTTCCTCCCCGCCTGCCTAGATTTTCTTCGCGTTTCAGCCACCTGTTCCTCAGCGCCGCCCCAGCCCCTTAGCGTTGATTCCACTGTGCTTCAGTGTTGCCCTTCCTGACGCTCCAGCCCGCTAGCCTGAGCGCAGCTGCAGGCCTGGGTGCCTTCCCGCTGAACCTCTCCCTCCCAGGAGGGAGGCCGAAGCCCTTTTGTGTTCCCAGCGCTTTCTCTTGCCGGTTCATTTAGGCGCTTCATTCTCTTCTCCCTCTCCCGGTTGCTGGGAGACCTGCAAGCGCCACACCCCTTTCTGGTCCCCGCAGGCCTCCGAGAGGGCCTCCCTCCTCCCCCAAACACTCAACCCCTCTACCTTGGAGTCTGGGGACCTTGGGCTTTTCCACGGTGAGTTTCCTAACCTGCTGGAGCTCTGGTCCTTCCATCATTAGATGGAATTGATTTACAGAATTGCTCACGGAATTGTCAGAGATTGCTCACAGAATTGTTGGTTCATTGATTGAGTTAACATGAAATAGCCACCATATTTTTGAGCACCCCTTTCTGTGGCCGTTGTGATTTCCCATTTTCTTGGGCCCTGTGCTGTTCTTGGGCGTGTTCCTGCCACTGAGCCAGAGAGAGCCCTTTTCAGCACATTTGGAATTCTGGTAAATAATGCCTTCGAACAAAGGCTGTCCGCCTCCCCACCTCCTTTTCTTCCTTTTCCTCATTTTCCCCCCTCTTCCTCTTCCCCCTTTTCTTCTTTTCATTCTTTTCTTCTTTCATCCTTCCAGAATTCTCCCTCTGCGGTACCCTCACCCTTCAGATGCTCTCTGATTTATCCTAGCTCGCCTGCACTCTGAATGCTGAGTCCTGCCCTTAGAATTTAACCCCAATCAACTACTAACAGATCACATGGACTCTGAGCATCTAACGCTGGCTTTGGGGTATTTGGGGAAGATAAATAAGGGAGCTGGACGTGTGTGAAATGTGGCTTGTAGGGGACCCTCCCTGCTGCCGTTGCCAGCTGCCTCTTCAGCCGAGGGTGTGGCCAGGAGGACCGCAGAGTGAGTAGCTTTTGCCAAGACCCTGTATGTACCCTCACGTCAGACAGATGCCCTTCTCCAATGAGCCTAACAAACACCCTTAGATGCCAAGGTTGGAATAGCATAGGCATAATAAATGTTTAACATGACATTGGGTTATTGCATTAGACATCCTCCTCTTGTTAAGGAAGTGTGTGACTCTCCCAGGTTTCAATGCTGGAAGGCATGTCACAATGGGAAGGGGAAGTGATCCGATTTTATCTTCCTGAATAGTAGCTCCCACTTGACAGGTCCCTCTCGTCCTTTGTTATCACAATCACACTGAACACACACACAATCACAATCACACAGGTGTGCATTCCCCCAGAGTGCATCCTTTTCCGTTAAGGTTCTGAGACAGGCAAAGACACTGGTCTTTTTCCTTGACTCACAGCCATGAGGAAGAGGCGTAGTCATCATGTTTATGTTGCTACCAAGGGGAAATCAAGAAGAAAAAGAAAGGGAAGCAAGTAGAAGACCACACACACTCACTCACACACACACACACACACACACACGAAGGTCATGGTGGGTTTTGTGCTCTGTCATCGCTTTCCTGCACTGCTTCATTCCCTGTGAACCCTGAGGTTGACCCACATCACAGATTTGGAGCTTTCTGCCTACCCCCTTTCTACTACTTCTCCCCCCCATTCTACTACTGTCAGCAGATAGAAACCTCCCACGAGGAGGAATGAGCTATTCTCACCTCCATCCCCTCGATTCCAGTCATCCCAGTTAAATACTTGGGGTTTTATATGCCTCACTGAGTATCTTCTCTCTGGATAAACATTTCAGTTCTGTGGCCAGCGAGCCGGACCTTACAGATAGAATTACATGCATACGGCAAAGGTCTGTGTTGATGGGGCAACCATGTTCTTGTGGTATGTGAGAATGATTTTTATTTTGCTTTTTGACCACACCCAGCAGTGCTCAGGGCTTACTCTTGGCTCTGAGCTCAGGGATCACTCCTGGTAGTGTTCAAGGGACCATATGTGGTACTAAGAATCAAACCCAGGTCAACCTAACTCAAGGCAAGAACTCTACTACCTGTACTATCTCTCTGGCAAAAGAATGATTGTTTCTTAATGGCTAATAGAATTACATCAGCTTGTCAATAAAAATCTCTGTGCACCTCAAAGATTTTTTTTTTCAAATTTGGGTCTTCTGTAAAATTTAATTATGCACATGACTTTGGGAACCAGCTGTTTCCTTTTGCTGTGTAATTAGGAAGGTTTGAAAACATTAGAGGATAAATGTTATTATAAGGCATTGATTTACTTAATGGACAACTTAAGTGCACAACAAATTTGATGTGATTTTTTTTCATAAGAAAAAGTAACAATAATAGGGCAATGCACTTTGGGTAAAGGAAATATGAAGAAATAATATAAAGAACTGATGCTTAGAAGTTATAGGTTTATCTTCACCCTAACTTCTCCAGCCCTACTGTTTCACGTTCCTTTCTTTATTTTCTTTCCTCCTGTTTTACATATGCCCTATGATGGCTATAGATGAGTCTCACATCGCCTCAGAAGTCAAGCTGGGTTTCATTTCAATGGTAATTTGATTTACAAACCCTTTTCTTCTGCCATGGGACATAAATCACATGGTTTACACCATGGTGACTGGTTCATCTCATGGGCTTTACAAGTGACAGCCGTCACACGATATCAGCGAGCAGTTTGCTTAGATAAAGGACCCATAATCCATCAACTTCATATGAATTGGTGTATAATGTAAGATGGATGACTAGCACCATATACATGCTAATATACATGCTAATTGGCTTTCCCTACAATATGCAATCACATATCATCAAAGGCCCTTTGACATGATGGTTTGGAGACGCCTTTACCTCTCTGGCAATTCAGCTAATTCATAATCCGTGCACATGTTTAGCTCTGAATTTTTGCATTCAAATTATTTACCATCATGAAGTTGATTGATTTTTAATACATTCATATAACATAGAGGATATTATGAAGTGGAGAACCATCTTATTTATTATTTTTAATATTAGAGATGGATCTCACTGGGCAGTCGGCTAAGATTTTAGACCTGGTGTTCTCAATTAGAAAATAGATGCGTCACAGGCAGAATTACAATTCCCGGCTCAGCCAACCCCATTGCCCTGGCCATCAGTTAATAAGGATAGATGGGGTAGCAGGTGCTTCCCATAGACATGTTAATGAGGAACTTTTCTGGAAAAAATCAGTCAGAGCTACCAGGAGGCCGAATTAATAAAGCAGAGGCACAATGGTTGAATTAAAGAGCAGTAACAAGGAACTGAGAAGAAAGTTACCTTCACTATCTGCCCCATGATCGTCCACGAAGGTCAGATCAAGGCCCATCGCCTGGGCTCGTGCTGACATGCTGGTGCCTAGAAAGCAGCGCCTGTCCCCAGACTCTCTCCGAGTGCCTTGCAGTAATATTTCAAGGCCAGTCTCAGATACTGCTTTTTCAAAGATGCCTTCCCAGATCCTGCACTCAGAGCTAATTTTCCTTTTACTCCTTCTTAAGCTCTCTATACTTCTTGTTGTGTGCTTGATGGGAGGCTGCTCTGTCCATATCTACCACCCAAACAGATCCCAAAGAGAAAGGCTGCTTTGTTCTCTAGAGACCTCTCTTAGCATGCCATTGTGCGGAGGAGTTAGAGGTTTGTTGAATCCAGTGGAAAATTTTATTGTTTGGTGAACATGTATATTGATTCATTTCATTCTGTTTCATTTAGTTGAATTTATTCCATAAAATAACCTCCAAGCCCATACTGTGTATTAGGGTGCTGAGGAGACCCCTTGATGGTATAATGACCTTTATGCTTATGGAAGCAAATTGTGTCTCCTTTAATAAAGAGAATACTGTTTGATCAACATAAATCCTAAATCAAAATTCAGTACGAACTAGTGCTGGAAGTAAATATTCAGCAGGGGAAGGCAGCAAATCTTAGCCTCACTCCAGAGACACCTTCCTCCAAGCAATAGTTCTTAACTTTGTTTTTTTTTTGGGGGGTGGTTACACCTGGCAATGCTCAGGGGTTACTCCTGGCTCTGCACTCAGGAAATACTCCTGGCAGTGCTCAGGGGACCATATAGATGCTGGGGATTGAACCCAGTTGGCTGCATGCAAGGCAAACGCCCTACCCACTGAGCTATCACTCTGGCCCCAGTAGTTCTTAACTTTGGCTATTCAGTAGGATACCTCAGGAAAATGACCTGTAACTTGTTCTGATTTTATTGGTCAGTGGCATGGCCTAGGCATCTGGATTTTAACACCTTTCTCAAGACATTCTCATGTGCAATTTAGTTTACCACCTGCTTCCCTAAGGCAAAGATTCTCAAACTTTTGCACAAGAAAGTTACTCAGAGATCTCTCCTGAATGTGGGTTCCTGAACCCTGTTCAAATAGTTGATACAGTAGCTTGAACTGGGGTCTGAGAACTTACACTTTATTTCTTTATTTTTTGTGAAGCAAATAGTTTTTATTGAAAGAACTTTAAAAATCTGAGGAGAGAGGTATTAAAAATAAACCAGAGAGCTTCTCCTCCTCCTCCTCCTCCTCTTCTTCTTCTTCTTCTTCTTCTTCTTCTTCTTCTTCTTCTTCTTCTTCTTCTTCTTCTTCTTTTTTCTTCTTCTCCTCCTCCTCCTCCTTCTTCTCCTTCTTCTCCTCCTTCTCCTTCTCCTTCTCCTCCTCTTCCTCCTCCTCCTTCTCCTTCTCCTTCTCCTCCTCCTCCTCCTCCTTCTCCTCCT
The DNA here is from genome assembly GCA_021461705.1 of Cryptotis parvus. Taxonomy (NCBI): domain Eukaryota; kingdom Metazoa; phylum Chordata; class Mammalia; order Eulipotyphla; family Soricidae; genus Cryptotis; species Cryptotis parvus. Next base: position 18,027 of record JAJIBD010021948.1, on the reverse strand, counting down.
CTTCCTCCTCCTCCTTCTCCTTCTCCTCCTCCTTCTCCTTCCTCCTCCCTCCTTCTCCTCCTCCTCCTCCTTCTTCTCCTTCTTCTCCTCCTTCTCCTTCTCCTTCTCCTCCTCTTCCTCCTCCTCCTTCTCCTTCTCCTTCTCCTCCTCCTCCTCCTCCTCCTCCTTCTCCTCTTCTCCTCCTCCTCCCTCCTCCTTCTCCTTCTCCTCCTCCTTCTCCTCCTCCTCCTCCTTCTCCTCCTCTTCCCTCCTTCTTCCTCCTCCTCCATTTCCCTCTCCCCCCTCCTCCTCCTTCTCCCTCCTCCTCCTTTTCCTCCTCCTCCTCCTTTTTCCTCCTCCTCCTCCTTCTCCTCCCTCTCCTCCTCCTCCTTCTTCTTCTTCTCCTCCTTCTCCTCCTTCTCCTTCTCCTCCTTCTCCTTCTCCTCCTCCTCCTCTTCCTTCTCCTCCTCCTCCTCCTCTTCCTTCTCCTTCTTCTTCTCCTCCTCCTCCTCCTCCTCCTCCTCCTTCCTCCTCCTCCTCCTCCTTTCCAAGAATTTACATTTTAACAAACACTGAGGTCATTTGGATGCAGGTAAACTTCAGGCTTCACTTAGGAAAGCACGGCTTTTTGAGAATTGTTATCTTTAAGGCCCTGAGTTTCCCCCATGTTCCAACATGGTGTCCTTTTCCCTCTAAGTCTTTTATGTCCTTCCTATTTTGTCACTTTCTCTACAGCAGTATTTGATAATAAAACTGTGTTTGAACTTTATATTTGGAACAAGGTAGGGATCTAGTTTTTTTTTCCATATGGAAAATCATTTATCCCAATACACTTTGTTATTGTTGGCCCATACCTAGTGGTCCTTGGGGTAACTCCCAGCTCCTCCATGCTCAGAAGTTCATTTGAGTAGTACTAAGGGTATCATGTGGTGCCAGAGATCTAACTGGAGCCTCCCACATGTAAATCAAGTGACCTAGTCCTCCTGCTCCTAGTATACTTTTAAATTTCAGCCTTTCCAAAGAAAACAACAAAATCAATAATAGGAGTCGTAATACAGCAGGTAGGGCACTTGCCTTGCATGCGGCTGTCCTCAATCCCCAGCATCCCACATGGTACACCAAGCTACCAGAAGTGATCCCTGATCTCAGAGCCAGGAGTAAGCCCTGAGCACTACCTGCGCTCCACCCGCCCCACCCCCAAAGAAATTTCAGCCTTTCTGCACCTTTCTCTGTACTGCCTTATCAGGAATAAGATGCATGTCTTACGCGTTTTTCGTCACTTTCTTATATGCAGGAGTATCTTTCTGAGCACTGTGTTCTCTTTCTTTCTTTTTTGGGGTGGCCACACTCGGCGATGCTCAGGGGGTTACTCCTAGCTTTGCACTTAGGAATTACTCCTGGCAGTGCTCGGTATTTGGGAGATCATGTGGGATGCCAGGGTTCAAATCCTGGTCGGCCACATGCAAGGAAAATGCCCTCCCTGCTGTGCTATTGCTCTGGCCCCTGTATTCTTTTTCATCTAGTTTTTTTACCTTTCATCTAGTTCATTACCTTACTTACCTTCTCCTATTTCCTAAGCCATTGAAAAAGCATTTTGTTGTGTCAGAGACATGCTCTTGGTGCTTGGTTGTGACATTTGACAGCCTCATGCATGGAAGACAGACTCTCCACTGAGTCACGCCTTGGTCCCTCTTGTTAAATTAGGATCCACTCTGGTAATATTCAGGTGGAGGTGTCTGGGGTCTGCAGTGCCAGGGATTGAACCCAGCTATGTGCACACATTCAATATCTCTGCTGCTTCCCCGGCTCTCTCCTCTGTCTTTAATTGCTTCATCGCAGAGAGCACTTTATTACTTTTTCTAATTTGGTTTTGCTCATTTGAATTCATATTTTTTGTACGTCAATCTTCTGTTTGGCAATATCTCTAGTTTTGTCTGTAGTCTCTCTTGGACTGTCTTTGAAAATATGTGTTTTTAGAAAATATCAATTAAGTACTTTCTCATTCCAGTATTTATATATCTAGGGAATGTGAATGTGTGTGTGTTTTGCTGTACTTGTTAAAAAAATCTTGTTTGGGGGTTGGAGAGATAATTCAGGAGGTAGGTGTTAGAGCACACTGTGTTCACAACCACAATTATTGTCTTTAATAATATTGTAAATCATCTTGCTTAAAATAAAATAAAAATTGCTATTCACCAGTAGCAGGCTGGTGACTCGAGGATGTTGGCAAAAGGGAGACCAGTAAGGAGGTTGTTGAAATAATCCAGAGTGAACGATGAAGCCTGAACTGCAGCTGTGGGCTGGGAGGTTTAACATAGGACAGAGCAGTACAGAGCACCATGCCTGATGACTACCAGAGGTGCAAAGGAGAGGACTCAGGGAAGCGATAGCACAGCGGGAGGGCGTTTGACTTGCACATGGCCAACCCGGTTCGATCCTCGACATCCCATATGTTCCCCGAGCGCCTCCAGGAGTAATTCCTGAGTGCAGAGCCAGGAGTAACCCCTGAGCATCACCGGGTGTGACCCAAAAGGGGGGGACAGAAAAAGAAAAAAAAAGGAATTGACATAATCCAGATGGTTGAGCTTCTGTGTTTTTTTAACTGATAGTAAAAATGGCAAATTTTAATGGCATGCCTGCCCCAATACTTTTTTTATCACTTGATCACTTGATCACTTGAATCCAGTTACTCATCGATTTGCTCGAGCGGGCGCCAGTAACATTTCCATTGGACCCTATCACGTGCCAATGTAGCCCAATGGCATCTGGTTGATTCAGGAATATGAAGAGCCTCAAACCGTTCCTTCAGGGTCTTAACAAGGAAGTCTGACCATCTTGTAGGTGGGCGGCCACGTGATCTTTTGACATCCCGTGGGATCCAGTCGGTAACGGCTCTAGTCCAGCGGTTGTCTCCAAATCGCTCTTTGGATTTGAAAAAAAAAAAGTGAAAAAAAAAGTCTTTCTTCACTTTTTTATAGCTGTTGAAATTTTATTAAAGATTAGTTTTTTTTTCATTGATTCACCATGAAATCATTTGTATCACTTGTGTTCCTGTTGTTCATCAATTTGCTTGAGTGGGCACCAGTAATGTCTCCACTCGTTGGGAATGAGGTCCATTATTGCTACTGTTTCTGGCATATCGAATATACCACTGGTAGCTTGCCAGGCTCTGCCGTAGCTCTGGTTCATCCCGGGGCCCAGTCTTTTTCTATGTCAGACCATCAACCATCCAGGGCCCACGGGGCAGAGCCCTGGGTGTAGACAAGCCTGACTCCTGTCTGCCACCTGCTGATAAAGTTGGGCACCGCAGCCACATCCACAACACCTGGAGGGGGTGAAATAGACCATCACAAAGCTGTTCATGATTGGGCTTGAGTCATACAGTGTTCCACACCCATCCCTCCTTCACTGCAAATTTCCCACACCAATGCCCTCAGTTTCCCTCAATTCCCCCAACCTGCCTCTGTAACAGGCACAGTTAAGCTTCTGCTTAGGGTTCCTGATGGTGGCGCTAATCACAGGAACAGAATTTAGTGCAGTTCTAAGAACGTAAAGGAGAAAATAGTCAAGGTGCAAGTGGAGCCTTTCTCTTTCTCACTGTGGATGTCATTGTGTGATTGGGCCTCCCACGCTGTGTGTGGTGGTGCTCACCGGAGGAGCAGTCCCATTTGGTCTTTGCACACCGGGCTGTGTGTTCAGCAAGTGCCACCTTTAGTGCTGGGACTCACGCATGTGATCACTGCGCCCCTACTCCTACCTCTCGCACTCCCACATCCTTTTAGTTTGTGCTTACCAAGGTCGCACTCTCAGATGTGGCGCTTGCACACACTGGGCAGCAGCGTGGCCAGAAATCACTTACAGTGTTGAGGATCACAGAGGGCAAAGCTGCTAGGGTGACTCACGGCAATGGCTCCAGGGATGGAGCTTGCCTCCTCACCTTTGCCAGGCAGGCATTTTAGCCATGGAGCCAACCCCTGCCACAGTTGAGTTTATTTTTAGTATAGAAGTTGAGTTGTCAATAAGCTATCTGGCAAAAAGTGGTCAGGAGGCAGTGGAGTTCATGGATCTCAAACACAGCAGAGATATTGGGGCTGTATGTACAAATTTGAAACAGGTATGGGTGTTATAAAAACTATGCATCATCACTGAGAGATAACAACAACAACAGCAACAAAACACCCTAGCCCATGTAGGGGCCAGAGCAAATAGTACAGTGAGTGCTTTGTACACAGTACGTACCTTTCTTACCTTGTGTGCAAGTACCTTGCACACGGTCAACCTGGGTTCTATTCCCAGCATCCCATATGATCTGCCAAGCACTGCAAGGAATAATTTCTGAGTGCAGAGCCAGGAGTAAGCCTTGAGCTCCACCAATGTGGTCCCTGAACAAACAACAATAAAAAAAAACCCTAATCCCTGCAGAATGAACCATGATGGACAGATATATTTGGGGGTGTTGACAGCAGAAGAAATAGTCATGAAAAAGATAGAAGCAGAGATTAGAGGGATGGAAGGAAACTAGGAGGGAGACTCACCATGGGAACAGCACCGAGTGCCCACTCAGCAGTGCCTTTTGCTAATTTACTGTGTACTTAAGACTTTCTAGATCTTGGGGCGAAGCGATAGCAATAGCAGTGCATTTGCCTTGTACACGACTGACCTGGGTTCAATCCCCAGCATCCCATATGGTCCCCCAAGCACTGCCAGGAGAGCCAGGAGCAACCCCTGAGCATTGCTGGGTATTACCCAAAAAGAAAAAAAAATGATTTTCTAGATCTTGTACAGTTAACTCTCAGAAATATGATAATTGAGATTATCCCCACAAAGAGGACAGAGATACAATTAAATCTTGGTTAATCCCTAGTTTAGGAAAAAAAAAAAAGGCATTGGGGCCAGAGCGATAGTCCAGCGGGTAGGGCGTTTGCCTTGCATGCTGCCGGCCCGGGTTCAATCGGCATCCCATATGGTCCCCTGAGCACCACCAGGAGTAATTCCTGAGCGCAGAGCCAGGAGTAACACCTGAGCATAGCTGGGTGTGACCCAAAAAATAAAAAAAATAAAAGGCATTTCTGCATGTAGGAATTTTTTTTTTTTTTTTTTGCTTTTTGGGTCACACCTGGCAATGCTCAGGGGTTACTCCTCTGGCTCTGCACTCAGGAATTACTCCTGGTGGTGCTCGGGGACCATACGGGATGCCGGGGATCGAACCGGGCCGGCATGGCCGGCTGCGTGCAAGGCAAACGCCCTACCCGCTGGGGTATCGATCCAGCCCCTGCATGTAGGAATTTAAAACAAAAGTCATACCAGTGAGAATTCTATATCTGCCGTTAGCAAATCGATGATGAACGGGAAGACAGTGATACAGTGATACAGTGACAGTGCCATTACAGAACTATTCAATGACCAGGCACAAAGCTAAATTAATACAAAAAGTCCCTCAAAGATTAAAGATCCATCTTTATAGTTAGTTCAGTTTTGGCTTTGAAGTTATCTACATTATATCAATGTAGACAAGTGGGTTTCTAATACCCTAATGAAGGATGAAAACTACTATATGGACCTCAACTACCAAACTAAAAATTCCCACTGCTGGGATGGAGCAACAGCACAGCAGGGAGGGAGTTTGCCTTGCAGGCAGTTCACCCAGGTTCTATCCCCCGGCATTCCATATGGTCCCCTGAACACCGCCAGGAGTAATTCCTGAGTGCAGAGCCAGGAGGAACCCCTGAGCATTGTTGGGTATGGCCCCAAAAAATAAGAAAATAAAATTAAAATTCCCATTGCTCCTCTCTTTGGCCATGGTTCAGACACGCATCTAGAAATCTCCAAGGATCCCAACAAACTGCAGACATGATACCGGCCCCGTGGCTGCTTCTTTGAATTCTCAAAATAAAAAAGGTATGTAGTCAGAATTTCTACTCTGTAAGAACATAGTAAGATATGTAGGCACAATTTCTACTCTGTAAGAATAGCGTAATTTCTTATACAGGGGGATCAGATGGCCCAGTGGGTCCAGGGTGAGATTTAATAATCCCTATTAACCTTCTTCTAAGAATGTTTTTTGATCATATTTAGCAAATTAGCTCTAACAAAGCAATTTAAGTGAGATTATTCAGTACAGGCCCAAACATTAGTTGCGAAAACCTGAAATAATGATGATCCAAATTCGCACCTAACAACCCAGGAAAAGCTTATGGCTTAATCAATACCATTACTATTTATACATCGCAATAATCGATACGATTAGCTCCAGCTAGGAGAGCAGGCATGGGGATGGGGGAGGGTAGGAAAGGAAGGTCTTTGGTGGTGGTGGGGGCACACTGGTGATGGGATTAGTGTTGAATGATGAATGCTTGTAACAACTGTACTATGAAAAACTTTGTACTTTGTAAACCACAGTGTTCAAATAAAGGGAGAAAAATTCCCATTGCTATTCACTCATGATGGTAGTTTTGCCATAATAAATAATATGGATCCCTAGCTGAGTGCCTGCCGCGGGGCTGGAAGACTAGGAACTTCAGCCACATTCTCTCCAGCAATCGCCACAGCAGGTCGCAGGAATGGTTCTGTTGCTTCCTGATAGAAGTTAGGAGCACGTGACCTCTTCTCTGACTTCAAGCTTCAAGACTTTCTCTGTACTTGGTGCTTCTTCCCTGTGCCATTAGCATGTAGTCTCAGCTCTGTTTCAATTCAAAAAACATTAAATAGTGTCTACTCTATATCTAATTTAACTTGATAGACTAACAACATAGTTTTTGCCTTCCAAAATCTTTATTAGGTAGAGACAAGTGTGGAGAAAATTTGTAGGTGCTTTGAAAAAGTCTGTGCAGAGAATAGTAGGGCAGAGGAGAAGGGTATGGTCTCTTTGAATTAAGGATTACCTGACAAAGAGCTCAATAGAGAGGAGCTGGGGTGAGGAGGCTGATACTGCAAAGATGAGTGGACATGTGGGTAAGTGCACATGGGGAGGTGTAAGCCGCTCATGCACGTGGGGCTTGGAAGTTTCATGGGGTGAGAATAGAATCAGTAGAGGTAGAAAGGGTAGGTTGGCAGGGGCCACTGTCCTCACCTAGAGGCAGAGGTAAGAAGCGGGTTAGCTTTGGGATTTAGAAAAGGCAGACAGGCAACATGGCGGCCAGGAAGAAGGTAGGAGTCAGAGAGATGATGTTCTCCTGCAGGATCGCACCCAAGCACTGGGGATAGGAATATAACCATCCTTGGAAGCAGGCAAGAAGGGAGAGAGAGAATTCCGGGCCATTTCCCAGATTTCACACTGTGAGTGTGAGGGGTGGGGGTTGATGGAGTGTTCTCTGAGCTAGGTAGTACCATTCTGAACAAGTTGGGTTTGAGATGTCTTTGGAAGAACTGCATGGTGATGGTCAGTAGAAAGTGAAAATAGAAATCCACAATGCTTTTAAGCATGCAAGTTGCACAGCCAACTCTGAAGTCATTAATTAAGCATTATTAACTCAAACTTATCTTTAATAAGCCTTTAATTATTATTATTATCTTTAAAATGTTCAGAAGGATTTGTACAAGAATGTGTGTAACAACTGTTTTTAGCAATAGATAGGGCCAGAACCATAGTATGTGGATAGGGCACTTGCCTTGCATGCAACTGCCCGGCTTTGATTCCCAGCATCCCATGTGTTTCCCCAAGCCCTCTAGGAGTGACCCTTGAACACCACCAGGTGTGCTTTTCTCCTCCACCAAAAAACGAAAAAAGAAAAAACTCAAGGCTATAGATACGGAGGAAAAGGCCCAAACATCTATCAGAAGCAGGAGAGATAAATTGTGATATATTTTCTCTCTGCTGGGGCTGAGGGTATTCTAATTTGTTCTCTTACACAGCACAAGAAATGTTGCCAATGTCCTTACGGACCTGGGGGTGGAAGAGTATTCTTGACTCTGATGGGCCTAGGGCAGCCAAGAGGCACCCGTAAGTGTAAGCAAGGCAGGAGAGTGACTGTCATGCAATGCAGTGTGATCAGGACTTAGCTGACCGCTACTGAGTTGGATGGTGTGGAAAAGGGGCCGTGGACCAGGGCTCAAGGCAGCCTCAGAGACTGGCGGGAAGGACATGGGTCCTCCCTGGGCCTTCAGAGGGAACAGGACTGTGCTTGATTCTGGTCACTGAGACCCATTTCAGGCACCTACAGAATTATACAATCATAGGAGCTAGAGCAATAGCACAGCGGGAGGGCCTTTGCCTTGCACACGGCCAACCAGGGTTCTATCCCGGCATCCCATATGGTCTCCAAGCACCACCAGGAGTAATTCCTGAGCGAAGAGCCAGGAGTAACCTCTGAGCATCGCTGGGTGTGACCCCTCCAAAAAAAAAAAGAAAAAAAAAAGAACTATACAGTCAAAAACGTGTGTTGTTTTAGTCATTCGCTTTGTGGGCATTTGTAACACTCACTTATAAGAACCTGGTATGTGAGGTTTCTCAGTGGCGACACTGCTCGCTCGGGCAGACGATTCTTTGCTACAATGCCAGTCCCGTGCCCTGCCAGACGTTTCGCAGCATCCTGAGCCTCTCCTCTCCAGGCCAGCAGCTCCCCCAAGTTGTCACCATCAACAGTGCTGGGCTGTGCCACAAGGCAGGAGCTTTATCCCCAGCGCTGTCGCTCTGGCCTGAGAGCTGTCCCCTCCCCAGGGAGGCCGACTTCCTTCATGCAGCGCCTCCCAGCACGGCACAGATTTGGTTTCCTGAGCACTGCGGGAGTGCTTCCTGAGCACACAGCCAGGCCCTGGGCACTGAGGCTGAAAAGTGCCCATCACAGCCCAGCTGGCGAAGCCCAGCATTTCCTCTCTCTAGCTCTGTTGTTTGGCTGCTGCCATGAAGCTGAGCCCTGCCCTGTGCTCTTTGTTCAACTGGCCATTCTTAGGTGCTTTCTGCTGCCTTCCTTGCCCCCTCTGTTAGTCCTGAACCGTCCTCCTCCAACAGCCTGTTTCTGCAGAAGGTGAGAAGTGGGGAGTCCCATTACTCTTGTCTCCGGTTTTCCTTGGAGCCCTTTCCTCCCACAACAACCCCAGTCTGCAGTCAAGAGTTTCTGTGGCGGGGCCTGGAGAGAGATAGTTTAGCAGGTAGGGCCTTGCCTTGCACGCGGCCGAGCAGGGTTTGATCCCCAGCTTCCTTTATGTTCTCCCCAGCACAGCTATGAGTCACCCTGAACATTGCCAAAACCCAAAACCAAACAAAAAAAAAAAACGTTTCTGCGACCTATTTTTTGTGCCCAGTACTGTTGTCCACTATTTCATTCAGAAACACACTGTTCTTTCCTGGGACTTCTCAGTCCGAGGGACTTGGCCAAATCTCCGCCACGCCCCGCCTCGTGACTGCTCACAGTTTTCTGTCTGCTTCCTCCCATCTACTGTCTAAATCCTTCCAATCCCCTGGGCTTTTTGTTCATTTTGAAAGAGATTTATCCAAGAAAAGCGGGAATTTGGTTGGATTTGTTTGATCATAGTATAATAATAGTGCAGTGGGCTTAGTGTTCCTTTAATCCCAAGCTCACGGCCATCTTAACCACAGCAAAGGTTAGGGCTGTGCGAGTGGCAGGCTCTGAGGATTCAAATGAACAGCCCCAGGGTTTGGTTCCTGGAAGGCTGCTGTCGGCCAAGTAAGGTTCCTGGATGCAGGCTGGCACAGCTAGTGGGTCAGGGACGGCCTTCTCCAGGCCCATTAATTCCATGGGAAGATTTGTGGAAGGGGCAGTTGTGTGAGTCCTGGGAGGTATCCTGGGATTTATGGAAGATTTGGTGGCATGAAGACTGGTTTGAGTTATTGCATTCATTTGCAGGATAAAAAAAATCGTATGAGACTAGCATCCAAGACCAGGCAAAACCTGGGTCAGGAGGACTTGTCAATGGTTGGAATCTACCACAAGTGAGTGTGGATCAGAGGTTAGGTAAGATAGCGAAGGGGCCAGTGTGCTAGTAATTGTTGGAAATGGTAACTCCAGACTAGAACTGAGCATTAAATATTGGCAAAGGTTATATTATGGTAACCCCTAAGTGCATGTATTGCAAGCTGCAATGTGTAAGAGAAGGGAGAGAGAGAGAGACAGAGAGAGAGAGAACAGTGCCTTCTATAGAGGCAGGCTGGGAGGGACAGTTGGGGAGAACTGGGCACACTGGTGAAGGGTGTTGGAACATTGAATGACTGAAGCCTAATCATGAACAACTTTGTAACTGTGCATCTCACAGGGAGGGAGGGAGGGAGGGAGGGAGAGGGAGGGAAGGAAGGAAGGGAGGGAGGGAGGGAGGGAGGGAGGAAGGAAGGAAGGAAGGAAGGAAGGAAGGAGGGAGGGAGGGAGGGAGGGAGGAAGGAAGGAAGGAAGGAAGGAAGGAAGGGAGGGAGGGAGGGAGGGAGGAGGAAGGAAGGAAGGAAGAGGAAGAAGGAAGGAAGGAAGGAAGGAAGGAAGGAAGGAAGGAAGGAAGGAAGGAAGGAAGGAAGGAAGGAAGGAAGGAAGGAAGGGAAGGAAGGAAGGAAGGAAGGAAGGAAGGAAGGGAAAGGAAGGAAGGAAGGAAGGAAGGAAGAAGGAAGGAAGGAAGGAAGGAAGGAAGGAAGGAAGGAAAAGGAAGGAAGGAAGGAAGGAAGGAAGGAAGGAAGGAAGGAAGGAAGGAAGGAAGGAAGAGAAGGAAGGAAGGAAAAGGAAGGAAGGAAGGAAGGAAGGAAGGAAGGAAGGAAGGAAGGAAGGAAGGGAAGGAAGGAAGGAAGGAAGGAAGGAAGGAAGGAAGGAAGGAAGGAAGGAAGGAAGGAAGGAAAAGGAAGGAAGGAAGGAAGGAAGGAAGGAAGGAAGAGGAAGGAAGGAAGAAGGAAAGGAAGGAAGGAGGAAGGAAGGAAGGAAGGAAGGAAGGAAGGAAGGAAGGAAGGAAGGAAGGAAGGAAGGAAGGAAGGAAGGAAGAAGGAAGGAAGGAAGGAAGGAAGGAAAAGGAAGGAAGGAAGGAAGGAAGGAAAGGAAGGAAGGAAGGAAGGAAGGAAGGAAGGAAAAGGAAGGAAGGAAGGAAGGAAGGAAGGAAGGAAGGAAGGAAGGAAGGAAGGAAGGAAAGGAAGGAAGGAGCGAGCAGGCAGACAGGCAGGCTGTCTTAAAGGATCAGTCTGATTTCAGAGCATGATGCGGTAGATGTGAATTTGGGCCCCAGGTATGCAGGTACAACAGGTCTCCCAAGGTGAGGAGTAACATGGTCCTCAAGGGGCCTTGGATTCCTCTGAAAGACTTGAGGACTGTTAGAACTGGGTTTTATAGACTAAGGCCATAACTCATAATGCTGGAGTTAATTCCAAGGGCTTTGAAAGACTGACTTTGATCCCAGCATCGTGTGGTCCCTAAGTCCTGCTGGGCTCTGCACTGAGGCCTTAAGATCCCTGAGCCCTGCCAGGGAGGCCCCTACTAAAAGAAATAAAGCTGAGTTTGAGTTATGGCTCTATAATTTAAAACCTGGGGGCGGAGTGATAGTCCAGCGGCTAGGGCGTTTGCCTTGCACGTGGCTGACCCGGGTTCGATCCCCAGCATCCCACATGGTCCCCGAGCACGGCCAGGAGTAGCTCCTGAGTGCAGAGCCAGGAGAAACCCCTGAGAATTGCCGGGTGTGACCCAGAAGCAAAAAAAAAACAAAAAATAAATCTGTGCAATTTGTCAGGAAACGTCTAGATTGGTGGCTAGCAAACTTTCTGTAAAAGGAAGAAAAGGAAGAGATACTATAGGCTTTTCAGATCTTTGTGTCTATTAGAGATTATGAGAGAACAAATTTCCCCAAAGTCTTTTTTTTTTTTTTTTTTTTGCTTTTTTAGGGTCACACCCGGCAATGCTCAGGGGTTACTCCTGGCTCTGCACTCAGGAATCACCTGGCGGTGCTCGGGGACCATATGGGATGCCGAAGGAATCCAGGCCGGCACAAGCCGGCCGCGTGCAAGGCAAACGCCCTACCCGCTGGGCTATCACTCCGCCCTTCCCCAAAGTCTTATTGACAAAATTTAGAATATAATTGTAATAATTGAACACAATGATAAAAATCTATTTTTTAGGGGATGGACATAAGCTAAAATGAGAGTTGCTGTTCATCAAATTTATTATTAAAAAACATTCTTAGACTGTGGTTCACCTACACTATGGAATACTATGCGGCTGTCAGAAAGGATGAAATTATGAAATTTACCTGCAAATGGATGGACATGGAGTCTATCATGCTGAGTGAAATTAGTCAGAAGGAAAAGGACATATATAGAATGACTGCATTCATTAATAGGATATAAATAGATACCAGTGTTTTACTAAGTGTGGGAAATGGTAATGGCAGATTAAAACTCACCACTGAATATACACAAAGAGACTTAAGTGATAAACTCTAAATATCTGCAGGGCTAGCCACAATGTGTAAAATAAGAGGGAGAGAGAGATGCAGAGACAAAGAGAGAGAGATAGAGAGAGAAAGAGAGAGAAACTGGGGTACCTGCTATTAAGGCGGCCTGGGGGGACGGGAGGGGAGGGGTACATTGGTGGTGGAAATGGGACACTGGTGGAGGGATGGGTGCTGGAATACTGTATTACCAAGAACCAATTATGAACACCTTTGTAATCGTATGTTTCACGGTGGTATAATAAAAAAATTTAAAAAAAAAAAAAAAAAAAAAAAATTTATTGGTAAAAAAAAACATTCTTAGGAACAGAGCAATAGTACAGCGGGGAGGGCGCTTGCCTTGCATGTGGCAGACCCAAGTTCGATCCCCGATATCTCATATGGTCCCTTGTGCCCCCATCAGGAGTAATTCCTGAGCATAGAGCCAGGAGTAGCCCCTAAGCATTTCCAGGTGTGGTCCAAAACCAAAACAAAAGAAAAGAAAAAAGTCTTAGCACTTCACTCAGAATGAAGAAAACTGGTCCAAAGCTGAGTTTGACATGCAGGCTATAGTTTTCCAAGCCTTGACTTACGCTGTTAAGGTTGGGATATGGGCCACCAAGAAGTTCCTGAGCAGAGAGCCTGAGAAAGCTCGGCGTGATCGAGTGAACCCAGCGCGGCATTTATTCTTCCCAAGTGTGGCACAGGCCCACTCTTATTCCCTACAACTTGGAGGCGACAGAATACTGATGGACCTTGAGAGTCTCTTTGTTTTCCTGTACAAGGGATGACCACCCCATCTCTCACAACCACTAAGAATGTAAGGTACAGGAGTCACCATTGTGAAACAATATTGGTCTCTTGCTGCTATGAGCATTCCGTGTAGGGCTCAGGGAATAGTGGCATTAACAAGGTACACAGGGGCGTAATCCACTTGCCTGGCTTCCGGCACCTGAGAGAGCTTTACCTGGAGAATACTGCTATTTCTGCACAGAAGCCTCAGCCCGGCATTTCTCTGGAGTCTGCCAAAGGTAGCTGTGAACTGGGCAAAGATTTGGTGGTTCCCGTTGCTGGCATTCTCCTGAAGTCCACCATTCTCTACGGAGCCTTTAGACCACTGGGAAAGTGCAAACTCCATTTGGGAGGTGGTGGTTCAGAAGCACTTCCAGGCCTCTAGTGAGAGGGGGACTTGGGTAGGGAATGTTGCCTCGTGCTGGGAAGAATACAATGAAACTTAATCCAAGTCATATTTGTCGGTAAGTCCTATGAGTGAGAGGCTGAGCTAGGCTCTGGGGCTAGAAACAGGGCCTAGGTTTGTGACTTCCTGGTTTATTCTATGTCTCTTCCTACTTCAGCTGTAGGGAGAAGTTGGGCAAGGTTGAGCTGGGGATCGTGGGGAACGGCGGCTGACTAGGGGGCACCGCAGAGGAAGGGGTTCTTCAGGGCTGGGAGTGGTGATAGCAAAGGAGTAGGGGTAGAGCCCAGTGATGATGTACAAGCTTGGCCTGTGCGTGATCGGCCTTTAGGTTCAATCCCTGGTCACCCCAAGTTATAGTTAAAAGCTGATTTTAGGAACCAGAGAGAGGACAGCAGGCAAGATACTTGCCTTGCTTGCAGCTGACCTGGGTTTGATCCCCTGCACCCTATATGTCCTCTGAGCACCTGCTAAGAGTGATCCCAGGGTGCAGAACCAGGAGTTAAGCCCTGAGTACTACTTGTGGCCCAAAAAAATGGATATTTTTAATGGAAAAATGAGTAACTGTGGCTAGTGATTGAGAAGCCATGGTGCAGTGGACCAACCAAACAGAGATGTGAGAGAATCTCAATTCATGTCCCCCAAATCCCAACCCTCCTTGCCCCGCAAAAATGAGCACAGCACAGCCATTCCATTTACTGTGTAAATTTGGTGAAGTTGTTTCAGGCCTCTGAGTCTGAATGTCATTTAAAATACCTTTATTTTCTTCTCCCAAATGGGGAAGTATTTTACTTGTCAGAGGTGCCTCGGCTGTGAACATGATTTGTAAGCCCTCAGGTTACTGCAGTTGTTACTCTCCAAGAAAGAACCCTTAGAAATGAACTGAGACTCATAAATACCTGAGCTTAGATGCTGCGAGAACAGTCACTCAAGAATGGGCTCTGACCCAGGTTAGCGCATGGCCGCAAGCGGCCGCTGCGGCCACTAGGGTGGTGGAAACAATGATGTTTTTTGGTACACTGCATTCCGCGAACAGCAGGAGGGTTTGCTGAGAGGGAGATATACAGAGGAAGGAGATGACATATAGAGCCCGCCGGGTGGTTGGGATTCAGGAGGGGGGAGGGAGACAGGACGTTGGTGATGGGAGATGGGTTCGGGTGGAGGGTGCATCTTGGAACCCTGTGGAGCCAGGACTCCACATGAGCATCCTTCAATTAAAAAAAAAGGAGAAAAGGTGGAATAAATAAATAAATAAATAAATATCTGCAGGGCTAGCCACAATGTGTAAAAAGAAGAGGGAGAGAGATGCAGAGATAGAGAGAAAGAGAGGAAGCAGGGCTACCTGCTATTAAGGCAGCCTGGGGGTGAGTGGGAGGGGTGGGGGTACATTGGTGGTGGAAATGGGGTACTGGTGGAGGGATGGGTGCTGGAATACTGTATTACCAAGAACCAATTGCACCTTTGTAATTGTATGTCTCACGGTGGTATAATAAAGAATAAAAAAAAAAAGAAATTAGCCAGAAGGAAAAAGAAAAAAAAATAATAATAAAATCTGTTTTTACTTAAAAAAAAAAAAAAAAATGGGCTCTGAGCTGCAAACACAGTTCTTGGCTTGTGAGGAGGAACAAAACTTGAGATAGCCATAGTTCATCATGGGGCAGCAATGTGACCTCAGGGACAGGGTTGACCCTGTAGCCCAACAACTAATTGTTAAAATGTCAGTTAGAAGCAGGGAGTGGCTGATGCTGATAGGACATTGAGGGGTTGTCAGTTGGCCTAACGTAGAGCAGGAGTGAGAGCCAGTGGCGGAGGAGGTGATGCTGGAGCTGAGCCCTGCAGGTTGCAGTGAAGCCTTCATGCCTCCCCTCTCTGGCTTCGTTCCTCCGCTGGCACAAGGGATTTTTCCGGCGTCTCTGTAATTCCTCCCAGGGCTCAGTGCCCATCACCAGGCTCCTCACTCTGCAGGGCAGACGGTGCTCCTGTGGTGCTCCTGTACTGCAGAGAACTTCGCCCCAGCACAGCTGTGTCAGAAAATGCAGTGACCCTGAAGAACAAGCTCTCGGTCAAAGATGGTTTTATCCCTTTGATGCTCTTCCCTTTAAAAATTTTTGCGGAACCTTCTTAGAGAGACTTCAAAGCTTTTTTTAAATATTTTTTCTTGTCACTTAAAAAATACATAGCAAGGGTCTGCAGTGATAGCACAGCGGGAGGGAGTTTGCCTTGCATGTGACCAATCTGGGTTCTATACCTGGAATTCCATATGGTCCCCCAAGGACCACCAGGATTAATTCCTCAGTGCAGAGTCAGGAGTAACCCCTGAGCATAGCCTGGCCACTATCACTATCACTATCTTCCCGTTGATCATCTATTTGTTAGAGCGGGCACCAGTAATATCTCCATATGTCCTGTCTCATGCTAGGAGAACCCAAAGGCATCCGCTTGCTCCAGGAACATAAAGAGCCTCAAACCATTATATTAGGTCACGGGAATGACCTGATATAAATGTTACTGGTATTTGGCATATCAAATACTACACGAACAGCTTGCCAGACTTGCCGCGTGGGTGGCATACTGTTGTAGTCACCTCTAAATAAAGCATTTATTTATTTATTTATTTATTTATTTATTTATTTATTTATTTTAACATTTTATCATACCACCGCGAGATATACAATTACAATGCTGTTCACGCTTGGGGTTTCGGTCACACAGTGTTCCAGCACCCCGCCCTCCACCAGTGCCCCCCAGCCACCACCCATGTCCCCAATTCCCTCCCCTCCCACATCCTGCCTAAATGGCAGGTTCTTTATCTCCTCTCCTCTCCCTCTCTCTCTCTCCTCCTTCTCCCACACATTGTACACTTCTAAGTGCACTATGTACACTTAGAAGCCATCATTTGCATTTTTTTGGTCTGTATTTAATGCTCAGTTCTATGTTAGCATCAGAACTTTAGACATTTATTCACACATGTTCCCTTCTCTATCTAAACCAACCTCTGACTCCCACACGCTTGTGGTAATTTCCACTTTCAGTAAGATCACCTAGTATATTTATGTCATGCAAATAAATGCAGTCATTCTATGTCTCTCTCTTTCCTTCTGACTAATTTCACTCAACATGATTCTTTCCATATCCATCCATTTATAGCAAAATTTCATAACTTCATTTTTTCTGACAGCTGCATAGTATTCCATTGTGTAGATATACCACAGTTTCTTTATCCAGTCATCAGTTCTCGGGCATACTGGTTGTTTCCAGGTTCTGGCTATTGTGAATAGTGCTGCTATGAAAATAAAAGTGCGGATTGTGTTTCTGCTGTGTGTTTTTGGCTTTCCAGGGTATATTCCCAAGAGTAGTATGGCTGGGTCAAAGGGGAGCTCAATTTCTAGTCTTTGGAGGAATGTCCATATTGTTTTCCAGAAAGGTTGTACAAGTCGACATTCCCACCAACAGTGTATGAGAGTCCCCCTTTTCCCCACATCCACGCCAGCACTTGTTGCTTTTACCCTTTTGGATATGGGCCATTCTCTGTGGTGTGAGGTGATATCTCATTGTTGTTTTGATTTGCATCTCTCTGATGATTAGTGATGATGAGCATTTTCTCATATGCCTTTTGGCCATTCGGATTTCTTCCTTGTCAAAGTTTCTGTTCATCTCCTCTCCCCATTTTCTAATGGGGTTGGCTGTTTTGTTCTTATGTATTTGTACCAGTGCCTGATATATCCTGGATATTAACCCCTTATCAGATGGGTATTGGGTGAATATTCTTTCCCCATTCTGTCGACTGTCTTTCTATCTTGGTCACTGTTTCTTTCTAGGTGCAGAAGCTCTTCAGTTTCATGTAGTCCCATATATTTATATTTTCTTCTAGTTAATGGTGATTTGTTAATGGTGTTTCACCTTTGAAGATGTCTTTAGCATCGATGTCGTGGAGAGTTTTTCCTATATTTTCTTCAACGTACTTTATGGATTCAGGTCTGACATTGAGATCTTTAATCCATTTTGATCTGATTTTTTGTGCAAGGTGTTAGACACAGGTCCAAATTCATTTTTTTGCATGTAGCTGTCCAGTTTTCCCAGCACCACTTGTTGAAGAGGCTTTCCTTACTCCAGTTTGGACTCTTTGCACCTTTATCAAAGATTAACTGATCATGTCTTTGAGGGTGGGTGTCAGGATACTCAACTCTATTCCATAGGTCCACCGGTCTGTTTTTATTCCAGTACCACGCTGTTTTAATTACTGCTGCTTTGTAGTACAGTTTGAGGTTGGGAAAGGTGATGCCTCCCATCTTCTTCTTCCCAAGGATTGCTTTAGCTATCCGTGGGGTTTGTTATTCCATACAAATTTCAGAAGTGTTTGGTCAATTTCTTTAAAGAATGTCATGGGAATCCTTATAGGAACCGCATTGAATCTGTACAAAGCTCTAGGGAGTATTACCATCTTGACAATGTTAATTCTCCCCATCCAGGAGCAGGGAATGTGTTTCCATTTCCTCGTGTCCTCTTTAAAT